>CM040243.1:22401610-22874878 GCA_022545495.1 Chrysanthemum lavandulifolium
GAGGTTATGCTGGAACCTACCCGCTATGTAATCGATGTAAGTATCATCACACGGGTCTTTGTCCTGTTAAGTGCTACAAGTATCAAAACTAGGACACCATGCCGTGAATTGTAGAGGCAAGACCATAGTTACGTGCTTCGGATGTGGGGAGCAAGGACACTATCAAGTCAATGTCCTCAAAACCAAGGTCAACAAGTCGAAGGTGCTCATGGGAATGTATACATGTTAGGAGGAGGAGGAGCTCGTCAAGGTATCAACAACGCGGAAGATCAAGAAGTTCGGAAACTAAGGTCTTAATTTTCCTTATGTACTATGTCGTACTAAGTTTATGTCTTCCATCGTATCCGAAACTTTATAACTTAAGATGTACTACTTTTGATAAACCACTCGTTGTAAAATATTCTCATCTATCGTACTTATTTTCTTTCCGATTTGTTATTACTACGAGAATCTTACTTCCTTTTACTTTAACTATCATTTTAACGACACGGTATAAATCCTTGTAAACATTGAGAGTTATAACAACTAAACCGAACGTCACGTATCGTTCCTTAATTATACATAGCCTAGCTAACTATGTCTAATTATGGAGGATCACGTTATGTTGGGAGCGATTATTTATAAATCTTAGTGCAAGCAAAATTTTCACATGTTCGATTCAAAGTGTTACTTATAAGAGATTCATCCGATATTTTCGTACTATGATGTTTTGTACGCTCTCAATCATCGACAACCGTAACGACACTTCTCCATGTTTTCTCCTCGTTATTCATCAAAAACTCAAAAATTCGATAGACTAACACGAACCAATTCGTGGATGAATTCCTTTTTGGATGGGCGAATGTGACAACTCATAATTTCGGTCATTTCTCAAAACAATTTATGCTTCACCATTTCAACATTTATCGTAAACTAGGTTTATGTGTTCCAAATTAGCAGAACCTTAATGGTTTAGCGGCGAATTCATGATCATATCATCACGAACATTTCATATGGACTAAGTTTAGTCTACATTTCATTAACATCAATTGCATTATGTTAGTTCATTCATGTCTTTGCATTTCACCTAAACGCGTAAATTTATATTAAATAAACGTTATCGCGTGAGTTATTATTTTGAACATTTAATCCGTTACTTCCAAAATGATCCCGATATATTTTTATACTTACATTTACTTTATAAAACTATAATTTGAGTTTACCTAGTGTTTTAAATTTATTTCGTATATAAATTGTTAAACTTATATTATTACGCGTTTTCTTAAAAGCGCACGATAATTTTTATATCACTCAATTTTTACAAGGAATGTATTTTACAATTTTTATGATATCATTATACTCTACTTTGATCTATTAAAAATTACTTTCACCTAAAATTTCCTTAAATACACAAATGTGTATTAAACCTTACAAGTAAATTCTACCTACATAAATTACTTACACCTTTTAACAAATTATACACCTTATATAAATAAAAAAAAGATATTTTGAGATGCATCCCCCAAAAACCGGTCATGTGGGAGGTAGCATTAAATGGGATGGTGAAAATTTCTTGATTGGTTAGATATATACTCCAAGCTCAATTATTTCATTCATTTCATTTTGCAAAAGTTAGTAAGTGTTTCCTCTTTGTTCCTCTCTCTCAAAAACCGGTCATGCCATAGGAGTTGCAAGAAATCACAAAATTTTTCAAGTTCAAGCATAAACAATCTAGATAACACTCTCATTAAGGTTTTGAAATAAAAACCTAGGGTGTTTAGGCTAATCCTTGTTCTAATCACCTCATCAAGTTTACTTGTAAGCATATTACTATCATTTTACATATTTCATCTTCATTTCATATTTATCTCTTCATTTTTGGAGCAAACATGCATGACTTGTGTTGTTTATACCATTTTTCCATTGATTTTAGAGTTATATATATATAAAGGTCATCCTATAATTATCCCTTGGTATATGTTGGTCTTGATGATGTCTAGGAACCCATGACACCCTAAGAAGGTGTATGGTAGGATTAGATTAGCTTTGGAGTTGATTTGAAGGGATTGGAATAGGTTTAGTACGAGAAAAACTATTTTCGATAAGTATAAAAGTGTTCTGTCCTTATTTTGTTTTTCGGAAAATCCGACAAGAGGCACGAATTTTGGCCTTGATATTTAGAAAATATACTTTAAAACGAATCCGTGGGCGCTTGAACGGAATAAAACGGAGTTATAACGAAGAAGTTATGAATTTCTAATGTTTGACGACTAAATATATATTTTCGTAAATTTCAAGATACTATTTTTATCTTGTACGAGTCAAAACGAGCCTTAAGCTTTACAAATTATTTCGACTTATCAAAAATATATTAGTATACTTTGATACGAAGCTAAGGACATATAATACGTAGAAAACGGATTTGAAACGACTAAGATATGCACGTTTTCATAAACTTGCCGTAACTATTATTTTTAGAAAACTATATTATTTTTACGAGATAAGTGTTACGGTAACTAAAATGACCATGTTGACTATTTTTTTAACTATGATGTAGAACTTTTTGAAACGAAATGTCTTCTAGTAAAATCAAGATCACTGAGCATATTTTCTAAAACGACCAACCGCTTGTATAGCGGAGTTTTAATAAATTATTTACTGGATGCTTAAACTTGGCGAAACTCACTTTTTACACAACAATTAGACAAAACCACCATCTTTAACCCTTATTATCTTTATGATCGAGACCTTTATGTCGAAAACCCTTGAACCGAAACTTCTAAATTTTGATACAAACTTTTCAAACCGTCGAGTTCGTTTCCTAACGTTTGACGTACACCATTTTACGACTAGTTTTTCGAGCCATTTTTGTCACTTTTATGAAATTTCCACGACATGATTTTACTGACGAAAAGTGAAAATTTCACAATAAAACATTACGAAACCATTGTAGGATGACATTTTGACGTAAATACTTATAAAGTGATTTAAGAATGGTCAAGACGTCAAAAGAGTATTTTTCGACGATAAGTAATGTTTTTCAAAACTCGCAAATGGTATAAATCACATACGAAATGCATGCATAACATTACATCATGACTTATTACATATCATATCATTCGTAATAGGTCCATATTAAAGTATCACGCTATACCTCAGTGTACTCACTCTTGTCATCATACCAGTTTATCAAGTGAGTTTCATAGCCCCTACTTTACTTGCTTTCATAAGCTGTTTGGGGAGATACATGCTCAACTATTTTCATTTACTTTCATAGTTACTCTAAACATTTAAGGATTATTGTGAGTCATAGCCCCTACTCTTTTAATTGTTTTGAATTACTTTGGGGAGATACATGCTCAACTATTTCTATGACAATCATGATTAATTGCAAACTATATGTTTATCCGAATCGAATGTTTAGTCATATCCTATATCATAAATCATTGAAATTTGAATGTCTTGGGATTATCATCAATGAATGTCTTGGGATTATCATTGAAATGAATGTCTTGGGATTATCATTGAGTGAATGTCTTGTTATTATCATTGAGTCGAATGTCTTGGGAACATCATTGAGTGGATGTCTGGGATTTTCATTGAACCGAATGTCTTGGTATAATTATGTCAAGTAAATATTGATACATTAAGTCATGCACTATTATGTGAATTCATTTGACATCATGCACTTGAACATAAACTATGCACCTTTTGGCGTTGGGTTGTGAATACACAGTTGCAAGTTTTGTATGGGCGGAACTTGAACCGAGTGGATTTACAATGCCTTTTTTGCATAAACGATTTTGAAAGTCTTTACATTTCACCCAAACTCTATGAACTCACTCAACCTTTGTGTTGACACTTTTAGCATGTTTTTATCTCGGTATCTAAGGCATACTCATCATGGCATGGTTAAGGAACCACCTTTTGAGTCATGGCGCCGACTTACATCATTGTACATTATAGCACTTTCTTTCAAAACCATCGTTTGGACTTGTAATATATTTATATTTCTCGCAAACTTTGTAAACTTTTGGGACCTATGTTGTAACTCGATTATTTTATTAAATCAAACGATGTATTTTCCAAACGACACTTTAGGTCGCTCAATATAATCGTGATTGTGATGCTATGACAACAATCCCCGTGAATTCCATTCCGCCGCAAAATGTAAATTGGGGTGTGACACCTTGTATTTATATTTCTTTAGAATCATTTCAATTAAGTCCTTTACTTTGATACAAGGATTGACCATTATCTTTTTGCATAGTTTCTAGCAATCCAATTACTTGTGATTAAGGTCCCATATTCATAAGTCCTAGAACATGCATGCTCATCATTCAATGTCTTTATTTGAAAAGTCTTATCATTTTGCATCCAAGATGCCCACAATCTGAATGGACACTTCCTATCCTTATCATCTCTACAAAATTTATCAAGAAGTCTCCTAGGGTTATTGACTTGATAATATAACTTATAACCATTGGCTAAAGCATAGTAAGTCAATGTTCTTTTAAGTTGATCCGTGACTTATAATTTTCACCTAATTGAGGTCTAACTAACTTCCATTTGATAGTAGGATCATGTAGTGGCCGGTGATCACCTAACTTATCCTTATCCTCTTGACTCTTATCACTAGAAGATACCTCATCTTCCTCAAAGATATGCATCCCTAGGTAACCCATTGTATATCCTACTCGTAAAGATAGCATCAAACATTTTTTACTTTTGCTTTAGGTGCAAGGTTTGCTTTGTTAGTCCTAGCATCATAAACTTCCTCTTCGCCATCGATAAATGATCCATCGATGCAATGTCACTCTCATCGAGATATCATACTCAAATACATTATAATCACCCTCTAAATCATCATACTATCATCATTTTGATGTACATTTGTCGCTTGTTGTTGACTAGTGGAAGTGGCATCATGTAACTCAAATCTGAGTGAGATACATATATATCTAAGACATTATCATGTTGTGCACCTAATTCAAAACATTGAGCTAAGTCACTATCATTTTTAAGGTTTTCAAACCTAACTCTAAGTCTAAACCAGAACAAGATAAAAATCGTTTGATGTCACTAGAGCATTCACTTACTAACAGCTTGACAAAACCAACAAAACCAAATTCAAGCAGATTAACATTTGGAATGTCACCATCATATCATAGTCATAAGAAAAGGATCCCTTACAAAACACCTCCACGATGAAATTTTATTAGGAAACTTGAAGATGATGAGAACATGCCATCCGAAAGAACAACAATTCATTAAAATTGTTAATTTCAAAAACCCTAATTTGTTATACTGAAACCTTAAATTTTTAAACCTTAATCGAGTTAACAAACAGTTAAAATGAATAATTAGGAGTAAAATTTACCTTGTTGGGAGATAATGACCTAAAATGAAGTTAATTGCAACAAACGCGATGATCAAGATATTGAGATTGTGAGTATGTGTGAATGTGTGTTAGGGTTTGGGATTGGGATTATAAAATGTGGAATGGGATTGACCCGCTTTATTATAATAACCCCGCTTTATTATAATTGTAAAATATTACACATGCCACGAGGATTGTAACCGGTTATAATAAGTTGTAAAAACGTGGTAACCTAAAGAACCGGTCACTATAACATGGGTAACTGGATGACCAAAATGAAACTATAGTAACTTAGGACAAATTTTTTGTAAACTTTAGTGACTTTTGTGTACCATAACCCTAAAACAAATTATAAACCTTTTCATGTGTTTTAAACTTTTTCATGTGTTAGATTCTTACACTAGTCAAAGGTGCTTGAATCTTAGGGCCGCAGTAGTTTTGCTAGGTGCTTGATTGAAGTTCGGGCGGATAAGGTGCTTCGGGATAGTCTTACTGTTGGAGTACCCTTACTTGATGGGTCGGGTTCTACTATTGAAAAGATTTGGATTGAATACGAATGGAAACCGCCAAGGTGTGATACGTGCAAGCTTTTTGGTCATACTTTGGGGGATTGTCCCAAATCTTCCCCACCTCATACTCAACCTATAAAGAGTGTTAATGATGGTTTTCAAACGGTCATTAGCAAGAATAGGGTAAGAATGGTGGTCAAAGTGTTCCGGTAAAGGGGATTTACTAAACCTAATGTGGGTTATAAGGTTCGTTATCAACCTAAAGCACCTTTCATGACCAACAATGTGGATGGTACTAAGAAAAAGGCGGCGGATGTGGCTAGCAATAGTGGAACTAAGGTCGTTACATCTAATGCGTTTCAAGCTCTTAACACGATTGATATCGATAATTGTACCATGCCTACTAATGTTACCATGGAAGAGATTTTGCCGTAATCTAGTACTACAATGGTCGCTAATAAGGAGGGTCTCAACAGACTAGTAGTGTATCACAAGATCCAATTGTGATTGTTGACAAAGTGAAGGAGCTGTGGTGGCTCTAAAGTGATGGACGCAGGTGCCATCGATTCAATGGAAGCTAACGAGGTTAGTCCTACCCCTATTGTTGAGAAAATCGGGGAGTTTGAAAAGCTTCTTATGATGGAAAAGCTACTCTTGTGGATGATGATGGTAATCCTATTAAAAGGTTGATTATCCGGATAATAAAAGGATTTTCCGTCTACCGCCCACTTCTTCTACTCGGAGGGTTAACTCATTCTCTGGGAGAGATTGTTGATTCCGACAAAGGATGATGAGGAGGTTGTGAACACATTTGATGAGTCAATGAACCTATTTGGTGGTGGTCATGATCGTGAAGATGATTATGATGACTATGATTATGATGAATATGCGGATCATGTCTACGATCTTTCGTGAATTTGGATGCTCTTTATACACATATGGTATCAAGCTCCAAGGCCTGGTAGGAAGTAATTTTGTTTTCATAGGATTCTAATGTTATCTTTCGAGTAGTGGTTTATTTTCTTGTTTAGAGAATAGGAAGGCTATGTTTGGTGCAGAGCTTTTGGAGCTTTTGGGGCGATGGCGGTGGCGGTGCTTTTTATTTTTAGTGTTCGTTCGTGAAAGGAGCGGTGAACTTTGCTATTTTTAGGAAAGCTCATTTTTCCAATGCTTCTTTAAGAAGTCGTGAGCGTGGCGGTGAGGTGTGGCTACATCTCACGCCATCGCCATCCATCAAGCATCGCCACCGCAATCGCTGTTCACGTTTATTTTTGCCAAACATAGTCAAGTATCTTGTTATGTAGTTTTTCGCCATGTAACGGATCGAGATATGGGATTCACCCATATCCTTTCAGACTTAAACGTTTTTGGAGTAATATATTTAGTGGTTCTCTAACCTTTTACCCAAAAAAGAACATAACGGATGCCCTTAGGTAATAGTAAACATGTGATAATTGTTTATATTTAAAATTAGAATATGTCATTTTAGTTTATTAGTTTTGAAGACTTTTTATACATTAAATAGTCTCTTTTAAAAAGTAATTATATTATTATTATTACTATTATTATCAATCACAAATTACAAATTACTGACAGACAACATTATTCAATTTAGTTTGAACTCGTCCCAACAACAAACTCTTGTCTACGGCAAAGCCGCTTTGCCCTTCCACTAGCATCTACTTCGTATTAAAAGTAAACAAGGTGAAACCATAGAACTACAATATGAAATATTGCATCAAGCAAAAACTGACTAAAAGTTTAACACCATAGAAATGCATTATAGAACTTAACCGCGAGACGCCAGAGTGGCATAGTATAATTAAAAAATGTGATAGACATCAAGTTGCTAAGTCCATACAACTTTTAAATGACATCAAATGATTTGTGTCCCGGTGTATACCATGTTATATAAAAAGCTCTCTAACTAAGGCTGCATTTAGAGAAACTTTATTTGGGGCTCATAGCTTTTGTTATAAAATAATTTCTTCTAAAATAAATAATTCCGTTTGGATATGTTTGGACGATTAACTTGTTTTTATTTCAAACAAATAACTCCTAAACGAAAAGTTCGATTCATGAACGCTTTTAAACATTTTGGAATGTTAAAACTTTAAATTATCGATATACCCTTTAAACATTTGTTTATAATTATGTATATGTCCTTTTACGTATTTTACATCTTATAGTTTCATTTAACAATTAACTTACCAAACACTTTTATTGAAAAAGATACAACTTCAGAATTACGTTATTAGCTTTAGATTAATAACTTTACCATACTGATTACATTTTACAACATACAAATTTTACAACATACAATACCATAATTAGTGTATTGCCAAACATACCCTTAAATGTTTGTGTTCTGTTTAAGACATGCAAAATAGATTCAGTAATGTGCATAATGCTAGTTGTCTTTCTAAAAAGAAAATCTTTCATGGGCACGACAACCTTTTCAAAAGTTAATAAAATAAAATAACCAGTTTAAGTCACAGAAGAATGAAATTTCGGACCATCATGTAAGTTAGGCGGGTCAAAATATTATTATTTAAAAATAAAATAATAATAATAATAATAAATCTTTTGACTTTTCAAAACAGAAAAATATATAGTAAAAGGGCAAAGTAAAGGGTTCAAAAGTTACAAAAACAAAAAGAACAGACACGACGACGTCGTATAATATGTCGGAAATATTTTCGTTTTTTAGAAACCAAGAATAACCCTAAACCAGCCGAAATCGATTAACAAGGTACGAATTGTCATCGTTAACATAATTCTCTCTACATATGTTTATTTATTTTTTTATTTGACAGTAGTTATATTTTTATGCCCATGTATTGGATTTGAATTTATCGTTTGGTTTATGGTGAAACAAACTGTATACTATTAATTAAGGTTTATACCTTAAAAGAATCCTGCATTCCTTAAACTGCTTCTTTTTAAGCACTTTCATCACCCCAAACTGCTTATTATGATGAGGGTAATGTAAACTAACTGGCTTAGCTCAGTTGGCCACCTAGGCTCCTTCTGGAGTTTAGGGAAGGTTTTACCCAGGTTTGAAGTCTCGCAAGCGACAAAAAATCCATTTTTTCCTCTAAGTGCGAAGCCGTTAGTTTTAGGGGTTCCCCTTCGCGGGTCTCTCCAGGCCCGTTTGGATGGTTTAACTCTGACCCAACGGATTTATATGTTGTGAAATTCTAAAAATATGATGAGGGTAATATAATTACTTTTGAACATGCTTATTTCAAAGCGCTTATTTGATATTATATTATACTCCTAAATTATTATACTCCGGAATTGAAAAACACATGATTTAATAAAAGTAGGATCACTACACTTTCAACCAATCAATGTCATACCCACCCAAACTATCTTTTGTTTGGCTGAGATAAGAAGATGACCCTTAAGGAGTAAAAGCTCAAAACGAGCCGAGCTCAAGCTCAAAGCTTTAGGCTCGTAACAAGCTCTACCTTTATAAACTTAAACGAGCCGAGTGAGTTAAGATGTACACGGCCTAACCGAGGTACCCGTGACCGTCTGTTTCTGACCCTTTTAGCGGCTACTTTCAGATATGTACTTAGGGAGGTTTGAACCTCTTGTGACCACTAGGCCATTTGTTGATGGTTATGTTCTTACCCTTATATCTAACACAAAAACTCTTTAAATAAGCAAATCCAGACACTATGTCTTCAAAATGTTTATTTTTAAGCTACTTATAAGCACAATAAGAAAAAATAAAGTAAAATAAGCATCTCTAAAGTTTTCTATATAATGGTAAATTTGTCATGTTTGAAGTTGTGTTTATCTCCGACGAACGAATTGTGTATATACATATAATATGTCCTTTGGTAATATTAGTCGATATGAAAATTTAACTATCAACTTATGTTTCTTTATCATGTGCAGGTGTAAGATTTAAATGAGTACCCAAATGGAATCTGCGATGGAGGTATCTGGTCAGACTGCCCAAATGGAATCTGCAATGGAGGTATCCGGTCAGACTGCCCAAATGGAATCTGCATTGGAGGTATCCGGTCAGACTGCCCAAATGGAATCTACGATGGAGGTAACAGATCAGACTGATGTAAAATCTGAAGAGAAGCCTCAACTGATTTACCGCTGCAAGAAATGTCGAAGGATGGTTGCTTCACAGGAGCAGATAGTTTCTCACGAGCGTGGACAAGGGAAAGAGAGCTTTAAGTGGAAGAAAAGAGCTGGTGATACGGAAAATGGACAACCTGAATGTACATCCATATTTGTCGAGCCTATGAAATGGATGCAACCAGGTCTGTAACATCACTCTCCTTTTCACACTGAAAAAGTATTATGTATATTCATTACCATAAGTCAATTCATGTAACGTTTTATTTTGAATGGGTCAAATGGGTTTAATCAAAGTATCGCTAAAAATAAAACGGGTCAATTGGGTCGAAAGTCATCCAAAGTGTACTTTTTTGGGTTACCCGAGCCCCTACAAAACTTTACCTGAACCCATTTTGTCGTTACTCAACCAGCCCATTTTAAACAGCTCTGACTGTTATTATGTTATATTACAGTGGAAGAAGGTTATGTGGCGCAGAAGCTTCAGTGCCTTGGTTGCAACTATCGTTTGGGGTATTTCAATTGGGCTGGTATGCAATGCAACTGTGGAGCATGGGTAATTCCAGCATTTCAGCTGCACTCAAGTCGTTTGGATGAATGTCGGATGTAAGATGATGCACTCCGTACTGGTTTTGTGGTGAAATTCGTCAACTCTTCCAACCTACTCTAACCTTAAAAAGTGGTTTATTTGACAATAGAAATCTTGCCGAAAAATGATGTCTGACCTGAATCAAATTATAAGTTCTTCTAGGAACAAATGAGTACCGTGTTTCTTGTGGATCCTAATTAAGTTGTCAAACATAGATTGTGAATAGCAGTATCTATCAAGTTTTCTTTTTCTTCTGCTTATGCCCTGCTTTATAAGTGCCATTGCAATATTTGTTTTTTGATTGTTTGCCATATGATCGTTTTTATTAGAAAATTGAGATAATAGCACGTTTGATAGATTAGTATGTAACAATGCTTCTATATAAAAGAAACAGTTTTATTTGTTAACCTCCATCATGTGGTAACACTTCGGTACATGCATGTAAAAGAACTTGCAACTAAAAGAAAACCTCCCATGACTCCACCTGCCGGAACTTCTGAACTTACTGACCAGCGGCAAATGCTTCCTCCGGGAAAGTCTTGGTGATCCCAGCAAGACTCTTGAACTGAATCTTTCCGGTGGGTGGATCATCAACAGTGATGTCATTAACTGGTGGCCACAACATCAACTCTTTGGCTTTCACACCCTTCAATTTCTTGATCCTCTTCTTCTCAACATAACCAGTGATCTCAGTGTCGTAACTAACTTGCTTTTTGATCAACTTGAAAGTGTGCTCTACTTTTTTAGTTTGCAAGATCCACATGTATCCGGTGGTCTTGACGAACCCTACTTCGATCACGTCAGCAAGAGGTAGTAGACCTAATGGAAGACCATTTTCTTCAAGAATGGAGACGGCGAGTTTAAGACCATCTTGATGGCCTTTCTTGATGAGTCCTCCTTCCTTCGGGTTCGCCATTGTTTATTAATGGATTAAAGCTTTTGTGTTGAGTGTTAGTGAGTTGTGATTATTTGGTTGGTTTTGCATTTATAGGATAGAATTATGATAATGAGACAATGTTGATGGATAAACCAAGGTAATTAGAACTTTGTAACATCCACCATTGTGATTTGCTGGCCTGCGGTGTCAAACTAAAGAATTGAGTGGTGCATTTAGCGTAAAATATTGTATACCGAAGACTATGGTGTAACGTGTCAAGCCGCTAGTGAGCTATTCGGACTTGCTCGGTAAAAGCTCGAAACGAGCTGAGCTAACGAGCCAGATTCTGAGCCTACTTTGGGATTCATTTAATAAATGAGCTTGAACCTGAGCTTCATACCCAACATCGATTAGGCTCGTGAGCCTAAACAAGCATTATGAATACATACGTATAACTATATATAAACGAGAGTTTAGTGCGCTTAACAAGTCGAGCTTGAGGTGAGCTTTATTTCATTTAAGGATATCATAAAATATGTGTCAAGCCCGAGCCGTGCCCAAGATTGTAAAATTTTTCATGAGCAGAACTTGAGCTTTTGCAGTCTTGAGATCAGCTCAACTCGTTTTCACTTTTCACCGCTACATATAACTTGCGACTAATTCTTTTTTGTAACCATGGTGCAACTCTTAATTCAAGACTTTGAATCCACCGGATTTGCACATTACCAACTGTTACTTTGTGCAAACCATAGTGCATCTCCTAATTTAGATAAAAGTATTAATGATGTTAAGACCAGTAGTTAGGCCTATTAATTAGACTAGGGAACAATCCTAGAGTTCTAACACGAAAGTTTATTGTTGATGTTGACAATATGTAGTTATAACGAAGATAAATGTAGAATTAATTTTATGTAGTTTCTATTAATACAAAATTTGTTAATGACAAAAAAACGTGAAATTTAATGAAACCAGTAGCCATTGGTGCAAGTGCACATCCAATGTAAATCCTCTAGGATGAGTTTTGGCATCAAGTAAATGTCTTTGGGTGATTAAATTATAGTTACTGTTTGTAGCACTAAAAGTATCATCAACATTGTTGTTTTGATAGTATGTATGTGTTTTCCCTTAACTAATTTATCATATTTTCTTCAATGCAAGAGCTGTTTTTTTCGATGCACACAAATACAACTTTGGGTATTGTTATCACATTCAAAGGTTCATTGAACCGGGTACAAGATTTCCAAGGCATCTGTACTTGGTAGAAACATCATAATTGGTTTATCTCTTTGGGAGACGTTCGACGTGTTTATAGTCGTAGTATTGTAAAGATCAAGTCATGTTTCAGCGGACAACCAATGGCATCTATTCTGTCGAACATGCTACGAAGACCAACTTCAATCTCACCAACTTCGACTCAGATATAGAACCCGAAAAATATCCACATCAACAATGGTAACAATATCTAATGAGGATGGTTTTGCTTTTGAGTTTTGACTGTTTAAAAGTTATAACATTAACTGATTTTATGGCAATAAATGTGATGAACTCATTAACAAATTAATAAACAAGCTACTTACAAAAATAAAGGATAATAAACTACTTACAAAAAGAAAGGAATGGGAGTATTAACATATAGATATCCGTAGGACTGCAACATCACCTGAAGTTGGCTTATGCAGACTTAAACTCAAGTGTCACTCCAGTTATCTTCTCCATCATCACTTCCAACAGCCTGTCAAATTTTATTAAAATTAAAATTCACCTCGTTGAATTGTATAAACTAACCCGCAGCAAAACATGCAGTACAATTTGGCGGATGGACGGGTTGGGTGACGGATCATAAGAGTTAATGTCAAAATGGGTGATTTTGGCAAAAGGGTTGACCCGCCAACATTTTCTTTGTCCATTTTAGAAATGATAAAGTATTCAATATGATGATGAATAAGAACTTTGCTGCTGAAATAATATATAATTTGATTGAAAACATTTTAATAACACTTGAGGAGAGTATTAACCCGTTTGACCCGCTCAACCAGTTTAACTTTTAGATAAGTTTCGTTTTTAACCTATGCGGCACATTATAAATAAAATCTGAAAACCCAAATCAACTGATTTTAAAGAATAGGTTGAAATTGTCACCTTTAATTTTCTTATATACACATACTTGGATTGACAAGATACGCAGCAAGGACTTTGGGTGTAAAAACTTGTTGAACAAATATAAGGTTACCGCAACTATTAATGTGTGTGATTGTTGAAACCTACCTGCGGATTGCGCTTGCTTCTCTAGAATTGCAGTGACTTTTACGCTGGCAGGGCCTCCTGGTGTAGTAGCAGGTGGAGCTGTTGAAGTACGTCTCAGATTGCGGACTGCATACCATACAAATGATAATTAGCATGTTACTCTCATGTTAAAATTTATATACAGTATGTGCATGTGGAAGACTAATTTCCAAAGATAGATTGAAACACCACAACCAAATCAAGTTTAAAACTAACGGGTTACAGCCTTACAGGTATCTTTAATTTTTGCAAACATACATTAATATAAGGTTTTAGGTTCTTTATAAAAAAACCTACTTTAACAACGCCCATGTGACTAGCTAAACTATGATAATAATTTGAGCGTAGGTCTAAATAGCATAACTCTTTCTATAAAACCATAAATTATACATATTTTTGTGAAAGGTTGGAAGATTGAAGGCTGACTTGATTTGGTACATAAAGAGTAATTAACTAGTAAAATACTAACTCTTGTTCTAATCTGCTGTAGAAAATCTTCCTTTTCGTGGCCTGCTTTACCATTGACGGCTCGATTAGCTCCATTCTGAATATGTAGATTCTGCCAGTCAGGCTGTTGCAAACAAAATAAAAAGTTTTTCACCCATTTGTTTTCTTGTTCCCCAGACATACTCTGTTCTGGTAACCCACAAGATGACAACATAAAAAATAGCAAGCTTACCTTAGGCTTAGGCACAAGGTTGGCTGTTTCCACAAAATGATCCTGTTTTATAGGAGCTGGCTTAGGTTGCTGAGGTACTGTAGGCTCTGGAGGTGTCAGATTCAGTGTACAATTCAAGGCCTCCGAAAGAGCATCTTCTTTCTCTGTTGTCACGCAAGGATGTGGCTTAATTCCCCGCCATTCCATGGGAGGGAGAGGTGGAGGAGGTGGTGTGGGCTCCTTAGGCAGACATGACTCCGAGGCATACTTCCCATTGAAGTCATCAGTTACCTGATTATGTGAAGCACTGATAGATTCCAAGTTTGGAATATCGAATAAAAGACCACGCTGAGAAGGTCGTATGCCATCCTCAGTAAATGAACTTAAATTACCATAGTTTACCGGGTCAGGGAAGCCTTGCTGAAATCTAATGCCATTTACAAGAGAGCTTGAAACAGATTCTGCAGATGATATCCTTCCAAAAGCATCGTCTAGCTCATGATCTTTGATTCTGGGAGAGTCGCTGGAATCCCACTGCTCAGAGTTTGATTCAGAAGGATTACTTTGGCAGTCATCTGAAGCATATGGAGATGACCTGCAAAATGTGTCATCATCGGAGTCTGAACCAGAATCGTGTAATGAAACCGCAGTCTCTGGCACCAACTGAAATGAAGGAAACATATGTCCACTATTTTCATTGTTATTACTGCCATCAGGGAGCATCAGTTTAAGTTTAGAAGTCTCGAAGCCATCAATAGGTTGAAACGATATCTTCATATGTTCAAGAGGAGGAGAAGAAGGTGAGATGCGCGGAATTCCACTTCCAAACTGTTCTCTGAAAGGTATCCCAGTAACAGTTTGATACCCTTTATGAATACTCGTCTTCTCAGGAACATCAGTTTTCACAGAGCTTGCAAGCTTTTCGTTCCCAACAAGTGATATTTGCTTTCTGAAACCATTGACTAGTAATCTATTGCTAAATTCAAATATCCGAGATGAATGAATGCTATCCTCCACACTATCTTTAGGAACTGACTCGTTAATTCCAGATCTCATTGTACTGGAGGCGTTACCATTCTGCTCTTTTCCAACATCATTGATAGTGGTTTTCTGATTTGAGTGTAGTGTCTCATCAGTTTTTGTTTCTCCCACGGGATCTGGACCAATAGCAGCAGGCAAACCAAAATCTGGAGGTTTGGAAGGTTCTAGTCCCAACAGGCCACCATTTGTCCAGAACATAACTGGATTGCTGACCGTAGTATGAGCACCAGAAGTTGATAAGGATGGTTTGGGAGACTCGTAAGTGCTTAAGATCTGTTCATTTGGGAGAGGCTGTGAGCTTGGTTCTCTAGTGCTAGAATATAATTCATCACTGGGAACAGTCTCCTCATTTGTAAGAACAGTCTCCTCATTTGTAACATGTCTTTCGGCTTCTTCAGATTTAAACTTGTCAGGGGTAGTTACGGAAACTCTAGATATGCCAGCCACCTGTGGTGACGTTGCTTGGTCACTATTTATTAGGTGACCTGAGTCGACCATGTCCTCATAAATCTCATTCTTTGAGGAACTGTAAGCTTCCATATGAGACTCGGGAGGTATTGACTTATCTTTGCTTGAGGAAGTGCTTTCTGGAAGATGAAACTCAAAACTCGTTGAATTGTCATCTAAATGACCTGCTTCATGCATCATTTCCACATCTTTGTTGTCCACATTGGAGTATTGCTTCAGTTCTCTCTTTGTATGATAATCTGCATCAGCTTCAGACTCTGATTCGATGGTGTTAAGTGCATCCATGTAAGCATCTGTTTCACTTTCAATCTCATCAGGCTGGCCCCTGACTATGACAGGAGATTGAATAGGTTCATCATGAAAGCCATTATCAATATGATCAACAACTCTGGACTTCAGATCTTCCTTCTCCTCAGTATCTATCTTCTCAGTTGTACAAGTTATATCTGTCGTGTCATTTGGCCGGCCTGTAGAATCTATGATTTCTAGCTTTTCATCCCAGGTAATGTAAGGTGACCTTGAGCTACTATGCTCTACTAAATAACTATCGTGGACATTTTCATCTGGGACTCCACTATCTCCTTCAAGGGAAGCTGAATCAAGATAAGAATTATGCTGCAGATTTGAATCAGAAGACGGTTCCTTAGCATTGTTGTCTTCAGATTGTGTTGAGTAGCTTGGACGGAATATACAGTCTATGTAATCCGACCCATTTCTTGAATCGAAAGAAGTCAGATGATCAACTTCAGGCTCGACCCCAGATTTTTGCGGAACATAGAATGTGGATACATCTTGAGAAGGGGATGCTTTCTCTTCAAAGATTGAAGAGCCATAATCCGTTCTGAATAAAAAGAATAACACATAAATTTATCAAGGCTTTAATGCAGTAACTAGTAAATTGCTACTACTCTTCTCGTTAGTCACGCCTCTTAATATCACACATAAGTTTAAGAGCATTGTACCTTTCGGTTTGCATAACAACTGGGGCACCATGTGTGACATCTTTATACCTGGACGAAATTCTCTTTTTCTGCATAAAGTAGATGTAGAAAATGGTAAGTAAACTAATCCATTTAAGCATATTATAGTTGAGAAAGTGAACTTGTTGGTAACCGATACTCTTAGCGGATAGAGGATTTTAGTACAGATTGCGGCTTATGAAACATACCTTGTTTCTACGAGCCTTCTTTTCTCTAGGGGCACTTTGAAGATGTGCTTCATAACGGCCAGCTGAAGTTCTTTTAAAATAAGTTGGATCAGAGTATCTTTTGAAGCAAGATCCTGGGCCTCCAATGTCAAATCTGAAAGTGAACCATGAAGTTAAGACATCAACCAATCTAAGAGGACATAATAAAACATCAGAGAATAATCGTACTTGTCAAGCTTGTGCAGACGTGGAGGATCACGGCAGTCTTCATAGGGGTCCATTATGCATCGTGGCAAGTCACTATATATGAAATGATTTTGTTCAGTTCTGAGCCTAGTATGCCAGTGAGAACCTGCCATATATGAACATCTGTAAATAAATTTATCTACAAGCAGCTATACTACTCGTAATTGCTTATGACAGCAAGTTATAAATCAACCAAGTTAAGTATTAATTCTCTTGGGAAGAGATGCACTAATGTGCAAATCAGTGAATCTGCGGTGTTCATTAGCGCAAATCAGTGAATCGAGTACATAAGTACAGCTGGCTACCTGAGTGATAGCGATTTTGCAGTTACAATATATAATCTACACTCAAATTTGTGTATGTGGTGTAACATTTATGCTTCTTTCATTCTATGATGATGATATGAAAGGGAATCTTCCCGAGGGCCAGTAGGGTATATCTCTTATTACACATTTATCACAGACAATCAGTAGTGGAAATACAAAACATGAGAAAGTATTACCAGCTGTGTAAGCGAAATGCAGGTGACTCCTTTGTGCCAAAATAGCCTTCTCTAGTGGAGGGAGTGCAGCTTCAATGTTGTGTACTCGCTCTATCAATTTATGGCTTCTAGAAGATGTAATTAGCACTTGTTCTTGTAACCCATGAAATACTTCTGCTGCAAATCTGTACACGTAAAAGAGTTATATCAGCTCAAATGGGCTAGATTAGAAGTGAACAGTCCTAAATACTCAAAAAAAGTTCATTATGGCTCACATCTTATTTACATGGAAAATGAATATAAAGCCAAGTAACCAATCTACAACAGGTATCCTAAAGGGTTAGTGGCTTCATCCAATATACAGGATGTACCCGATACGACTCTCTAGTGTAGCATGTGGCATAAGGCAGCTTAAACTAATAAAATATACAACAGCTATTTTAAAGGATTGATATCATCATTTAAATCAATACTCAAACCGAATTTGTTGTAAATCACTGCATTTGAGATCTATGAATCTATCTGGAGTCTGGACTCTAGTGTATATACTTGTCATATCATAAACTAATAGCCTTCTGTGCAAAATAACCAATTAGAGTGAACTGGCATGTAACTTATAATCTTACAGAAAGGTCAGGATTGAAGGGTTTGATGAAACGTATAGACATCGAAATGAGGCAGAAGTCAACTAGAGAATCGTTGTATCTATCTCGATACCACTTAATTGATAAACAAGACTAGCGTTAATTCAAAATTGTTGTTTTAGACTTGACTGTAAGTTTCGCTATCTAATCTGATTATGTTAATAATCTTAAGAGACGGGATGTTTTCAAAACTGAAATCATTATACTAGTGACTGAACCATTGTCAAACAAGTGAGTAAAGAACTGAAAACCTAGTAAACATCCGAAATATCTGGCATTACATTACATCCGTAAGTTAAATCCGAAAACACCCAACCACAATGCACACCTCATAACAAAACAGCTTGAAGTCTTTGAAAAAGCAAACCAACCCCCAACCACTACAATACTTGAAAACTGAAAGTGACACTTTAAATTCAAAGCTACAGTTACTTTTTCACAAACTCAATCACTCAATCGACATAAAAAAGCGAAACAAAACTTTACTATTTCATCGATAACCTAACTCCAGCAACTAACAACTAATTCCTCGAAATTAAACTAAAACTAATCAATATCCAAATTAACCTAAACACTCGTCTAAACAAAAATTATACAAAATTAAGCACTCCGTAATTAACTTAAAATTCAAATTAGCCTAAATACTACATGTAATTAAATCACAATTTAAACATAATTAGGCTAAAACTAAATTTTAACCAAACTACTCAAATAATCAAAAATTAAATTCAGCTTAACCTAATTACAGCTGTAACTAAAAAACAGATTAAGCTAAAAAATAAGCCAACCTAAATAGACATATAATAACAAATTATAAAAATTAAGCTTAAAATTCAACTTTAACCTAATTACTCTTGGCTTAAAAAAAAATTTGCTAAATTTAGAGTTATCCTAAATAATACACACTGAATCACAAATTAAGCTTAAAATTCATGTTAACCTAATTATTCATAAATAATAACAGAAATTAAACAAAATTAGGCTAAAAATAAAATTCAGCTTAACCTAATTATAGCTATAACTAAAGCATAAATTAAGCTGAAAAATAAGCTAACCTAAATAGACATATAAAACTTTCTAACAAATTATAAAAATTAAGCTTAAAATTCATGTTAACCTAATTATTATTCATAAATAATAACAGAAATAAAATATAAATTAGATTAAATCACAAATTAAGCATAAATATAAAAATAATCACAAATTACGCATAATCAAATACTCAAGGAAACAAAATTAGCTTCTAATTCAAGTTAACATAATTGTTCTCAAATTAAATAATAACTTGATTAAAAAATTAGGCTAAAACTAGAGTTAACTTAACTACACATTGAATCACAAATTATTGATAAATAATAACAGAATTAGGTGAAAAAAAGTTACTCAGCAAGATCGCCAAGCTGACGTAATAATCCGACGAGACCAGCAACAGCAACGCCGTCAAGCACCGCCTTCGGATCTTCTTCAACAACTTCATTTTTATAAAGCTCCGCCATTCCTAATCCGTACTCATTTCGTATCTCAACGCGCACTAACGGCATCCTTCTTCAACGCTTATTATTATTATTCAGTCTTACTAGTAGTGCTAATAATAATGATATGAGTTAACTGTACAAGGACTGCTTATTTATTTATTTATTTGACCAGTAGAGAGGCAGGCAGAGAGAGATTTTTTTATTAAGTTGATGAAGAAATCATAAATGATGAAAGAGAGAATAGAAGTGTTTGTGTGTGTTTGTGGTGAAATGAGTGTGTGTGAGAGAAAGTTTGATGGAGTGAGAGTAGGTGAGTGGATTGAGGCAGCTTAACTGCTGTTAAGTGAAAATTACATCAGCGTCAACTCAATTTTCTTTATCATAAATTAAACACAAACCAAACATTTGTAGTAAGATGACCGCAAGAATAATGAAAAATAAACCACAAAAATAAATTAAAACAAAAAACGTACGCAAAAACCTTTCAATTGTATCGATCTGCTGACATACCAAACAAATGCATTGATCTAGGGGGGATGCATTTCATTCGGTTCTTGTAGGGAGAGGGAGAGGGGGACGCATGTGTTTTGGCAAGATCGTGATCTTACTCAGAATCGTAGTATTGGTCTGATACTCGTATAGTTTTTTTTTTTTTTTTTTTTTTCCTCAAAATCATGATCTTACTCATAATCGTTATCGTTTTTGCAAGATTGAGATCTTAATGTCATATTATTATGTCATTTTCTTAATAGTCTTTTTAATATTATATAAATCTACAGATTAGTACGTATATACCATAAACACAAAATTATAAGAATGTTTCATAAAATGATATTTTAAATTATGATTATGGAATGTGTAAGAATATTTACACGTTGTTTAAAATCCTATAAAGCATATTTTTAGTTTGTGGCTCATATAAAAGTAAGATCAGATCGAATTAAATTTTAAGATCTTAGGGTCAAAATCCGGATCGATAAGATCTTATGTTTGCAAAGATCCTACGTTAAATCGGAATCATTTTTGTTATTTAATATCGTAAAATCCCAAGATTAAAATCGAGATCTTAATAATGTATGTTTTAGTAAAAATAATAAACTTAACTCTAAAAATTTTGACGTACATAAATTGCTTGTAGCTCAAAATAATAGTGCACCTTTAAATTTAACTACTACTAACAACTAACTAAATGTATTATCTTTTATTGCATGGTTTGTTTACTAAAGTACTAAACATAGTTGTTAGGGATACTAATAATAAAAGCTTTATTTATATTTATTATTAATAAGTTGAAGGATGTTGAAAAGAATATTATGACCAAAGGAAATGAAGAGATTGCCAACTCTACAAGCCAAATTTTGGTTCCAAGGTGGGTATCAATGTTGTTGATGTGTCAATAAAGGTTACTTTCTTGCCCTGTCTAGTGCTTTTTTATTTTTGTTCACATTCTACATGTCGTTTTTCTTATAAGATTGAGATGATGATCATGATATGGACATTACGAACCAAAACTTATGGGTTATTATTTTTATTTTTTATTTTTTTATTTTAAATGTAGATTCATTGTATTTGATTTGGTTGTCAAATAGTGACTGTCATGTTAACATAGAACTAGCTGTTTGAGTCAAAACAATAAAGTACGTGGGCTTTACTCATTTTAGAAAGATTAACACTATATATATTATCACACATCTGCTATAGACGACGATACATAATTATAGAATGATGATTGACTTGAAGTAGCTTGTTATTTTGCCGGTTAGGGGTGTAAGCAATGAATTACGTGAAAGTTTCGGGATCGGATCGGTAAAAAGTTTCGAGCAAGAACTGAGGCAATTTTGGGCTCGTTTAATAATCGGTTCGAGCCAATTCTGCAGATAAAATTTCGAGTAGGCTCATGAGCCTAAATGAGCCCTAGAATATATCGTGTATATATCGCCTATACGTATAAACGAGCTTAAAAGTAGTAAGCGATTTCGAACTTTATATAATAAGCGAAATTAGAACTTTATGTGATTAACGAGGCGAGCTCAAAACATCATAAATTAATCGAGGCAGTAGAGCTCGAGCTCAAAGTATAAGGCTCGAAGCGAGCCGAGCCCGAGCTCGAAGCTTTATATATATAAACAATGGATTCGAGCCTTATGTTTCTCGATTTCGGCTCATTCGTTCCGTAATTTTATGTGTTGGCTCCAATAGAACATTGAAGGTTTATTATTATTATTCTTTCTTTTTTTTTAATTAACTATTTGTCATGTTTTGTAATTTTATTTTTTTAACAGTAATTTTTTTCACAATTTATACCATTTATCTCACAAATATCTCAGCAAGGCTTTAACCACGACCTCTAAATTCATGGGCAACACACATACCACTAAACAAAAAACTTTGGATATTTTGCAATGGGTTGAGTTATTAAAACGGTGCCTAGTTTTTTATTGGGACCCCTTTTGTTTTTTTTTTTTTTTTTTTTTTTATAATTTTGTTTATATCAAAATTATAAGCCCGAAAACGCGAATGTAAATATAAAGTTTAATAAGCCAAACGCTTAAAACTATCGAATACTAATGAACGGCGAAAATGCGTTGTCTTGAAAAAATAGAGACAAGGGAATATTCCCTATGGATGTATTTCACGAGAGAGGTTCGATAGTGATCCTTCGTAATATTGTTATTATGGGATAACGTTAATTGCAACTATAATAAGTTAATGTTTTGTGTCATCAACATGATTGTTTTTTGGATAGCATCTACTCTATGTTAATGTCAAGTATCTATCAACAAAACTAGGAAAATATGAAAAAATTGTTAGATCTTTCTATCAACTTTAAGGATTAGTTTGTCTGACTTTAAAGTCAAAGAGATTTTTTTAAAACAAGTTGAGGTAAAGTTTCTTTTACTTCGTTTATTCATTGTTGGCCCCAACATAACATTGAATTCATAGCTCGTTGTAAATAATTAGAGTTATGATTTGAAATGTGTGACATAATCAGAAGACAAATTATGATCCAAAAGCTAATAAGCTTAGGTGAAAGTTGACTATAGATGCTAAAAAAAGACGCCATAGATGAATAGCTTCTTAGAGAGAATGTGTGAGAGAGAAAAAGAGGGAGAAAAAGAGGGAGAGAAGGAAGGATGGCAGGAGGTGCGCAGTAGGAGGTATCAAAAGGAACATGGTATGAGACCTAAAACTGAAGACAGCAGGAACCAGGTTATCAAGTTTTTCGTTTCAAACATCCCGGATAGGTGTAGACCTTGGGACCTCGCATCAAGACTGAAAGAATATGGTGATATCGGGGGGGTTTTCATCGCTAGGAGGAGGAATAAAGAGGGGCAGAGATTCGGGTTCGTTAGCTTCAAAGGGGTGAGGGACTGGAAGGTATTAGAAGACAGTATTAGATCGACCAAGATGGGAGGATACACCCTCTCTATTAATGTGGCGAGGTACGCAGAAGAGAATGAAAAGGCAGGGATTAATAGGACTAGCAGGACGACCGGATTTGGAGAGGAGGAGAAATTGAAAGCGAAAGGAATTCCGGTTGGAGTCAGGAATGTCATGAGAAGGAATGGGGAAACCAAACGACATGGTTTTTCTTATAGGGACGTGGTGGTGGACATGAAAGAGCCTGTCATCACGGTCAAATCATTAACATTGGTGAAGGAGGAGACTGCGTTGAGGAACTTACATGGAAAGGCTCTAATTGCGTGGTGTTCCGATTTAAAAAGCCTAACCAACATTAGTGTTGGTTTGGGCGGTCTGGGCGAATCAGGGATAGAGATGAAGTACGTTGGTGGACTCTGTATCCTTATATCCTTCCCATGCAGGGAGGACGCTCAAAAATTCTTGGCTAACGTGGTAGTATGGAAAGGATGGTTCACCAAATTGGACGAGTGGATTGGGCAAATCATTCCGTTCAAAAGAATAGCATGGGTTGGTATTGTGGGTGTTCCACTACATTTAGCTTCAACATATACCTATAACAAAATCGGAGAATTGTTCGGAGAAGTGGTTTCTCCATCCACTGCGAATGATAGCGAGACGAATAAATCAATGGAAGGGGTAGGGGTCCTGGTGGAAGACGGCTTCGAAATCACGGATTCCATCATTATCTCAAGTAGAGGTAGTAAGTTTAAGATTTGGGTCAAGGAGAAGGACTTTAACTGGAGTCCTTGTTGTGATATAGCGAAAAGTCATGGAGATAACATGGAGGGATCAGGTTGGAAGGGTGTCGATAACCAAGTTTCGGAGGAAAGTAAAATGTCGCCAGTCATGGAAGAAGGAGAATGGAGCGGCCCGGAGAAGGAAGAAGGCACATCCTTTCGAAGGGTCGGAACTAAACACAATGATGAAAGAGTGCATGGGAATGGGGATTCCAAGAGTAACATGGGGCACGAGGTATTCGATGAAGGAGTGAAGTCCAATAATGATAGGGGGGACAGGAAAAACCTTTTGAATTCTCCTCGTCTAACTCAAGGAATATTAAAGGCGGTGAAAGTGAACGTAATAAATTATTTGAGGAAGAATGGAGTAAAAAATTCAGTGGGGATTCTAATAGGCCAAGAAAAAGGCCTAGAGAGTCCGACCCATTCTCCTTAGATGGGCTGTTGGGCTTGGACAAGGACAATAAGGGCAAAAACAAATACAGAGACAATGAAAAGAATTGGCCCAACTCGGAAGTCAACTCAGAGGTAGGTTTTAAGGCTCAAGTCTCCTTTGACCTTAATAATAGTTATCACATTCCTGAAGAAAATAAGAGAGACCGGGAGTTGGCAGAGGAGGAGATGGTGAACGAGAGATCAGTAGGTAAGCAAGAAGATCTAGTGAACGAAAAGGTATTAAAGACCAAAGAAGTAGGCTCATCTATAGGGATGGATCTGTCAAAGGCATCGACATAAATCTTAAAGGTGATCAAGGATGAAGGTATTAATCTAGTTTATCAATGAATTGCCTCTCTATTAATATCAGAGGGATGGGGGGGGGATTTCAAACCCAGCTGGATTAAAGGAATTATTAGAAAAGAAAAGGTAGCCTTTTTAGCTATTCAAGAATCTCAAGTAGGGGGTATTTCTATAGAGAGAATTAAAAGCTTTTGGGGTAGGAGAAACATGGAGTGTGTGATCAAAGATCCTTTGGGGCGCTCGGGGGGCATCATCAGTGTGTGGGATCCGATGTGGTTCAAAAAGGAAGAGGAGATTAAGTGTGATAATTTCATTATATGTAAAGGATTTATCAAGGGCGTTTGTAATCCGGTGTATATTGTTAATGTGTACGCCCCTCAACATATTAGAGAAAAGATTAGGATTTGGAATGAGCTTTGGATATCAAAGAGAAGCGTGGTGGGTGGTGGATGTTAATGGGAGACTTTAATTCGGTGAGGAATAAAGAGGAGAGAAAAGGGTCGAAGTTCAAATCTAACAGTGCTAAGGAATTTAATTCTTTCATAGAGAGGGCAAATCTTTTTGAGTACGAGATGAAGGGTAGTCGTTTTACGTATTTGAAGGAGGATGAAAATAGAAAGAAGTTTAGTAAGATAGATAGGCTGTTGGTGAGTAGAGAGGTGTTGGATAAGTGGCCGAAAGCTGTTTTTAGGGCTCTCCCGAACTTATATTCGGATCACAATCCCATCCTGTGGTCGATCTTGGACAGTAATTTTGGACCCAAACCTTTCAGATTCTTCAACTCCTGGCTCGATCACCCCGATTGTAATAAGGTGGTTCAAGAATCGCTGGAAAAATTCAGTTTCTCTGGTCCCCCGGATTTGGTTCTTTCGGAGAAATTCAAAAGATTGAGAAACAGCTTTAAGAAATGGAGTGTAGAGAAGCATTTAAAGGAGGACGAAGAGCTAGACATGTGTAAGAAAGAGTTAGAGGAGGCTGACATGAACATGGAGGTGTATGATATGGACGAACATGAGCATTGGACCAGGTTAGAATGTAAAAAGAAGATTCTCGAAATGGAAGAGAATAAAGCGAAAGACTTGAGGCAAAAATCCAGGTGCAAGTGGAACCTGGAAGGCGATGAGAATACCCGTTTTTTTCACGGGCTTATCAATAATAGGAAGGTTGCTAATTCTATCCCTGGGTTGATGGTTGGAGACGAATGGGTCAACAAGCCTAAAAGGGTTAAGAAAACAGTGTTCGACTTCTTTCGAAACAAGTTCAAAGAAAATGCGCCTAACAGACCTACGCTCAGTTGTGATTTGGATCAAGTCCTCTCTGAGGTGGAAGCTGCAGATTTGGAGGCTAGGTTCTCTATGGAGGAAATCAAAGGGGCGGTTTTTTATTGTGGCGAAGACAAAGCCCCGGGCCCGGACGGCTTTACTTTTAAGTTCATTAAGCGGTTCTGGAAAGTTTTGGAGAAAGATTTTTTTGATGTTCTTATGGCCTTTCACGAAGGGGGAAATATCAGTAGAGGAGTTAGTTCGGCTTTTATCACTTTAATCCCCAAGGTCAAAGATCCGGTTAACCTCAATGATTATCGGCCAATAACGCTCATCGGGATCATTAGTAAAGTGATTTCCAAAGTTTTAGCGAACAGGATCAGAAGGGTGTTGGACAAGCTTATCTCGGAAAACCAGTCGGCGTTTCTTAAAGATAGGATGATTTTAGACGGTCCGCTGATTATCAATGAGTTGCTTTCCTGGGTTAAGAAGTCCAAAGAGAAAGCTTTCGTTTTCAAGGTCGATTTTAATAAGGCGTATGATAATGTTAACTGGGATTTTTTAGTGAATATGATGAGACAAATGGGGTTTAAAGATCGATGGTGCTCATGGGTTAGCGGTATTCTTGTATCTGCTAGGTCGGCAGTTCTGGTAAACGGTTCTCCTTCTTTTGAATTCCAATGTTCGAAAGGCCTGAGACAAGGTGACCCCCTGTCGCCTTTCTTATTCCTTATAGTGATGGAAGGTTTATCTAGTATTATGAGAAAAGCGCATTCTAGGGAGATTATGAGAGGTTTCGAGTTTCCTAATAAAGGCCCGATTATCTCTCATCTCCTCTATGCGGACGACTGTTCTTTTATGGGGGAATGGAAAGACGAGAATTTGATGAACGTGATAAGAATTCTTAGATGTTTTAACTTGAGTTCGGGCCTGAGTATCAATATTGGGAAATCGTACTTGATGGGGATAGGGGTTGATGATGGTGAGGTTAGAAAGGCGGCCGAGATGATGAAGTGCAAGCCGGGTACTTTACCTTGTGCCTATTTGGGAATTAGAATTGGAGGAAATATGAATAGAATCAGCAGTTGGGAGTTTTTGGTCGACATTTTCAGGAAACGTCTCTCCAAATGGAAAGCTTCGAGTCTTTCAATTGGCGGGAGGACTACCCTTATCAAATCAGTTTTAGAAAGTCTTCCGACTTATTATTTCTCATTGTTCGTGGCTCCGGTTTCTGTAATCAACATGTTGGAAGGGATTATTAGACGATTCCTGTGGGGAGGAGATAGTGATAAATCTAAGATTCATTGGGTCGCTTGGGATAAAGTCTCAACTCCCATTCGAGAAGGGGGTCTTGGATTGACTAAACTGAAGGAGGCCAATGAAGCGCTCATTGCTAAATGGCTGTGGAGATATAGAGTCGATCCTAATAGCCTTTGGAGAAGGGTCATTGATTCTATCCATGACTCTAAGAGATGCTGGGCATTCATCCCTTACCGCAAGACTTATTCCAGTGTATGGGGAAACATAGCGAAGGCCATTTCCAGAATGAAAGTAGGAGAGGTAAGTTTAAATCAGTTGCTTAAAGGAGATTGCGGTAATGGTAAAGATATTCGTTTTTGGTTGGATCCTTGGGCTGGTAACCTGTCTTTCAAGGATAAGTACCCGGGTCTGTTCAAAAAGGAGCAAGACAAGAAATGCAGAGTGATCGATAGGTATAGTATAGAGCGGGGGCGTTTTACTCTTAATGTTGGTGGGTTTCATTCTATTGTAGAAGATCTGGAATACGTTAATATGAGCAAAGAGCTGGACGGGAAAGGTATTAAAGATAGTGGTGACAGGTGGGAATGGATCGGAAAGGACCATAAAAGTTTTAGCGTTAGAGGGGTCAAAGAATTTCTTCTGGGCCGATATGACAACAGTAACAACTTCACGTTTAAGTGGTCAAAGTGGATTCCTAAGAAATGTAACATCTTTATGTGGAGGGTTGCTCTAAACAGGATCCCTACATGTGCGGCCCTTAGAGATAGAAATTGTATCCGCGGCTCTTTGTCTTGTGTGCTTTGCGACCAAGTGGAAGAGACAGTGGAGCACTTGTTCTGCTCTTGCGAAGTATCAAATGAGATTTGGTATAGAATCGGGAGATGGATCAAAACTCCTCCTCTGTATATGTTTTCGGTGCGGGACCTGTTCGAATTGCACGAGTGGGGGATTCAAGACAGGAAGAGACAGAAAGCGATTAAAGGGATTATTTTCCTAACCTGTTGGTCAATTTGGAAAGCCAGGAACACTAAAAAGTTTGACAATGGTTCTATCAGTGTCAATAGGATTATTTTAGATATCAAGAGTTATGGTTTTTTATGTTTTAAGAATCGGGGGAGGAATTCTAGTGTTTCTTGGGACAATTGGTGTAAGTTTGATCTGATGTAATTTTGGTTGTTTGGTGGCCCCTTCGCTTGTTGGCGTTGTTTTGGGCGATGTGAATAATAAGAACTTTCAACAAAAAAAAAAAAAAAAAATACTTTTTCGTTTCAAAATTATTATCTACCGACAAAAAACAAGCTATTTAATAAAATACATATATTACTGCTTTAATTCCTGCATAATAATAAAAAGACATTTTTACTTTTAAATAAATAGCTATTCTTTTATTTCATTTTATAATATTTTTATTATGAGTAATAAAATAAACTTAAATAATTTCAACTTCCATTTTAGTAATGGACAATCTTTTTAAGCAACCCAAATAGGCAAGATATACAATAATATTATTTAGGCTTTGTATATTCATTAATGAACACATATATTAGCTTAATAAAATATGTCAAATTCAAAAAATAACAAATAAAAGAATATTTAACTATTTAAACATCATAAATACCTGAGTCTTCTCCTCGACTCCTCCTCATCTCTCTTTCAGGTTAAGTTTTAACAACGTTTGACGATCAAATAGCCTGAAAAGAATAAAAGAAATGAGGGTTTGTCTAACAGGTGTCTCGTTAGACAAACTCAAGAAATAATTCTTGAACTTGAACA
Source organism: Chrysanthemum lavandulifolium (assembly GCA_022545495.1). Taxonomy (NCBI): domain Eukaryota; kingdom Viridiplantae; phylum Streptophyta; class Magnoliopsida; order Asterales; family Asteraceae; genus Chrysanthemum; species Chrysanthemum lavandulifolium. The sequence continues at coordinate 22,430,685 of CM040243.1, forward strand.
TAATTGCAACTCTTATTAAACGTGTTATTTCTGACCTACAACCCATTTAATATCTTTCAATATATCATTTACTTTTAACAATTATTCTTGAAAAATAAAAACAATAATTGCATATATTAAATGTTTAGTTATTCCTTTTTATGGATAAAGGACCTTTTTCTGCAGGTAATAATAGACGAAAGTACCCTTTGGTGTTTGTATCTTGTCTTTGCCAGGTTGTCTCTAGTCTAGATGTGGTTCCCATGATACTTTCTGGGATTTCAATTTATTAATTCACGGTGAGGTAGGGTATGGTTATAAATTAATAAATCTAGTAATGATAAACCTAACTAGAAAAGTGAGGTAGTATAGCATCAGATTGAATCTTTCATGTTTCAGTGCTTACTGAATGTGTTTAATCTTAGCAACAATACATTTAGGAGTGTTTACTTTCTTCTTAGTGAGGAAGAAATGTGAGTCCAAAGCCTTAATCCCTTTTAATTGGGAGAGACATTAAAACTTCTCTCTTTCCTATAAGAGACTAAATAAGAGCCTTATATCTCATCAATTAATTTGGTAAACACCCCCTTAGCCAGGTTATGGTAAGTAATACTAGGCGTAACAGGTGTAATAGTCACTACAAACACGACAACTATTTCAGCGTTACATTAGCTTTTCAACAACACTAATATAATGTAATAAACAACCAGCTTTATTACCCAAACATAACTCACTTAAACACAAATATACTCCACAAAAACCAACATCACACACACAACCCTCTTTTTCTTCTTTAACAACTCGGTCTGTAAAAAGGCCGACTTCTCCCCAAAGATGTGTCATGTGGGGGTGTCAAATTAAAGTGCCATGTTGATCGCCATTAACTCTTGAGTGTACATTATCGACATATCCTTTTCCTATGACATGTGGCCTAGTGAGGTATGTGCGTTGCTCATTAATTAAGAGTTTGTAAGTTCAAGTTTCATTGAAAACATTATGAGATATTTAGTATATGATAGTATTAAAATGTTGCCGTTTTAAAAAGTAAAAACAAAGAACGACATAGCTTTTAGGTAGTGATAAAAAGACATACAAAACTTCTAAGAGCATGGGGTATGGTGTATTTTGCTCCTAGCCGTTTCCTACGTGGCTAGCTCGCCACATTGTTTTGCTCCTCGCCATCACACCAAGGTAGCTCGCCACTTTGCAGTTCGCCACTCCCGATATGAATACGACAAAGACTTTGCAAGTCGCCACCACACCAAGGGTAGCTTTGCTCCTCGCCACTTCACGATTTGTTTTAAATAAACCGATTATATGTTTTTAAAAAATAAATGGCGCGTACCAAATGAAGCAGGTGAGTAAGTTGTGATTGAGAGGTATTTTTAGTTAGTGTGTTGGAGTGATGTGGAGCTGAGATATGACACGCGTGTTTAAATGAAGAGAAGTGAAGAACCCACTTACACCCTCGCTTCTAATAGTTCCATTCATGTCCTGTATATATTCACAAACAAGTGACTAAAAGACATACAAAACTACAAAATGGCCATTAATTTTTGTAACCTGTTAAAACATTTCCAAGATAAAAACCCAAACTAACATACAACATGTGCATTTTCAATGCTACATCTGATAAAAATGTAAATAAACTGAGAGAGTAGTTGGAGTGGTTGACTTTAGGCCCAATACAGTAAGGACACGTCAGCAGTAAGATTGACTTGATTGAGCCATTCGGAATCTTACCACTTTCCGGTACCTCGATTTTTGTGCTTTTTTATTTAACCGGGAAGTGCGTCGGTGCTGGCGCTTAACTCCTATAAGTCTACTTTTAATTTTTTTATTTCATAACAAGTTCGTTAAATCATTACTATAGCTTTATATAAAGTTTAAGTGTATAGAATAATACTTCCTAACATTTTATTGTAGAAAACTAGTTGCTTTATGTATAGTATATTTTATATGTTTACATTAGACTATTTGTGATGTAAATTGATCTTCTTTTTAGTTTAGTGTATTCTTTAACCGGCTTGAGAAGGGGATGTTTAATTAGGGGAGATCTCAAGTTCGAGTTACACCCGGGACTTTTACCACTTCAGGCTATAAAAGAGTAGCAGGTGGGTCTCAGAGTCAACATACTGTCTAATTAGATGTTGATGTTAAACCTGAACCACAAACAAGTAAGAGATCATTCAAAACGAATATGTTCTTTTCTTTCTTGTTTTTTCTTTTTTTCTTTCCTTTTTTTTGAAATGGTGAAAAATGAATTGACCTCTAAAACATATATACATCATTTGCAAACTATTCAAACAATTGCAAATTCTAAGAAACTATACTCAATCACCATTCACCAAATGAAGACTACATTTCCTCTCAATGCATGCAGCTCACACATACTGCAGACTTGCATTTAACATTCTCACAATAATGAATATGACCTGCAAACAAAGGAATGTTTCATCTCTTCATTAAAGATCATCCATCCTCCTTAGGCATTAATATCTCAAAAGGAGTACATCTCCTCTCCCATACTTACACATTACACCGATGCTTTTCATTAGAATAACCTGTAAGCATAGAGAGCATGGTTGTTAAGATCCCGGATCCTGATCTAGGATCTTATAATTTTACGATACTACATTGCAAAAATGATCCTCATCCTACGTAAGATCTTTGCAAACTTAAGATCTTATAGGATCCCGACTTGACAATTAGGATCTTAAGATCTAATCTGTTCCGATTTAAATTTTCTTAAACAACAAACTAAAAAACTATAAAGTTATGGATTATGTTTTAGAAACTTTAAAAAAACAACATGTTAATCTTCTTAAACATTCCATAATCATAATTTAGGACAATATTTTCATGAAACATTCCTATAATTTTATGTTTATGATATATACTAATTTGTAAATTTGTATAATATTAAAAATCCTATTAAGAAAATAATATTATAGTAGGATCTTAATATTCTGATCCAATTTTACGATCTCGATCTTGAAAACCTTGATAGAGAGGCCTTAACGCTCAAGGTCAAAACCTCTCCTCTGTGAAATAGACTTATATAATAGTGACTACATTTCCTTACTGATTTGTTATTTCCATGTTCAATGATGCAGCACCATCCTCACATCAACCGAGATCTAACAAACATAAGGCATCATCACTAGCATGTAACTCATCCATGGGAAAACCGAGTAAGTGTGCTCATGACTATACTCTTAACAACCAAAATCTTATGAAGCATAGCTAGGATCAAGTAGTCTCGTCTTTCATGACTCATTATTCATAACTTCATGTCCCAAGATTAAGCTTATTTAGTTGAACATTTGGAGTTGGTGAAAAGTTCCTCCTTTATTCATTCCTTCTTTAGATGACATCTTACAAGGGATTCCTAGCCTCTATTCAAACAAGTGGAAAGCCAAGTTATTTCACGCAATTTTTTGGGTTTTATTTGGAGTGTTTGGGCTTGGAGAAACCGTATTTTTCATGCTTCCTCGGATGAAGAGAAATCGTGTGCGTTGCATGAAGATATTTTTCCCGTGGTTCAAAGGATGTTGCTTTTATGGACTTCAAATAGAGCTCTAAAGAATCGTTTTTCGTGGGCCAACTGGATTCTTCGCCCTAATGAGCTTCTAGATTCTTAGATTTCCTTTGTTTTGGTGTTTTCTTAGTTGTGGTTCTTTGCTTTGGTGTGGGTTCTCCTCTTTGGAGCCTCTTTGCTGCCCCTTGTTTCTTTTGCCGTGTGGCTTATAATATCGTTGCTTAAAAAAAAAAAAAAAAAAAAAAAAAAAAAACTATTCATAACTTCATGCTTCACTCAAACACGCTATAACAACATTCATTCTTACTAGCTAGTCATACATACTCCTATGATGCTGTATCCAAACTCTCTTCATCAATTATCTCTTTTGTCCCTTTTTTTAGATTCATATGCACATACCATCTCCGAGCCACTTTAGTAACTTGTGGAGAATTCTTGACATTCAGGCTAGCAAGTTTGAACCTTTTAGACAATGTTAAACATCATTTTTATCTTCCCGGTTCCTACATGATATATTTGTTGTTAGGTGTGCATGATAGTCTTCGTACAAATGATGGTTACACATGTTATGTTTTTGTACAGAAAAATAGTTAGTAAATTACACATGTATAGTTATGTTGTTAGATAGGTGATATATGTAATGGTACAAAATAGTGATCTCAAGTTTAAATCTTGTTTGGTGCAAATAATGCTTAGTTGATCATGCCAAACCTTTTTATAAACAAATGATTTTATTCGGTTTAAATACGTATGACGTGAGTTTAAACTCTGTCAATTCATCGGTCAAAAGATCAAAAACCTTAATTACTCGCATAAAAACTTAATTTTGAGTACGGTTTCTCACTAGTTACTCACAAATACGGTTTGTAGAAATTTAATATAAAACAAAAAAGAAAATTATATTAAAAAAAAATTGGCTATGACCATACTAGCATTCAAAAATATAATAATGATTCAATAAGACCTCACGTCATATTTAAGTGAGCAAGTTGGATTTTCGCTCTTGGCCTTTTTATAGCAAGAATACTTTATCATGTGCAATAATAGTTATGTGCAAACAAACTAATACAGTGAATGTAAACGAAATTATATGGAAGTAAATAATTGCTTTGTTCATTAAATCCTCTTCATTTGCTAAAGGTCGAGTTTTGTCCACAACAACAATGTACCACAAAACTAAAAAAAGAAAGCGACGAGACAATAAAGACATTTGCTACTAGTAACTAGATAGACAAATTTGTTGTGTTCCAATGTAAAAGTACTAACATACACCATCTCGTAAGGTCACTTAACCTCACAAACTAAAAAACTAGGTTTGGTTTGGTAATGCGGGTAACTATTATTGACTCAAAGCCTTAGGGGGGAGGGAGTGGGATCGGGTAAGGGGATCGGGTACCCTTACCCGATCGGCAACACCGCCGCCGGTAAGTCGGGTAAGGCGATCGGGTTCGTTTTTCGGTTTGGGAAGCCGAGAGTTTCTTGAGTTGGAGCGTTTGAATTTTGGACCGTTGGGAGGTGATTTTTTTGGATTTCGGCCAAAGGTGATTTTTTTGGAGGTGATCGAGTAGAAAAAAATGGAGGTGATCGAGTGGCTGTGCTTTTTGTGAAGAAGACGACCCAGATATTTTGGCTGTGTTTTTTGTGAAAAACAAAGCCCTTATTTTTGTAAGAAAGTACTTTTTGGCCCATTCACTTTATTTTCTAATCAATTCAGTTATACAATAAAATGGTATGTTTTTATGTAATTTTTTTTAATGAAATGATATGCTTTTTATTTTAATATCAGATGTGATTTTATGTATGAAAAAAATCGGGTAGAAGATAGCGACCACTCCCTCCACTTAGTGTAGTGTTAGGGTAGAATGGATAGGCCAATGGAGGGTTTTATTGGATAGAGGTGATGTGGCACCTGCAGACAGGTGACTACTCCCTCCTCCCTTAGTGATAGACTCGATAGTGTTTGTTGTTGATAAACTGGCAATATTGTATTTATTGAGCAACTATATATATTACAACTTTTTTTCATTATTATATATACTTTAGAATTAAAAAATTTCAAACTTAAATTTTTATATTTATATAAGAAAAAATTTAATGGTTATTTTATAAGTAAAGATATTTATTTATTTATGTAAATTTGTTTTTCGGTTCGGTTCGATTTTCATCACTTGGACTGCTCTCACTCATTCATGAACTTACCCGCGAACTCCTTAAAATGTAACGTATGTGGAACCAAACTCTCATCACTTGAGAATCTTTCACACCATAAACCTTCATCACCTATAAATCAGCCACATGATTTTTATAATCATGACACAGCACGCACAACTATTCTCCCAAAACCCACAAATCCAACATCTTACTACTTTCATCATACTCATGATGCAAAACTTATCCAACATCTTTCTAAATCAAAAGAAACTACCTTCCACGAATATGGATGATTATCCATCCAGTAACAGATCCATTTAAAAACTTATCAGCCTCTTAACAAAAATAAACCTTGAGGAAAATGACCTAAATTTTTTCGAATTCCAGTTTTTAACGAGTACATCTTCACTTTTTTGTTTGCTTTAGATACTCCAACAAATTCCCAAAATCATACCCCACTTGATACGAATGTTCAAAACCAAAGCCACCATATGACCTATTACATATTCTGGTATTATGGTTGTAAATAGAGAGACTTTGATACTAAACAATGCATAGCAATACATTACAAGAACCGACTACCCTGAACATACAAACATGTAAAACTAAGAACAAGACTTGTTCTTAAAAATGACTCAAAAGAGAAATACTAAAAGTAAAAAAAAATGATTCCTTCCATGCTTGCATAAGGTTATGGATGGAAGTTATGATGAGTGATGATGTTGATGCGATCAAGGATGAGGTTAAGTATGACTCGTGATTTCTTCCCTAATTTCTTTTGCAATATCCCTATTGATTTGGCAATGTTCACAATGTGTGATGCTGGTAATGAGTGCGGAAGTTTTCCGGTTATTTTGATTTGCGAGATGCGGAAGTTGTGGTGGAAAAGTTGGAAAATACGGATCAAAATCCGGAATGTTTGAAGTGGTGGTGGAAAAGAACCCAGATGTTCTTGTAACACAATGGGAGCTAAAGGTGGTGAGGTTTCAAGGTCTTCAAGATTGTGTTTGGAGAAGTGGAGGTGTCCAAAGACTAGTTCTTTTGCTTGATTTGGTGAGATCTTGTTGGAGTCTTAAGAAGTTCCAAAAGAGTGACCTTAGGTGGGGATTTGATGGGTGATGAAGTTGGTGATGAAGGAGGTGCTATAATGGAAGCATCTTGTGGTGAATGAGTTGTTGGTGATGAACCATTTGATGATGGTTTTGTTAAGTAACAAGGCCGGATGCTAATCTGTACGGATTTCCTAGATTTTGGTTGTGGTATTTTGGAAGGTGGGAAGACAAAAATTTGGAGTTCTTGAAAGGGATTGTTTGCACTAAGTGATTCATCTATGTTGGAAGATCTTTTGGATGACATGATGATGTTTTGTTTGTGAGGTTGAGAGTGATGAATATGCAAGCATTTTGGGAATCCTATTTATTGAAAAATAATGCATTGTAATGAATGCTTGACCTAAAATGTGGATTAAAATCTAATGATTAGATATGAATTTAAGGCATGTGATCATGAGAAAACAAGCATTAAGTAACATAATCCAAAAGAAATGATAAAAAAAAATGATGAAAATATTTAAGTTTTCATCCAAAGTGAGAAAAATAGAAGATAAAATTAGCTTCGTCTCACGGATCCTTCCTGAGGATCCATCCAAAGATTAAGGTGGATCCGTGGTATCGGTGATTCGAAGCTCAAAATTTTCCTTATGGAAACATTTATGCCTAGTGTGCCTATATGCAAACCATTTGAGTTGCGGTTATCTCGATTCCTAAAAAGAAAAGAAAAAAACTAGAAGTGAAAAAGCACATTATTATGTAAGATAACCCGAGTGCTCCTAATTCATTGTTGCTTAAATGAATGTACCGAAAACACATATTAGTTATGTGTTCTCTTTAGTATTCAAAAGACATGAGATGCAATGAAAATGTGTTTTACTTTGTATTAATAATGAAAAGCGATTTATCCTAGATGTGAAATGGATTTTATGAAAGTGATACGGAAGATGTATCCTTTAGAAAACACTTTGAAAAGAGATTTCTTTGTGTGAATAAAACGCTTATTCCTTAAAAATAGGTATGCAATTACGTGTTTGCAAGAGGTACTTGTCTTGAAAAATAAAGAAGACTATGAAAGTACGAGTTATAAGTAAAACTTATCTTGGGTTTTGAAAATTCCGTATTGCTTGTGAGTTGTGCGTGAAATAGAGATCCTAGACTCGTAAAGAAGAAGGCTAGTGTTTACATACGTTGTAGAGTTTAAAAGCAAATTACGACGATTGTTCCATGAGACCAAGACCAGGACGAAGTAGGTTGAATTGTTCCCGCTTCAACGGTTTGGTGAGGACATCGGCTATGTTGTCTTCGGATGCTACCTTCTCAATAGAGATGTTCCCCTTTTGAACATTGTCTCTTAAGAACTTATGATGAATCTCTATATGCTTGGTGCGAGAATGCAATACCGGATTCTTGCTTAAGTCGATGGCACCTTTGTTGTCACATAGAATGGCTATGTCACTTAGATAAATGTCGTAGTCGACTAACGCTTGTTTCATCCATATGTTGGCATGCTTTGCCGGCGGAGACATATTCGGCTTCGGTTGTTGATATGGACAAGGCCGTTTGCTTCTTTGAGAACCAAGATGTTTAACAACATCCCGTAAAAGTACATACCCCACTAGTACTTTTTCGTCAACATAATCACCTGCATGGTCAGAATCTGCATATACAATTGTTTCTACCTGCACCTTAGGATACCACAATTTAGTCGAGTAGTACCTTAATGTACCTAACAATTAAGTATGTACGTAGAAGAGTGTAAGAATATATGAGAGAGTTAGTAAGAAGAGGTGAGTAAAATGAAGAAATTGCTCTTTATTTATAGGAAAATCTTGCCACATCACAGACGGATCCCACGGATCCTCGCTAAGCGGATCCGTCCCAGTGTAACTTCGTGGATCCGTGAGACGCCTCTTCGCCCATGTGTTTTGGGTTATGGGTCATGGGTCATGGGTTATGGGTTGGTCCATGGTTATTTATTTAGATACAATGTATCTAATAGATGCAACGCACCTAAGTCAATTGATCATGAGTTAATACCATGGGTCATGGATATGCTCCATGGGTATGGTTCATGCGTTGTGGTTTTTACCCATCCTAATAAACTATTACAAAGAAATGATTTATTACAACAATTTGTATTAAATGACTATATGTAAATGCTTTACAAAAATAACATGTATCCTTATAATTTTACTTATGATAACGTTATATTTGTCATCAACAAAACACAAAGAGATCTCTAAATATTAATAAACGTTTTTACGGTTTATTTGTATTAACAACGCCGTAACATACAATTCTTCGTATTTTGCACTAATAATGCTGGTTAACCTCTGAAAGGAGTTATGCCGTATCTTCAATAAATCTTGGTTACGCCGTAGTTGTTGCATGAGGTACGGCGTAATTAGTAGCGGCGCGGAACCTCATTTGACCTAGTATGGTTACGTCGTAATCTTGGATAGAGTTACGCCGTAATCTTCTGTTAAGTTGGTTTTCTGAGCCACGCTTTGGTTACGGTGTAATTGTGAGAGTGGAGTTACACCGTAACTTCTTCAAAATGAGCATACTATGATATATCTTCAATAAACTCTCCAAATCCGCGTCTTTTTAGCTCCAATGCTCGTAATTTACCTGAAAGTGAAATATAATGGAAAACAAGCGTAAATCCATATAAATGATATAAATTACAAGCATTATCGGGGGAAATTGACACTTAATATTCAGGATAATTTGATGTTATCATATCCCGGGGTCATAAGTGGAACCAAACTCTCAACAAAGGTACATGCTACTAAGCATGTATTAGTCTCCTTGACAAATGTGAATGAAATATTTTCAGAATCATATAAAACAAAATGCTACCCAAATCACAACAGTAGTTTCCCGTTATTTGAATCAAGAATCTTTCACACCATAAACCTTCATCACCTATAAATCGGCCACATGATTTTTATAATAATGACAATGCACGCACAACCATTCTCCCAAAACCCCCAAGTCCAACATCTTACTACCTTGATCATACTCATTATGCAAAACTTCACCATAAGTATCCTTTTCTAAATCAAAAGAAACTACCTTCCACGAATATGAATGATCATACATCCAATAACAGATCCATTTAAAAACTTATCAGCCTCTCTTAACAAAAATATAAACCATGAGGAAAATGACCTAAATTCTTCAAAATTTCAGTTTTTAACGAATACATCTTCATTTTTTTGTTAGCTTTAGATACTCCAACAAATTCCAAAAATCATAACCCACTTGTTACGAATGTTCAAAACCAAATCCACCATATGACCTATTACATATTCTGGTATTATGGTTGTAAATAGAGAGACTTTGATACTAAACAATGCATAGCAATACATTACAAGAACCGACTACCCTGAACATAATTGTCAAACAATCAATGGCTTATGAATCTATGACACTTTGTAATAGGTTTATCAAACAACACATCATTAAGAAAACGAGTGTGGAGAACGTCATAAATTTTGAAAAAGAATCGATGATGTGGATAGTGCTTATTGCTACTTGATAAAGCTAAATGAGATTTAATGAAACTTTGTTCGGATATTAACGAGTACCATTGTTTGTAAAAAGACTTGCATCGTAACAACGATTCAGTCAAAAGTTTCAAATGAATTTTGATGATGATTTCTTTAAAAGTTCATAAATCGATTCACTGATGCTCTTTAATATTTGCTTCTTCTTGTGTACCATTTTGGTTATATTTGAGTTTGAGTTCTTCATGGATTGAGGATTAGTAGAACTGATATGGAATGAGTTTAAGTGCTCTTTGATATTTGCTTCTTCTTGTGTGCCATTTTGGTTCTCTTTGAGTTTGAGTTCTTCATCGATTGAGGATGAGTAGAACTGATATGGAATGAGTTTAAGTGGATGGTGAATGGTTCAATTAAAAATGAGTTTATGCATGATTTGAAAAATGTTATGGAGTTTTGTATTTGTAGTGAGAACTCTCACCAAATCAGATTAGTCAACTATGACCATTGACCCGACATTTGACTTCTAAAATATGAATTAACAATTTTAATCATTTATATTGCACAAATCTTATTATTTTGCAACTACAAAAATTTAAGGTCTCTTTTAAATTTAAAATAAGCACTAAAGTTCAAGCAATTTTATAGTTACCAACTTAAATATCATAATAACATATTTATTCCAAACATACTTTAACTATATCAGATATCACGATTTAAAACTTATATTTTGAGATATATGACATTTTTGATATTTAGATAGTGTATACTCAAAATTATTTTAAATTATATATGACCGCAACTAAAAACGACTTAAAATTTAGGAACTATTTGACACTATTAATTACTCACTAATGTTTTTACGGTACTCCATGCTCGATCAAAAAGGGTGTGCTACTAGTTAATATTAATAAAGAGAATTTAATGGGTTATTTAAGCCTCCATCCATCCTACGTTAAACATTCACAAAGACATTAAAGTGTGAATTTGCACATTTAATATGATTGATGGAATTTTAAGAAACTAATAATATACATTAATGAGTAAATTAACAAATCAATACTACATTAAAAAGAAAAATACCAATTCCACAAATATTGGAAAAGTGAAATAGTGAACCATAGAAAAGTAAAATTCTTGCATGGTTTTACATAAAAACTATTTAATTTGATTTTGCATTGTAAAATTCAAATCGACTTATCAACGCCAAATTTCATTCTAATAGGTAGATATGTTCACGTATCTTTACTACATTAAATATTTTTATACGTCGTTTGATACATGCTCATTTTGTTAGATGAATTATCACACGTTACAAACCGTCAGAATTACATTTTGATCTTTCACGCTCTATTTCAACGTTATACTAAACACTTACCACAATATTGCATACCGTTAATCGTCTGCAGCCTAAAGCACGCTGCAAAGACCATTTGATCGCCTAAGACTAGTAAATAAGCAAACAATACGTAAGAGTTAACTTAGAATGAGTCAATATGAATGGGTAAATAATCACATCCACTAATTCCGACTATTCAGTCCATAACAAGTTTATATCCCTCAACATCTCAAAAATCATTCACTCGAAACTAACACCCTGAAATAATAAAGATCACGCAGTAGCTGTCATGGCTAGTGAATCAAATGTTCTAATCTAGAGCACGTGATATCGATCGTGAATATACACCCTCTTGAATAACATAACCTGTAATTAAATCATGAGAAGGGCATGAAGTTTATTCGATCACCAATCTCAGTTTGAGTTATATTTCGGTTGGAAGTGGGCATTAAATTATGATTCGGGTTGCATCGCAAGGGAGTGTTCGGGATCGACTTGGTCTTCGTACTCGTGTTCGATTTCGATCTCAATCTTTTCAAGTATCGCTTAGAGGTAAACCTTAATTTATAACTTCGCTACATAATCATCTGCTATTTACAAGTAATACTCAGTCGGTCTAGTTTAATGCCATAAAACTGCTTATGCAATGCGGTTAAAGCATAAACATGGTCAAGTTCTATATACAGTCACGTTATTTATACGAAATTGATCTATTCAAACAAGATGAACATAGTTACTATTAATAGACCTACTTTTGTATTTTGGTAAATGAGTCAAATTACCTGAGACTTGTATATTTCATGAAATGCAATGGAACAGAGTAGGAAGAAGACGTCCTTGTGTCTTCCATATTTTATTTTATGGTTTTATTTAAAAGCCACTAAAGTATCTAAGTCTTTAATAAAATATATATATATACATATGTTAAGCTAACATAAAAGATAAGTACACATAATACATTTCAGAGTCCGCGCTTCGAATTGACTTTCGGATCTTTAAACAATTCATTAAACTTGTGAACTTTACATAATAATGATAGAAAATCAGTAAGTGTCAAACATGCATGCTATACCCTTTGAAACGGAATTAACGACTTCAAAAATGAATATGGCTTTTCGAACTGTTCATAAACGCAAGCATGTGCATAATAAGTTTGCATACTTAATCTTTACTATTTTTAAATGAGTCCTTGTCATACAAAACCTTTCTTAAACTACTCTTATTTATAATCTTGTTATAACCTGATCTTTGACATCCTTACTTCATAAGGAATCATTTTATATTAACATAACCTATTTTTAAAACCTTGATAAAATAAGCAGTAAACCTTGAACAAAAAAAAGCTATGGAATTTTGTTGTAAAGGTTTAACACATCATCTACAATTTTAAGGATGCCCGTGTAATACGTATTAGTAATAACTATAACCATGAAATTTAATTGTCGAATAAATAATTAGCACTTAATAACCATAATTTATTTGTCAATGCAATAATCAGATATAGTAGATCGCTAAATAATAATTAGTTTCAAAATTATTGTAGATTGGTCGAAGGAGCAATAGGTTGAGCACTTTTATCGAGTGTGCGTTAATTTCTTAAGATTATTTGCTTGGACTTGTGCAGTTTATCTCATCCACTTCAAGGTGAGTACTCGTGGCCCCATTTTCCGATATTTTCTTGGAGGAAAATAATACTCAACTACTATTTCATTTACATTATTTATTTCGCTGTGCTAAATTCATATTATTTCCTTGGACATGTTTGTGTATATAATTGTGCGCATGAGTATTTGTAGTGGTTGACATATTTCATTTAGCCAACAGTCTTCGGGACTGGTTGGATACCTATGATTACATTTAGCCAACAGTCTTTGGGACTGGTTGATAGATTTCATTTATCCAACAGTTTAGCTCCAGCTGGTTTGCTATAATAACTTATTGGATTCCTATTGTGCACGGGACCACGTGGTGGTCGGATTTCATGATGTGGAGTACATTTCATTTACTACTTGCTCTGCGCTATTATTTATACACATGTCTTACTTATAGTTTCCATGCACAGCAAACGGTTTTATACTTATATTTCTTTAAACCTGCGAGCTCGCCAACATTATGTTGACGTTTTCGAGTATTATTTTCAGGTTGTTGGTTTAAGCACGATCAAAGCAATTTTATTTCTCATTATTGTGATTTACTATTTTTAAGTGATTTACTACCTCGATGTTTAACTTATAATTCAACAAAAGAAACTTATAAATCAATTGACTGATTATCTTCTTTGAAAGTTATACGTGAAAATATCGTATCAAACTTTTATGTTCATTTGAGATGCAAGAATGAACTAATCAAGACATAAACACTAATTTCGTTCAGGCTTTTTGGATGTGTTGTTTTCTTTCTTTTGCGTTATGCGGCTTTTTTGCCCTTTCATTTGTAATGCATTTGTTTCCCGGCTTTTTCTTGTAGGTTTCTGTTTTCCTTTTCATAAAAAGTCAACCTTAAAAAAAAAAAAAAATAAAAATAAAATTACATGCTAGAAAAAACAATTGAATGCACACATGTGTGGAGTAATTTCAAATCAAACAAGTGATTTGAATCCCGACATTGGCACCAATATGTTTATGTTCCAAGAGATTAATTAATTTTTTTTCATGCTGAAAACGTTACAATTTCTGGCGTGAGGCATGCATATGTATTAATAAGTGTTTATGTCTTGATTGGTTTTATTAAACATTAAATTAGAAGTGTGCATATTTTGAGATAAATTCTTACTGAGAATTATTCTATGATGATCATCGTTAATTTTGTTGGGACTAGATAAATTATAATGTGCTTTAATGAAATAATGGTCGAAAATTAAAGAGTATCGTTCTTTCCAAACAGACTTACATCGCCACAAGGATTCGACAAGAAGCTTCAACAGGATTTCGATGATGATTTTTGTTAAAAGTGCAGGAATGGATTCATTGATTCTCTTTGAGTTCTGTTTATCTATGAGTGCCATTTTTTCTCTTTGCATTTGAGAGATACATGAATAGGTGTAATGGATTGAATATATATAATCGTGGATACGAAAATGAACTTTCTTAAAGAGATTATGGAAATGTGAAAAAGACTTTATGAAAGTTTTTTTGAAGCTTTATCATATGTAATGGATTAGGAATGAAGAATTTTCTTTATAGTTTTGGTAAAATTATTTTGTTTTTTTTTTGTCATCAAGCAACATAATCTTAGGATATGTAATATTATCTTTACACTATGCTTTCTGTATTTCTACTCCCACACTGTATCTTTACAATAACGGCAGGCGAAACATTTTAATGTCAATGTTACGCAATAAACACACGCTCAATATCCCATTCCACGACACTCATTTATGTTCACTCCATTACACCTATTAATATATCTCTCAAATGAACTCAAAGAGAACAAAAATGACACTCAAAGATAAAGAGAAATAAAAGAGAATCAATGAAGCGATTCATGTACTTTTAACAGAAATCATCATAGAAATGTGTTGAAGCTTCCTGGCGAATCCTTGTTACGTTCTACGTCTGTTTGAAAAGAATTTCCAAACTATGAACATCATAAGACTAATTCTCAACAAATATAGATGTCATCAACTACCTAACGACTTCTAGGACTGTTCATGATGATTCGTCTTGGGATGTTGGACCTACTAGTACTCTAACGAACCTTAGTGATAAGGAGTTCCCATCGCTACCCACGCATGCTAATACACCGCTGATGTTTCTCCCAACATTGGTGCGTCCTTGGCTACCCCTACTAATCCTAAACAAGTGAAGCCGGTTTCACTTGACGCCCTGTGGACTACTCATTATACTTCTATGCCAAGTGTTGAGATACCTCCTTGGTCCGTCCACAAACAAGTGAACCTCTGAGATACTACTATAAACACTTCGAGTGTTTTTGAGCGCACTTCTATTCTTAATGCGTTGAAGCGACTTCATCCCACACATGTGGCCGTTCCACACATGCTACTACTCCTAGTACATCTCCTAAGGTTGTCGAACCTAGTAGTGCAAATCACCCTAATGGTATTGAAAGGTGGTTTTACGCTTCCTACATCATATCGCAGTGCTACTTGAATGAACCTAAGAGATACATCGCCTAACTTTCGTTCACTGAGTGTAGCAAGTTAACGAATGGTGCGGATCTTATCGTCCCTATGAAAGTGGTTGAAGAGGTGAACACTAAGTATGAGAATACTCTATGGTTATTTCCTTGGTAAACGATTGCTTTCCCCGTTGTTGATTATTATGTACGCAATAATGGGCTAAGTATGGTATATGTATGTTATGATGAATGCCAAGGGTTCTTTTTCTTTAAGTTTAATTCAAGAAA
This sequence comes from Chrysanthemum lavandulifolium, assembly GCA_022545495.1. Lineage (NCBI taxonomy): Eukaryota > Viridiplantae > Streptophyta > Magnoliopsida > Asterales > Asteraceae > Chrysanthemum > Chrysanthemum lavandulifolium. The sequence goes on from CM040243.1 coordinate 22,446,621, forward strand.
GGTGTTGAAGATGTCCTTGAAAATGGTCCGTGGTTGATTAGAAATGTCCCTATTATTCTTAAACCATGGACCTTGAACACCAACTTACTTAAAGAGGATTTGACCAACATTCAGGTGTGGGTTAAGTTCCATGATGTTCCTCTTGCTATGTTTTCTGATGATGGTCTTAGTCTTCTTGCTACATTGATTGGTACGCCGAAAATGTTAGATGCCTATACTAGCCAAATGTGCAAGGATTCTTGGGGTCGCAGAGTTTTGCTAGGTGTTTGATTGAAGGCGGAAGTGGAACTTAGGGATAACCTAATCATTGAAATACCCCTACTTGATGGGTCGGGTTCGACTATTGAGAAGATACGGTTGAATACGGTGGAAACCCCAAGATGCGACACGTAAGATCTTTGGTCATACCCCATTGATTGTCCAAAACTGCTTTTACCCCTATTCAACTTACTAAGAGTGTTAATGATGGTTTCCAAACTTTTAACAATAAGAAGAAGGGTAGGCAAGGTGTTCCAACCGCTCGGGTCAAGGGTGTTTACGAAACCTAATGTGGGTGAAGTTGCAATATCAACCCGTAAAAGCTCCGCTCAACCTAAGCAAGTCGATGTCACTAAACAAAAGGTCATCGATGTGCTTAGTACGAGTGGAACGAAGGTCGTTACATCTAATAAATATGATGCCCTTAGTATGGATGATAATCGATATTCCTACCAAGGAAGTGAATAAGGATGTGGATGTGGGTAGTACAATGGAAGAAAAGAAGAATGAGTCTCGAAGACTAGTAATACATTGCCCGAACCGCTTGTGAGTGATTCTATGGAAGCTAACGAGGTTGGTCATACCCCTATTGTTGAGAAAATCGGGAGTTTGAAAACTTTATTGATGGAAAGCTACTCTGTGGATGATGATGGTCATCCTATTAAAAAGGTTGATTATCCAGTATTAAAAGGCTTTTCCGCCTTCTTCTTCTAATGGAAGGGTTAACCCATTCTACAGGTGGGAGAGATTGTTGACCGATAGTGATGAAGAGGAGGTTGTGGACACTTTGATGAGACAATAAACCTATTTGGTGGTGGTCATGCTCACAAGATGATTATGATTACTATGATTATGATGACTTCAAGCCCAAGGCCTTAGTAGGGAGTAATTTGGTTTCATAGGAGTCATGTTATTTGAGTAGTGGTTTATTTTCTCAGATAGAAAATGAAAAGACTCACATGTAGTTTTCCGCACATGAATGTATTTGAGATATGAGATTCACTCACGTCCTCAGACTTAAACGTTTTTGGAGTAATATATTTACCGGTCTTTGACCTTTACCCAAAAAAAAAAACTACCTAACTACGATCTTGAAAGTAAGAAAATATCTCAAAATATGCCGACTTTATGTTTAATGTTTGATAAATATGCTATAATGAACAAATCAAGACATACATCAGGAATTGAAACATCTTCAACATGAAAAAAAAAAATTAATTAATTTCATGGAACCTCAAAATATCGATGTCAATGTCAGGATTCAAAGCACTTGTTTTTTACAGCACGTACTTTTTTGAAATTTTACTGAAAGAAAACATTACAAACAAAAGGGCAAAGAAGCCACATAAGGCAAAAGAAAGAAAACAACACTTCCAAAAAGCCTAAACTAAATAAGTGTTATGTATTGATTGGTTCATTCTAGCATCTCAAAAGAAAATAGAATTTTGATATGATATTTTCACGTATAACAAAATCGCAAGGTTAGGGTTTCTCCATCGATTTAAACTTTTTGGAAAAGTTGTAACGCAATACTAAACACAATAATGAGGAAAATATAAAAGGTGTTGATCGTGCATGAACTAGCAACATTTTTAACAATGCACGCAACTTTGTAACATGTTCCAAAGCATGCACATACTCACTTTAAATAGAACCCTTCACCATTCACTTAAACTCATTCTATATGAGTCCTACTCATCCTCAATCGATGAAGAACTCAAACTCAAACAAGACCAAAATGGTACACAAGAAGAAGCAAATATCAAAGAGCATAAGTGAATCGATTTCTGAACTTTTAACAAAATTCATCATCGAAATTCTGTTAAAGCTTCAAGTTGATTCGTTGTTACGATGCAAGTTTGTGTGTAAACAATGGTACTCATTAATATCCGAACAAAGTTTCATTAAATCTCATTTAGCTTTATCAAGTAGCAATAACCACAATCTACATCATCGATTATTTTTCAAAAAATATTACATTCTCCACACTTGTTTTCTTAATGATGTGTTGTTCGAAACCTATAATTAAAGTATCAGAGATCCACAAGCCATTGATTTTAGACGATATGTTTGGGTAGTCGGTTCTTGCAATGGACTGTTATGCATTTTTTAGTATCAAAATCTTTATTTATAACCCTAGTACAAGAATATGTAATAGGCTATATAGTGGTTTTGGTTTTGAACATCCGTGTCAAGTGGGATATGGTTTTGGGTACGACGAGACTAGTAACGATTACAAAGTTGTTGTAGTATCTAAAGCTAACAAAAAAATGAAGATTTACTCGTTAAAAACTAGAATTTGGAAGAATTTAAGTTATTTTCCTCACGATTTTTTTGTTTTGGTAAAAGAGGCTCGTAAGTTTTTAAATAGATCTGTTCACTGGATGTTCATCCAAATTCGTAGAAGATAGTTTCTTTTGATTTAGAAAAGGACACTTATGGTGATGTTGTGCATCCTGAGTATGGTAAAGGTAATAAGATGTTGGATTTGGGGTTTTTTGGAAAGTGGTTGTGTGTGCTTTGTGATTATGATAAAAATCATGTGTCTGATTTATGGGTGATGAATGTTTATATAGTGAAAGATTCTTGAACTAAGTTGATATCCATCATGTATCCAACTGATCATTTGATACGTCGATTTTTGAATTCTCAGGATTTATTGAGTGAAAGATTCTCGAGACCTTTGTGGGTGCCAAATGACAAGAAACTACTGTTGCGATTTGGGTATCATTTTGTTTTATATGATTTTAGGAATTTTTATTTAAAGTTGTTATGGATACTGATAGATGCTTAGTAGCATGTACCTTATTGTACAAGCCTATTAGGCTAGTGTTAAAGTCCTCTTACCATGTTTAACGGATGAGAGATATACACTAAAGTAAAATTCCTTAGACATATGAATCGGTTTCATAGTCTCTTATTGACTCATTTTTATCTGAAATTGGTTACTTTGTACCGTTATCGAATATTTGAACTACTTTAATATTTACCGAATGTTACATTGTTTATAGCTTGGTAACGAGATACACAAACAGTAAAAGTTTAATACAACTGCACGAACGAGAAACGTTACACTTACTCAAAACATAAAGCAAGAGAAATTTTCACAAAACAATAACAGCTAAGATATCACATGATTATAAGAATTATGAGATATTGCATCACTTACATTAAAAAGGTTAATCGAAATTATAAAAAAAAAAAAAATAAATAAATAATAATAAAAAAAAAAAAAAAATGGGTACAAGGTTAAACAGATATTTTGTCATGACCGCTTCAAATAAGGTGTCGTTTATTTTTCGTAGTTTTACCTTTCATCTCGCGAAACCACGCCCAGCAAAAAGAGTGACATTTGCTCTTCATCCGCAAAGAATAAAATCGTTTGTTTTTGCGCTTATTAAAAGATTTATTTCCTTTTTCTTCTTTTTCTTTTTCTTTTCACCAAGATTTTTCGTGCAAATCAAGAACTTTTATTTTCCTTTTCTTTTCACTAGTTTTCGCCTGCTTTTATGTTTTCGTCTGCTTTTTACGCTTTCATCTCATTTTTACGCTTTTGTCTATTTTTACGCTTTCATTTGTTTTAACGTTTTCCACCATTTTTTACATTTCGCTTGTTTCTTTACTCTTTTTTACGCCAGATGTTTTTACGCTTTCCTCTATTCTCTATGTTTTCAGTATGTTTTAACGTTTTTCTGCTTTTTACATTTTCTTCCATTTTCACGTCGTCCGGTTTTTACGCCGCATGTTTTTACGCTTCCATCATTTTTAAGGTTTTTTTGTTTTTACATTTCGTATGTTTTACGCTTTAGTCCGTTTTCACGCCGTCCTTTTATGTTTTCGTCCGTTATCATCTTCTTCTTTTTACGTTTTAGTCTGCTTATTGCCGATCGTCTTTTACGTTTTCGTCTTTTCACGCCGCCGCTTTACGTTTCGACCATTTTTACGTTTCGTTTGTTTTTACGTTTTCGTCTGCTCTTTCCTTTTCCGTTTTCTTACATTATCTTACGTTTTGTTAGGTAGATAAAATAACGTACAAAAAACTTATATAATCATATGAAAACGTAAAATAAACACATGAAAATATAAAAAATGTACTAAAACGTAAAAAACGGACGAAAACGTAAAAAACGGATGAAAATGTAAAAAATGGACGAAAATGTAAAAAAGCGGACGAAAACGTAAGAAAACGGACGAAAACATAAAAAAATGACGAAAACGTAAGAAAACGGACTAAAACGTAAAAACATACGAAAATGTAAAAAAACAAAAAAAACTTAAAAAATGATGGAAACGTAAAAAAACATGCGAAAACTTAAAACCGACGAAACGTAAGAAATGGAAGGAAATGTAAAAATGTATAAAAACGTTAAAACATACGAAACATAGAATAGAGGAAACGAAAAACATACGAAAACGTAAAAAGAGTAAATAAATGATTTAAATGTAAAAAGGGTGAAAACGTTAAAAATGATGAAAGCGTAAAATGAACAAAACGAAAATGAGATGAAACGAAAAACGATTTAAAACATAAAAATGACTAAACGAAACAACCAACGAAACGTAAAAAAATGTATTTAAAACTAGTGAAAAGAAAAGGGAAAAAGTTACTTCAATTGCACAAAAATACTAGTGAAAAGAAAAAGAAAAGAAGAAAAGGAAAGAAGTGTTTTAATAAAGACAAAAACAAACGATCTTCTTCGCAGGGAAGAGTTTAAACGTACTCTTCTTTTGCGCATACTGGTTCATGTATGAAGATGAAAAGCTCAAAAACAAACGACACCTTATTTGAAACGGTCATGACAAAATATCCGCTTATCCTTGTAACTGCTTTTTTTTTTATTATTATTATTATTATTATTATTATTTATTTTTATAATTCGATTAACCTTTAATGTAAGTGATGCAATATCTCTGAATTCTTATAATCATGTGATATCTTAGCTGTTATTGTTTTGTGAAAATTTCCCTTGCTTTATTTTTTGAGTAAGTGTAACATTTCTCGTACGTTGCTGCAGTTGTATTAAACTTTTACTGTTTATGTATCTCGTTACCAAGCTATAAACAATGTAATATTCGGCAAATATTAAAGTAGTTCAATTATTCCATAACGGTACAAAGTAACCAATTTCAGATAAAAATGAGTCAATAAGAGACTATGAAACCGATTCATAGTGTCTAAGGAATTTTACTTTAGTGTATATCTCTCATCCGTTAAACATGCTAAGAGGACTTTAACACTAGCCTAATAGGCTTGTACAATAACAATACCCAACGATACATAAAAGTAGTTCAAATATTCCATAACGGTACAAAGTAACCAATTTCAATATACATACAACTCAAAGTCATTGCAATATCAATTTTGAGAAGTCCGTAATCTCTTGTTGCCGCGTTGCTTGTTCTTTCCGTCATTTGACGGGAGTATTGTCGAATAGGTGGTATATAAGGTTTGTTTTCGTGCCGTCTGTTAAAATTCGATTCATGAAGACTTCTTTGTTCTTCGCTGATCCACTGAAATATACATTTTCAGAGTGTTATTAATTGAAACGCCCATTTTCCAGAGAATCAAAATAAATCCTTTAGCACATATTCAACATTATTTTGATTTACTCTTCCTTAGTGATTCCATCACTTTATCAGAAATTCCATAAAAGACAAGCATACACCCACAATCGAAACTGCTTTTTTGTTGCGGCACGGGAACCGAGTCCGGTATATGATTTAAATATGTTATCGTTGGCGGTGTCTCTAAGGAAAATACACGAAAAATAGAGTCTATTCTTTCCTCGATATTGGTCAAGATCACGCCCACAAGTTTGCTAAACATCAAAGGCATTTTCATTACCGATTATCAATAGCGGTCGTAGTCCCTGACTCGCTTTTGAAATGAATCCTATTTGACTTTTTTCCTCATTATTGAATACAACCAGTACCAATGACCATGTTCGACGCCTAAAGGAAAAAGATCTATACACAATAATCAACTATTAGTTCCAATATACACGCAAGTGTTTTGCATAATGATTTTCATTTTTAACTATTACACCACGAAAATTACCTTATTCACGGGTTAACTCTTCTTTTGGATATGATACTTCAACGGGATCTCCTAGAGTATATTCTCGTGATCCCACCAGCATACGTGAAAATACCATCTCCGGGGTTCATTGAAATACGTGTGTCTTATAGACAAGATATCGCGATATAATTTACTGTGAAATTTGATGCTCTTTCTTTCGACTTAGTTCATCCCAAAACTTCTTCCCGGTAATTTGAAATGAGTCACTATCTTCAATGGCTAAGATCTTGCTATCTTCCCTTCTAAAGAATTTTTGAAGATACGCACACATCATTACTTAAAAGTATTTTACGGATATTGAAAGGACCCACACTTATCATGTCCATACGCCGCGTGCATCTTCATCAAGATCCATGTCCTCGCCGTTTCCATGTCCTCCTCAACCTCATCTTAACCCCAAGTCCTCATCCGGCTTCCAACCGATGTAATACAAAATCTGCAGTTTTTAAGTTTTGTAACGTGATTTTCCATCGGTCATCATTGATGTCCTAACAACCTCATATGCACTCACGATCTCCTGTTTAGATCATTACTCATTAAACAAAAGACAGCAAGATTAAACGGAAAATTAATTGAAATACATCTCACATACATCGTCAAATGTCACCGGTAATTTTATATTATCTTTGATTAATTCTTCGATCTTCATATTCTCCACTTTGTTATGATAATATAACTACAAAAAACACAAACTCAATTTAAAACTATGCCGTTATTTAAGCCTTGCAATAAATAAAATTTGAAAGCTAACCTGTAAGAAAACCATCGAGCCCCCTAAGCTCTTCTTGCCGGCCGCTTTAGAATTTATGTAGGTTTGAATTCCTTTTTCAAAATATTTTAGGGCTAAATCTCCCCATTCTTGATTTCTTAAATCCTCAACACGTTCCACGCACTCGTGATTTTTTCCCAACTTCGTTAGATGGAGCACACTATATACCTCAAGCAAAGCGTAGCAAAAGCTCGCTTGAAATTATCTACATCGATTTTTCTCTAGCATATCTACCACAGATTTCATGCACACTGTATCCTTTCTTGTGCCCTTTTTCACAAGAAACAGAGTCTCGTCGAAACCAGTAGAAGTAGAAGGCGCATCATTTAGCATCTTGAGATAATCCTCCTTTTTTCCTAAATCCAAATTTTTTTCAAAATCTTCTTTCTGAGGTTTAAGCTCCTTATCATTCACTATGAATGATTTATCCTCTGAGTTAAATCTAGCCACAATTTTTTTTATCAAATCAATATTTAAGTTATATCCTTTTAGATTTAAAAGGAACCTAAATGGACTATCAGCTAACTCTACACAAAGATGTAACTTGAACTTATTTACAATATTATCGAATTTTGAAAGAGCACACGATATGTTAACATCTTTCTGCTTTTGGTGATCCCTGCATACTTTTCCTTTTGGTCTGGAGGCAATGAACGCCTAACCGATGCATCTTTCCTTTGTTGGCATGCCCGAAATTGTTCCATCCATTAACAACACCTTTCTTCATCTCTAAAATTGCTAGCAAAAAATTTATAGTAAAAACAATGGGAGCCATTTCCACAAACAATGGGTGCAAGAATATAAAATTGATTTAAAAAGTTTAAATTAGAAGAAACAAGAGTACCTAAATTGATTTGCGGTTGGGAGCAAGAGTATAAATTGCTTTTGTTAATTTGAGAGACGTTTTGCAACAATTTTAGAGGCTTGAACCGAGTTCACGAAAGAGTATAAATTGCTTTTGCAACTGCTTTAGAGGGTTGAACCGCATTGGGAAATTGCTTTTGAAAATATTGAATATTTATTTGATAGGGTTAAATAAATTATCGGTCCTTCTAGTTTATCGGTATAACGTTTTAGTCCAATAGTTTATGCCTCTCGATTAGATGCGAGTAATTGCTCACATAAAGTTGTTTCCAACTCGTCTCATTTTAATTGTATCGAAGTTAAATTGAATTAGTCACATCTCACAAGTTAAATGGTGCTAATCACAAACTTTTTCAACTCGCAAACCGGTTTGATTAATATGTTTTTGCGGAAATCCAATCCCATCTACCTCCGGATTCGTAATCGATGATTATGGTTTCAATTTCATGAATATCAAATCTTTGTGGGACTAGATTTTGTGAAAGTGTAATACCCCGCATATTGCGTAAAATTTATTATCATTGCTTTGGTTCGAATTAGGTTGTGTTCGATTTATACCAACGCCAAAACCTGTTGGTAGACTACTATTTAAGAATTATATGAGGCTTAGGTTGTGTATACTTGTTGGTTTGTCGTTTTTGTACAAGCGGAGTAATTACCGGATCGTTTTCCGACGAGCGTGAATCGAGATTCTTAGAAATGTTTGGAATCGAGGTTAAGAATAGATTCAATTCTTGATTTTGAATTTTACACTAAGAAAATTAAAGCAACAATTACAAGTAAAACAATTAAAAGAAATCACAATTAATTCTAGTAAAATAAACGACGAGAAATTAAAACGCGAGCAATTAAAACTAACTAATCACAAAATGCAAATCAATTAACAAATTAATTTTCTAAAAATAATAGACTAAAACTAAGATTTTTGCAAAAGAATCACTAATTTTAGATCTCTAGAATAAAAGATATGAATTTAACAAGATTAAACTATTTTAAAACACTATTTAAATTCTAACTATAAAATTATAAAACCTAAAATTTATTAAAAATCAAATTCTTAACTAGAAAATATGCAGAAACACAAGAAAAATAAAAGCCCTAATTTTTATAACCTAATTGTACCCTAATTTTGAATTATTAAAACTAAACCCAAATTATATTTAAACTATTTTTTTTAAATGAATTAAATCTGAAATTTAAAGAAAATAGAAAAGACAGGACCAAAGATGTTAAATGGAAATGAAGGGTAGGCGGAGTAAAATGCAATATTTACACTCCTTTGAAACCGAATAACCTACACTATCTCTATATTACCAAATGACCTGCGATTAACAAAATTCTAGCTTATTGAAAACAAATTATTAAGGAAAATGTAAAAGAAAATTTGATTATTGGCTTATAAGAAACAGATTATAAAAGAAAAAACTACCTTATCAACAGAATAAAATGAGGATTATGAGTATTTATAGGCGATCCAAAACCCTAGCTAAAGTCATGGTGTGTCAGTCAAAGCCCAAGTCCAACGAAGCCCCTCTTTTGCCGCCAATCATAGTTTTCCTGCCCATATATAGAAGAGGCAAAATAATGACACGTCAGAAAGGACACGTCATCATCAACGTGTCAACAAGGATATCCCAGACATGCCAACAAGGACACGTCATTAATGACACATCAACAAACGACGCATCAAAAATCGATTTGACTTTGAAAACGGTTTTAAGCAAATCTAAGGCAAAAGCGACTTATGACCTTTGTAGATTAATTTTCCTCAGCGTCTGCAATGTTTCCTCGATATCTCGGAAGATCTCGGGTTCCGTTCTGCTTTTGATTACGATGTCATCGACATAAACCTCCAGGTTAGGAAGTTTTTATAAAGTTAAATGACTAAATGTGACAACTTGAAATGTTAGGGGCTAAAAGTGTAATTGGACTAAACTTAACTAAGAGGGAAAAAATCTCAAATTTAAAAAACTCAAGAACACAGGAAGTTTAATCACCAACAAAAAATCCCAAATTGAAAAAAATTATAAAATTAAAGAAGATGAATCACCAACAAAAAATCGAAATGTTGAAGACGTGGTTGAAACAACAACAAGACAAAATTTCAAGCTTTAATGCTTTTTTCAAAGAATTGGAAGTTGCTGAGTTTAATGATTATTTGATGATTGGAATACGAATGGGCTTTGGTCTACAGAGGATTATATCCATGGAAATGCGAAGAAAGGTTGTGAAACACTTTTAAAGAGCCAAAGAACTACAATCGAAGAAAAGTTATGGTGTGAAAAACTTATTCAGACGTTTGGGACAATAGAGGAATTACAACGGAGGGAGAGGCAACTAATGAAAAGTAAAATCGACAATAGAAAAGGTATTTTGAATTTGTTTGGAATTTCCTTAGTTGTTTGGAACATCTATTTTGTATATGTAGTTTGGTAGATAATCTGTTATCCCAAACACCTCCAAAACATTTTATCCTCAATAAGAACAAAAAGATACAAACGGCGATGATAATATACTTGACTAATCATCTGTTTTTAAAAAGGCGATGATAGTATACGTTGTTTCTAAACAAACACTTCACAGTCTCGCCACTTTAATAATTTAGCAAGATTATAAAGTTTTTGTTTAGAACTTATAAAACATATTGTAATCAACTACTTGGAGTGATGATGATCTTCTAATCTTACATGTGCCAGAAACAAGTAAAATAAACTTGTCGAAGGTTAATATTCAAGATCAACAAAAAGAAGGATCTGTCACAGAAAGAAAGAAAGATAAGAAACCAGGTATTTTGACTTTATGAGGTCAATTAGTTATTTCCAATTCCAAGTCAAATAATATAAAGTTTTTGTTTAGAACTTATAAAACTTATTGTAACAGATACTTCAAATACTTGGAGTGATGATGATCCTCTAATTTTACATGTGCCGGAAACAAGTAAAAGAAAGAAACGTAAGAAACCAGGTATTTTGACTTTATGAGGTCAATTAGTAATTTCCAATTCCAAATCAAATAAACTTGTTATCCAAACAAATTGAGGATCATCATAAAGTCAAAAAGCCAAATCAAATAAACTTCCAATTCCAATTTCCAATTACTAATTGACCTCATAAAGTCAAAATACCTGGTTTCTTATGTTTCTTTCTTTTACTTGTTTCCGGCACATGTAAAATTAGAGGATCATCATCACTCCAAGTATTTGAAGTATCTGTTACAATAAGTTTTATAAGTTCTAAACAAAAACTTTATAATCTTGCTACATTATTAAAGTGGCGAGACTGTGAAGTGTTTGTTTAGGAACAACTTATAAAGTCAAAGTTTTATTTGACTTGGAATTGGAAAAACTAATTGACCTCATCAAGTCAAAATACATGGTTTCTTATCTTTCTTTCTTTCTGTGACAGGTCATTCTTTTTGTTGATCTTGAATATTAACCTTCGACAAGTTTATTTTACTTGTTTCTGGCACATGTAAGATTAGAAGATCATCATCACTCCAAGTATTTGATTACAATATGTTTTATAAGTTCTAAACAAAAACTTTATAATCTTGCTACATTATTAAAGTGCCGAGACTGTGAAGTGTTTGTTTAGAAACAACTTATACTATCATCGCCTTTTTAAAAACAGATGATTAGTCAAGTATATTATCATCGCCGTTTGTATCTTTTTGTTCTTATTGAGGATAAAATGTTTTGGAGGTGTTTGGGATAACAGATTATCTACCAAACTACATATACAAAAAAGATGTTCCAAACAACTAAGGAAATTCCAAACAAATTCAAAATACCTTTTCTATTGTCGATTTTACTTTTCATTAGTTGCCTCTCCCTCCGTTGTAATTCCTCTAGTGTCCCAAATGTCTGAATAAGTTTTTCACACCATAACTTTTCTTCAATTGTAGATCTTTGGCTCTTTAAAAGTGTTTCACAACCTTTCTTCGCATTTCCATGGATATAATCCTCTGTAGACCAAAACCCATTCAGGTATTCCACTGTTAAATAATCATTAAACTCAGCAACTTCCAATTCTTTGAAAAAAGCATTAAAGCTTGAAATTTTGTCTTGTTGTTGTTTCAACCACGTCTTCAACATTTCGATTTTTTGTTGGTGATTCATCTTCTTTAATTTTATAATTTTTTTCAATTTGGGATTTTTTGTTGGTGATTAAACATCCTATGTTCTTGAGTTTTTTAAATTTGAGATTTTTTTCCCTCTTAGTTAAGTTTAGTCCAATTACACTTTTAGCCCCTAACATTTCAAGTTGTCACATTTAGTCATTTAACTTTATAAAAACTTCCTACCTGGAGGTTTATGTCGATGACATCGTAATCAAAAGCAGAACGGAACCCGAGATCTTCCGAGATATCGAGGAAACATTGCAGACGCTGAGGAAAATTAATCTACAAAGGTCATAAGTCGTTTTGCCTTAGATTTGCTTAAACCGCTTTTAAAAGTCAACCGATTTTTGATGCGCCGCTTGTTGATGTGTCATTAATGACATGTCCTTGTTGGCATGTCGGGATATCCTTGTTGACACGTTGATGATGACGTGTCCTTTCCGACGTCATTATTTTGCCTCTTCTATATATGGGCGGGAAAACTATGCTTGGCGGCAAAAGAGGGGCTTCGTTGGACTTGGGCTTTGACTGACACACCATTACTTCAGCTAGGGTTTTGGATCGCCTATAAATACTCACAATCCTCATTTTATTCTGTTGATAAGGTAGTTTTTTTTTCTTTTATAATCCTGTTTCTTATAAGCCAATAATCAAATTTTCTTTTTACATTTTTCCTTAATAAGTCGCTTTCAATAAGCTAGAATTTTGCTAATCGCAGGTCCTGTTTGGTAATATAGAGATAGTGTAGGTTATTCGTTTCAAAGGAGTGTAAATATTGCATTTTACTCCGCCTACCCTTCTGCTTCCATTTAACATCTTTGGTCCATGTCTTTTCTATTTTCTTTAAATTTTAGATTTAATTCATTTAAAAAAAAATAGTTTAAATAAAATTAGGGTTTAGTTTTAATAATTCAAAATTAGGGTACAATTAGGTTATAAAAATTAGGGCTTTTATATTTCTTGTGTTTCTGCATATTTTCTAGTTAAGAATTTGATTTTTAATAAATTTTAGGTTTTATAATTTTAGAGTTAGAATTTAAATAGTGTTTTAAAAATAGTTTAATCTTGTTAAATTCATATCTTTTAATCTAGAGATCTAAAATTAGTGATTCTTTTTGCTAAAATCTTAGTTTTTAGTCTATTATTTTTAGAAAATTAATTTGTTAATTGATTTGCATTTTTGTGATTAGTTAGTTTTAATTGCTCGCGTTTTTAATTTCTCGTACGTTTATTTTTACTAGAATTAATTGTGATTTCTTTTTAATTGTTTTACTTGTACTGTTGCTTTAATTTTCTTAGTGTAAAATTCAAAATCAGGAATTGAATTTATTCTTAACCCAATTCCAAACATTTCTAAGAATCTCAATTCACGCCACGTCGGGAAAACGATCCGCGTAATTACTCCCTTGTACAAAAGCGACAAACCAACAAGTATACACAACCTAAGCCTCAGATAATTTTAAATAGTAGTCTACCAATGTGTTTTGGCCGTTGGTATAAATCGAACACAACCTAATTCCTTGAACCAAAGCAATGATAATAAATTTTCGCAATATGTGGTATTACACTTTCACAAAATCTAGTCCCATAAAAGATTTGATATTCATGAAATTGAAACCATAATCATCGATTCGAATCCGAGGGTAGATGGGATTGATTTCCGTAAAACATATTAATCAAACCAGCTTATGAAGTTGAAAAGTTTGTGATTAGCACCATTTAACTTGTGAGATGTGACTAATTCAATTTAACTCGATACAATTAAAATGTGATCGAGTTGGAAACAACTTTATGTGAGCAATTACTCGATCAATCGAGAGGGCATAAACTATTGGACTAAAACCGTTATACCCCATAAACTAGAAGGACCGATAATTTATTTAACCCTATCAAATAAATATTCAATATTTTCAATTTAGGACCAAAAATTTAGTTAACGCAGAAAAACTTCAAATAAATATTCAATAAATATCAAATAAATATTCAAACCTCTAAAACAGTTGCAAAAGCAATTTCCCAAGCTGCGATGCAACCCTAAAAAAGCGATTAAAAGCAATTTATACTCTTTCGTGAACTCGGTTCAAGCCTCTAAAATTGTTGCAAAACGTCTCTCAAATTAACAAAAGCAATTTATACTCTTGCTCCCCAACTGCAAATCAATTTAGGTACTCTTGTTTCTTCCTAATTCAAACTTTTTTAAATCAATTTTATATTCTTGCACCCCAACTATTTGTGGAAATGGCTCCTATTGTTTTTTACTATAAATTTTTTTGCTAGCAATTTCAGAGATGAAGAAAGGTGTTGTTAATGGATGGAACAATTTCGTGCATGCCAACAAAGGGAAAGATGCATCGATCATGCTCATTGCCTCCAGACCAAAAGGAAAAGTATGCAGGATCACCAAAACAGAAAGATGTTAACATATCGTGTGCTCTTTCAAAATTCAGTAATATTGTAAATAAGTTCAAGTTACATCTTTGTGTAGAGTTAGCTGATAGTCCATTTAGGTTCCTTTTAAATCTAAAAGGATATAACTTAAATATTGATTTGATAAAAAAAATTGTGGCTAGATTTAACTCAGAGGATAAATCATTCATAGTGAATGATAAGTAGCTTAAACCTCAGAAAGAAGATTTTGAAAAAATTTTGGATTTAGGAAAAAAGGAGGATTATCTCAAGATGGTAAATGATGCGCCTTCTACTTCTACCGGTTTCGACGAGACTCTGTTTCTTGTGAAAAAGGGCACAAGAAAGGATACAGTGTGCATGAAATCTGTGGTAGATATGCTAGAGAAAAAATCTGATGTAGATAATTTCAAGCGAGCTTTTGCTCTGCTTTGCTTGAGGTATATAGTGTGTGCTCCCTCTAACGGGAAGTTGGGAAAAAAATCCTGAGGTACGTGGAACGTGTTGAGGATTTAAGAAATCAAGAATGGGGAGATTTAGCCCTAAAATATTTGGAAAAAGGAATTCAAACCTACATAAATTCTAAAGCGGTAAGAAGAAGAGCTTAGGGGCTCGATGGTTTTCTTACTGAGTTAGCTTTCAAATTTTATTTATTGCAAGGCTTAAATAACGGCATAGTTTTAAATTGAGTTTGTGTTTTTGTAGTTATATTATCATAACAAAGTGGAGAATATGAAGATCAAGAATTAATCAAAGATAATATAAAATTACCGGTGACATTTGACGATGTATGTGAGATGTATTTCAATTAATTTTCCGTTTAATCTTGCTGTCTTTTTTTTTAATGAGTAATGATCTAAACAGGAGATCGTGAGTGCATATGAGGTTGTTAGGACATCAATGATGACCGATGGAGAAAATCACGTTACAAAACTTAAAAGCTGCAGATTTTGTATTACATCAGATTTGGAAACTGATGAGGACATGGGGGTTAAGATGAGGGTTAAGGAGGACATGGAAATTGACGAGGACATGGATACTGATGAAGATGCACACGAGCGTATGGACATGATAAGTGTGGGTCCTTTCAATATCCGTAAAATACTTTTAAGTAATGATGTGTAACGATCTTCAAAATTCTTTAGAAGGGGAAGATAGCAAGATCTTAGCTTCGTTGAAGATAGTGACTCATTTCAAATTACCAAGAAGAAGTTTTGGGATGAACTAAGTCCAAAGAAAGAGCTGTCAAATTGTTTGGTAAATTATATCGCAGATATCTTGTCTATAAGACACGACGATTTCCAATGGACCCCCAGAGATGGTATTTTCTCAGGTCCGGTCGGGATCACGTAATATACTCTAGAGATCCCGGTTGAAGTATCATATCCAAAAGAAGAGTTAACTTCGTGAAGAAGGTAATTTTCGTGATCGTAATAGTTAAAATGAAAATCATTATGCAAAACACTTGCGTGTATATTGGAACTAATAGTTGATTATCAGGTATAGATCTTTTTCCTTCGGGCGCCGAACATGGTCATTGGTACTGGTTGTATTCAATAATGAGGAAAAAGGTCGAAATATACGGATTCATTTCAAAACCAAGTCAGAAGGACTACGACCATGCTATTGATAACTGTAATGAAAATGCCTTTGATGTTTAGCAAACTCATGGACGTGATCTCGACCGGACTCTATTTTTCGATGTATTTTCCTTAGAGACACCGCCAACGATAACATATTTAAATCATATACCGGACTACGGTTCCGTGCGCAACAAAAACAGTTTCGATTGTGGGTGTATACTTGTCTTTTTATGGAATTTCCTGATAAAGTGATGGAATCACATAAGGAAGAGGTAAGATCAAAATAATGTTGAATATGTGCTAAAAAGGATTTATTTTTGATTCTACAGAAAATGGGGCGTTTCAATTAATAACACTCTGAAAATGTATATTTCAGTGGATCAGCGAAGAACAAAGAAGTCTTCTCGCAATCAGAATTTTAACAGCGCCTGAAAACAAACCTTATATACCACCTATTCGACAATACTCCCGTCAAATGACAGGAAAGAACAAGCAACGCGGCAACAAGAGATTACGGACTTCTGAAAATTGATATTGCAATGACTTTGAGTTGTATGTATATTGAAATTGGTTACTTTAAATCGTTATGGAATATTTGAACTACTTTTATGTATCGTTGGTATTGTTATTGTACATGCCTATTAGGCTAGTGTTAAAGTCCTCTTAGCATGTTTAACGGATGAGAGATATACACTAAAGTAAAATTCCTTAGACCTTATGAATCGGTTTCATAGTCTCTTATTGACTCATTTTATCCGAAATTGGTTACTTTGTACCGCTATGGAATATTTGAACCACTTTTATGTATCCTTGACGTTGGGTATTGTTATCATTTTATGTTTTCGTCCTTTTTACGTTCTCGTATGTTTTACGCCACCCGCTTTTTACGCCGTCCGCTTTTTACGCTTCGTCTGCTTTCACATGTTTTTACGCCGCCATTTTACGCCAGTTATGTTTTACGTTTTGCCGTCCGTTTTCTTACGTTTTCACCGCTTTTTACGCTTATGTTTGTTTTATATTTTCGTCCATTTTTTTCATCCATTTTCGTCCAATTTTTTACGTTTTTGGCCATTTTTTTTACGTTTTCTTACGTTTTCGCTCGTTTCCTTATGTTTTCGCCATTTTTTTTTTTACTTTTTCGTCTTTTTTTCGTTTTGTCCGTTTCTTACGTTTTAGTCGCTTTTTACATTTTTCGTCCGGCTTTACATTTTCATCTTTTTTACGTTTTCGTCCGCTTTTACGTTTTAGTACATTTTATATTTTCATGTGTTTATTATCGTTTCATCCGTTTTATATGATTATATAAGTTTTTGTACGTTATTTTATCTTACCTAACAAAACGTAAGATAATGTAAGAAACGAAAAGGAAAGAAAACAGTACAAAACGTAAAAAGGCGTAAAACGTAAGAAAAGACGTAAAACGAAAACGGTCAAAAACTTAATAAAAGTACGAAACGATAAAAAAGGATGATAACGGATTTAAAACATAAAAAAGGACGAAAACGTAAGAAAACGGACTAAAACATAAAAACATACGAAAATGTAAAAAAAACAAAAAAAAACTTAAAAAATGATGGAAACGTAAAAAAACATGCGAAAACGTAAAAAACCGGACGAAAACGTAAGAAAATGTAAAAAAACAGACAAAAACGTTAAAAACATACGAAAACATAGAGAATAGAGGAAAACGTAAAAAAAACATACGAAAACGTAAAAAAAGAGTAAAGAAACAGACGAAAATGTAAAAAAATGGTGGAAAACGTTAAAAACAGATTAAAGCGTAAAAAACAGACAAAAACGTAAAAAATGAGATGAAAACGTAAAAAAACAGACGAAAACATAAAAAACAGACTAAAACGTAAAATAACCAACGAAAACGTAAAAAACAGACGAAAACTAGTGAAAAAGTTTCAACCAATGTAATATTCGGTAAATATTAAAGTTTCAACCAATTCACTGATGGCGCATTTACACCTCAAAACCAATACTACAATGACTTTCAACTCTATTCATCACAAGACATATTTCATGTTCTTGCCAAAATCATACCAAATGTAAAAAAACGCTTGTGCCAAACATGAAATGAGGTTTTGACTATAAATCCCCAATGGAGCATATTAAGGTGGCCCATTGGGCTCATTTTAAATTGATTGGAAGCTTTATAAAATGATTTGTTATCTGCAATCTTTACAAAAGAACTCATACATTAAAATTTATTTTTTGATGAATGAAAATTTACAGTGCAACTACAAAGGAAACCTAAAACACTAACGGATCGAAAACTCATAAGCGAGCTTGGGTGGACTAACATAATACTGCCTAACCGATCTAAGAAGAAATCATATGATATGACACTAATATCTTTTACATACGACACTATGACTAAGGATCAAATGAGAAGAATCCTTAAAATAAGAAGAATGAGAAATAGCTATAACTACACATTAGAGATGCATCGATTTGATTTAAATGCATCCCTAATCTTTTAGATGCATCACAATATATTTTTAGCTAAAATTAGATCGATATACATATATTAGATGATTTCATGAGTTATACAAATCCTATATATTTTCGTCTCTGCGAGTCAAATTTGTTGCTAGTACTACTTTGCATCGTTTGCACTTCAAAATCACTTTCAAACTAATTGTGATGCATCTAATGAATAGAGATGCATCTCATTTAAGTCGATCGATCTCAAATACGCTGGTTATAGTTATTTCTCATTCTTACCATTTTAAGTTTTTCTCACTGGATCCTTACTCACGACACTATATATATATTGTTGTTATTGGTAAAAGTTATGCACAATGTTACTGTACTGTGTACTCTATACAAATGACAAAAACATGTCAGTAAAATTCGTTGATGTAATGCTATAAGTTATGCTATATAATGTAAAATGAGATGTAAGATCACGAAACACCTATAAAAAAACTTACTTGTAGGAAGAAACAATCTGAATGCAGATGAATCGATGAACAAGCTGATCACAATGATTTCGATGGCAACTCAACAAATGAGCCGTAAACCTCAACAAAACCATGTCGATTTCTTTCTTTATTGTCGTCGGCCTATGTGCCTCCCTCTGTTGCAGAGTTATCGTATTGATAGCATGTTGCAAAACCACGTCGTGTATCATGTATTTGCAACTGTATGACAGAAGAAAGCAGAAAGAATTAAGAAGTTGATGTAAACTTTAGACATGAGAATACTATTTATAAGCCTATAAAGATAAGTTAATGGTGTTAGAGAGTTACAAACATGCATGACCACATTAATGGCACTGACCAAATTCTTAAAACATGATAAAGTTTGTGGAATGGTGTTTCGATAGGTAATTTAAGGTACTTTAACAAGCTTTCAAAGTATGTTTAAATATGTCAAAACAATACGAAATGGTCATCACTATCTTAATTTAAATTAAGTTACTTTCAACCCTAATTCATGAAATAAAGACTCTTAAAACTTAAAAGCATGAAATAACTGTTTTATATATTCTCAGATGAGTCACTTTATTTCTTACCCATAAATCTATCTTCTAGGACAAATCTTCACCATCCATCTAGTTTGATCTAATGATGGGGATTAACCTAAAATTTAATAAATAAACCCAAGTCCATGTTTTTTTTTGTCTATTATGTATTTCTTTTTATTCACATTTTTTTTTTTTTTTTTTCTTATTCACGTTTTTTTTTTTTTTTTTTTTTTTTTATTCGCGTTCTTTTTTTTATTCGTGTTTTTTTCTTCGATTTAAATACGTTTCATCTGTTTCATACGTTCTTATACGTTTTTTTCGTTTTCTTACGCTTTCATCATTTTCTTTCAGACGTGTTTTTCTTTCTTTCATATGTTTTCTCCCATTTTCATACAACCGTCCGTTTTCTTACGTTTTCGTCCATTTTCTTAAGTTTCGATTCGTTTTTACACGTTTACGACTATCATCAGTGATTTATGTGTATAAAATCTTGACTGACGTATGGAAACCTGTGATTATCTGAATATCACTTTGTGATATTATGAATATCACCGTGATTATTTATTTTCTGAATATCACTTGTGATTTTACGAATATCACTTTGTGATATTATGAATATCACTTGTGCTTTTTGGATATCGTTGTGTGATATTATGAATATCACGTGTGATTTCCATATTACAAAACATTAGTTGAAAATCACATGATATTCAAAAATCACGTGGATTCGAATATCACGAATATCACATAATATCACTTGCGATATTCACATATCATTTGTGATATTCGAATATCACTTGTCTATTCGAATATCACTTGTGATATTCAAAACGTGAAAACGTTTAAAAGGCGAAAACATTTAATAACGGACTAAAACGTATGAAAACGGACGAATATGTATGAAAACGATAAACACGTATGAAAAGCGGACGAAACGTATGAATAATGGACGAAAACGTAAGAAAGCGGGCAAAAGCGTAAGAAAAGCGGACAAAATTTATGAAAGCGGACAAAACGTATGAAAACCGGCGAAAACGTGAAAGCGGACGAAAATAGATGAAAGCGTATGGAAGCAGAAAGCGTATGAAGGAAAGAAAAAACACGAATTAAAAAGCGTAAATAGCGTGAATTAAAAAACAAACAAATAAAAGCGTGAATATAAAAAATGTGAATTTAAAAAAGCGTAAATATTACCAAAAAGCGTTAAAAAGAAAAGAAAAAAGAAGGTGATTATAACTAAAACGTGAATAATTAAAAACACAAAAAAAAAACAAAAAGAAAGAAAGAAAGACAAAAAAATGTATAAAAAAAAGCGAAAGACAAAAAAACACGACTTGGGTTTAGGCATAATAAATCTTGGGTTAATCCTCACCATTAGATCAATAGATGGATGGTGGGATTTGTCACTAAGAAGCGTCAAAATAAGAGTAAGCATTTGAAAATTCCTCATAGCGACTATATCTGTGATATTGAAAGGTAACATCTTTGACTAGAAAAGTCACAACAAAGCAATTCTCAAGATTTAAAAGAAAAACATCTTAGAATAACGAACGTATTAACCATTTATACATTAATTATATATACTAGGGAACACCATTCAAATGACTTGTGCTTAAAGTTTATAAACATCTCAAAAGCTAGGAGAGAGATCCTCTCAAGTTGTTAGCGTAAACTCGACTGAGTTAAGGGATTTTGCCCATTGGTTTGATCCGATGGGCTTAAATTAAAAAACTTTTTCGATTTGAGCAATTGGATCAAATCTAATTACCATGATCGGCTAGCTTGAGTCAAGTTGTGTCATCAACTTGAGAGGATCCCTCTAACACGTAATATTTTTTAGAACTTCCACATTTTTCATCTTACCATTAACAGTAGGGGTGTTCAGTGTTTGATTTGACACCGAATAAACCAAAAAATAAACCAGACCAAAACCAAATAAAATCGGACCAAAAATTTTAATTGGTGTATGGTTTGGTTTGTAACCGAACCGAAGTATTTAATTAGTGTTTGGTTTGGTTTGGTTTTGGGTTTGACAAATAAATAACCAAACCAAACCGAAAAAACCGTATATCTATATCCATATAAAAAAATATTAATTATATATGTATATAGATTTTCTATCTTTATCTTTCCAACTAACAATCATAATAATTTTAAAAATCTTTTAAACTAATCACTCCTCAAATTAACAAAAAAAAAATATCATCTACTTCCGTTAAGTGACGGAAGTAAATGAAACCAATAAAATGAAACATTCAATCTAATAAGACTTCTAAAGACTTTTGCCAAAGAACATTTTATCGTTTTCATTTACTTTTGTTAAGTTTTGAAACCTTTTGGTTTCTTAACTTTTGTTTTGTTGATTTTTTTGAGTACTTTGTGAGACATTTTGATTTTTTTAAATTTATATAAATTTTTAGGTTTTTATATGTGAATTCTAGATTATATTTTGAAGTTTACTTGAATTTGGTTTTTTTGGTTTTAACCGAAACCAAACAGAATTTTAATTTGGTGTATGGTTTGGTTTTATCCGTTCTAGAATTGGTTTGGTTTAGTTTTGGTTTTCACTTTGAAAATTTTCAAACCGATGAACACGAACCATACAAACCATAAACCCGAAAATCGAATCGATGAACACCCTAATTCTATATATATACTAAGCATGGGAGGAAAGTTCTTCTACTGAACTTCCTCCCCATTAATCATGTTTAACAAAATGGCAAAATGGTCCTCACCATTAATTGTTATGTTTATCAAAATGGCAAAAATAGTCCTTCAAGTTTAGTTATCATGCAAACTAAGTCCTTTGTAAAATTCACGTCTACAAAAGTAATCCCGCTGCATCGCGCGGGTTTCCCCACTCGTTAACATTAATACTGAATTGGTAAATTCAATTATTCAGAATCATATTGTTACAAAAATACAAATGATTTTGCTACAATAATAGTAAATTATTTAGAACTTATTGGACATGTGTTGAATAAGTTTAAAGACCTTACCAATATTGCTCCAAGTCGTTGAATAACATTAAATTTTGAATGTTTCTTTATGCATGTGTCCCAAGTACAGAATTTATTAGTGTAAATCATTCATATTTACGTTTTCACTCTCGTAATAGATATAACAAAATTAAAAATGGGAAAGCATGAGTAGAACTTTAGCTTTTAACGTTCATAACTGTAAATCATTGCTTAATTAACGCATTGCACGTTCTCTTCTCGTTAAACTTTATTATTTTTATTTTTAACAAAGACCATCTTGAAATCGACCTCAAGTTAAATCATCCAAACGGGTGGTAGGGATCCGAGCCGTAGGAGAGATCGCGAAGGAAGCCCTGAACTCACGAACAGCTAGAAGGAAGCACAGATTTTTTGCGGCACTGCGGGGCTTGAGAAAGGTAACCTCCAGCGAAAGCTCGGAAAGAGCGCATGTGGCTAACTGAATAAGTCAATTGGTTCGTTAAACTTTAACCAAAAACTTGTAGAATACTTAAGATTGTTCACATGACATTAAGTGTAACGAATCTATAGTGAGTTAAAAATAATGCTTTTGACAAAACATATATAAGTGGTACAAATTTGATTAATATCAAGGGTGCATAAGGTCCCAAGGAGTACGTACTCTCTGAAAACTACAAAATACAGCAAAGCTTTGTGGCCACATTTAATTTAAGAAAGCTCGACAGATGCATCTTCAACCACTTCCACCAGATGATATATTTGAACACTAATATTAAATAAATTAAAACTACCAACGATAATATAAGTAACTACTCTTGCATTCTAAGATAATACTTAACCACCTTGTAATCTTGTACACACATAACTAGAACTTAGCTTTCGAGACCAATAGTTTTGTTATCATGGTGTGTAACAAATTGGAGATGAGTTGGAATGACACCTTTTGCTATCTTGATCATGGCTCCGTATTCCTCAAATGCTCGTTCGACAAGTTGGCATCTCATCAGTTCGGGATAAATTAAACAACCAATATGATGTTGCAAACACGAACACGACAACAAACAGGGTTGCTATGTGATGTGGCAAACGCCATAACGTTATTAACTGATTTCTTGATCGATATCTCCATTACCAAAGAGACCCCATGTAGACAAAAGAAAAGCATCGTGTCCCAAGTTGGCCAATCGCGCGTAAAGTAAAAGAATATTAGCTCATGCATAAGACCCGACACTGCAAATGTGGTCAAGATTGCTGGTATTGGGGCCCACACGCGGCCTATGACCCGAGATGATAGTGTACGCACTGGGTTGTAAACTGTAGGATACAGGATGCGATTTACCATTACATTCCATCTTCGACCCCAAAAATCTTGGAGCGATGTTGAGAGATAAGGCTCATCAAATTGAGGGTCAAGCTCCACCTCAAGTAGGATTCCCATTATCTTGGAACTTATTCCAAGCATCACCTCTAGAAAAAAGTAAACCGAAAATGCAAAAAGTATCCAAGCCAACATTGGGCTCATTTGATCACCATAGTCATGATAAGCCTTGAGGAAAATTGCTAAAAGGAGTCCTTTGATACCATAGCTCATAAGAGACTTATGGGACGAAGACATGTTTTGTGTACGTCGGGTTTTCCTATGGGAAAACACGCGAAAAAAAAAATTGGGAGAGGAAATGGAAGGTGCCGAAAGGGGTCCTTTCCAAAGGCGAAAAGGATGAGCTTGAAATTGGCAAGCCATGAGATCAAAAAGGAAAGCGCTCCGATCAAGTGAACGGAGTTAAAGAACAAAGGAATCGATACGAAAAGAAGAAGAACGGGAAGGATTGTTAAGAGTCTTGTAAATCCTTTAGGAATAAGTTTGGCTATGTAATAAGAATAAGTAAGAGAAGTTGATGCATAAACAAGTACCTTTATCAGATTCTTTGTTTCTTCTTTGAAATCCATATATGCTGCTTTTGAATTAAGGGGATTTGAGTTGGTGAATTTATTATTATTCTCTTGTTCTTTAGAACGTTGATTGGTGTGATATACAACATATATATTGTGATACGAAAAGTATGCATGTTTCAGATGGCGAGTCTCGCTCGTTATTAGTCTATGACCGACAAGGACAAAACAAAAAGAAAAAGTAAAGAAAATGACTGGAAACAAATTACAAAACAAAAAATCAACATCTAATGATGTTTGGACGTGGAATATACAGTATTATTTATTTTAAAGTCAACAATAATTCGAAAGTTAAAATATATTATTCTCTATATCTATAAAGTGAAAAGTGAAAAAAAGAAAATGAAATGTGAAAAAAAATTAAAAAGGAAGGTTGAAATAATTAATTATGAGTAATTTACTATTAATATCTACATATGTTTGAAATGAAATTATACACATCGAAAATCGGGTTGACCTGGAATGACTTCAAATCCGTGGGTTGACCCGTTTTCGACAAACCCGTCGGGTTGGCCGGTTTATATTATTTCGTTTTTAACCGAGACGGTTCAATGAGTTGAGCATAAAGATCGACAGGTTTCAAAATATTATGTTAATCCCCGATTTTCAAACTTTCTTATTTTTCGTTTATAACCCATAAACTTTTTTACCACTAAAACTATCTTACTAAAAAGTCTGATAAAATTTTCACAGTGTCTGATTTAAACAATTACAACATAATTCTAAATATAAAATAATTAAACATACTAATTAATATTATTTTAAAACACCTTAAAATGAAAAGTACGTTATTATATACGTTATCAAATTAATAAAACACACAAAAACATACAATTATGAGTTGATGGTACGTATAGTTTTGAAAATCGGATCGGACTAACGGGTTCAATAGGAAACCGGTGTCGCCACCGGTTCGGCTAACCAATAACATCCATCCAGAAAACGAATGAGAGAGGACCCGTTGAGGCCGTCTGGCGGTGAATCGGTCTCATCGAGATCTATTCTCAGGTTAATCGTTCTGAGAATGCCGCCTTGTGTGCCATGGTCGTTACACTATATATAAAGGAAAACCAAAAAGTAAAAAGTGAAAATTTGAAACTATTAATACATATCGAAACGGGTTGACCACAGACGCTTCAAAACCGGTGGGTTGACCCTTTAATTTGACCCATTTTGACCCAACACGTCGGGTTGACTCGGTTCATCGACCCGTTTTTCGACGGAACGATTCAACCGGTTGAACCATCCGGGTCGTCTGGGTTCAAAACATTATGTTTAATCACAAATCTTGAACTTTTATTATTTTTCGTTTAGAACCCATAAACTTTTTTAACACAAAGCGATCGTCGCATTTATATAAATATATTATATATATAAGTTTTTTTCAAAAGCGATTATAATGTTTACAATTAAGAAAAATATGTCTTGGTTAAGCAAGACGTTTAACTTTCGATAAATTTAACACGCCCGTTTCAAAAAGAAAAATGGAAATTAAATGTCTTTAAATTTTTATAAAATAATAAAATTAGCCAATTTATTATTATTATTATTATTTTTTTGAAATTTAATAACATTCGTCTAATTTTGTATCTTGCGTTCTTAACAACTACATTCATTAATCTCATCCATTAGTTTCTGCGACAAGGGCGATGTGTTAGTTTTATCTCATAAGCGATGTAATGTTTCTTTCATTTTCATTAAATGTTTTTATATGTTGTTTAATAGATGTTAAGAATTTTGTACAGACTTTGGTTATCGTATAGTACAAACCGTTTTGATTGCGATTTTCGTGGGTTTACGTTATTTTAAACGCTACACAAAACACTCACCATAGTATCACAAATCATTAATTATCGTATTAGAAAGCCGGCTGCACAGCGCAGTCTTCGCCTAGTATCTAAAAGCGGGAGCCAAGTTTTGCAAAACATAGCATTAATTGCTATCTATTTTAAATAGCAAAAATAGTCCTTAGGTTTAGCTATCATTCAAACTCAGGTCCTTTGTAGCATTAATTAGTATATTCTATCTATAGCAATTTGACAAAAATAGTCCCAAGGTTTAGTTGTCCTTGCAAACTAAGTCCTTTGTAGCATTAATTAGTATGTATTGCCATTTAACGAAAATAGTCCCTAAGGTTTAATCGTCTTTGCAAACTAGGTCCCCGAGAACTAACGATGTAACGTAATTAAACTTTAAAGGACCGCTACGTAAAAATATAACGACCACAACACTTCAGAAGAACGCGGATCACCCGCCGTTATATATCTTAAAAGCGGGACATCAAGTTTTGCAAAAGCACGCGTTAAATCAAACTTTCCAACTTGGCAACAGATCGCGAGGTTCAGTGGTGACTATGAAAATAAGTCTTGCATCATTAATTGCTAACTATAGTAACTCGGCAAAAATAGTCCCTAAGGTTTAAGCGATGTTACAAGGTAAGTCAGTAGAATTAATTGCTAACTATAGCAACTTAGCAAAATTAGTCACTGGGTTTAAGTGTCATTTCTAGTAAGTCGCTTTGAAGCCGTCTCATTGCGTCAGCGGGTTTCGTATTCGTTCTACTATAAATATTATGGTGACCGTCTATTATTCATTTTGGACATATTACATAATACAAGCTAAATATGTCACTAGGATCTCGAAATGTCAACTATTTAATTGTCAAAGAAAGACAGAAAACGTATAAGTTCACATTTGGCTTGTAACTTTATATTTCCAAATTCAAAATTGACCAAAAAGTTTTGTATAACCAAATCTATTAGTAAACATATATTAAGAATTTATGAGTATCTTTAGATTCTAATAACCAATGGTAATCATTCTTTGCGATCTTAATGCTTTAACATAACTTAAGACGAGTCTTGATCATTTCTCCAAAAGGTTTAAATCGGTAAGAAAACCTTCACCTCGTGTACCTTTTTCTGAGTGCCGATAAGGTAACGAGCACATGTTTGAGTGAGTCTTGATCATTTAACCATCTAAGGTAGCATGTTGATTTTAACTTTTTGCAACATGGCTCTTTATTAACCCAAATATTAAAGTTATAGTAGCATAAAAGATGGAGTAGGGTGTTTATCAAGTAGAAATGAGTAAAACGTGGAAGGTGTGGACATGCATGTGAATCCTTGAATTTAAACCATTAAAATCCTTGAATTTTCTATTGATATCTTAAAGGACACACTATTCTACGGCCCTACCCATGCCTCTTACTTTTGTTCACGCTTTGTCACATTTTCAAGTCTGTGCGAGTTTTGTCGGTTCTGTTCAGTATTCAGCAGTTTTAGCGTTTGGGCATTAAACTTTATATTCTGATTCGCGTTTTCGGGTTTATAGGCTTTTGATATAAGCAAAATTATAAAATAAAAAAAATAAAAAAAAAAAAAAAACAAAAAATATAAGCACCGTATGAATAAAAGCATACCAGCGTATCGATAACTCATCCCATCTTAAATGCATTGCACACAGATTTTGCACAACATAGTAACAATCATTCAAATCCTACTGACAGCTAGCTACCAAAAAGCACTTCATATCAGATAAACACGAACCGGAAGTCAAATGATTTGATTCAATGAATCAATTCCTAAAGTAGATTTTAGCCACTTAACATGTAGCCTCAAAGCAATGTTATTACCCTTACTCGAGCGTAACATGTAAAATCTTAGACTACAAAAATAATTCAGATATTCAATCTGACATCACATCAAGTATGACCTAATAGTAGACAAGTTGAGTAAGCACGGAAAGAAAATCCCGCTATCTAAAACATCACTCCAACTGCTGCGCGCTGCTGCGGTGGTGGTGTCTGGGTTGGCTGTTGTTGCTCGTATATCTGCATGTACGTCTCAGAAGGTGCAACCATCTGCGGAAGAGTTTCTGCAACATGTAGATCCTGCATCTCATACCTGACACAAGAATATAATAATAACATTTCAGAAAACTAAGAAAAGATCAACAAACAAGACATAAAAGTTGATCCAAATCCATAAATATGCACTTCAAAGGGGAAGTAAGAGGATTACCAGAGCTCTTCCGACTTGCGCTGAACAGACACCTTATAGGATCCTTCAACTGGTTTACCTTCATGAACAATGTTAGCAATCAAATCATACTTAGAACGCAGCTTCTTTTCTTCCTCTTCTTTAGGTGGTGTTGGTAAGGGTATATAATCCTTCAGCTCAGATTTTTACAGGAAGTTAACTGATACAAAAACAGTAACTAGTCTGTCAAACCTAAGCAAGCATAAAACAACTAGGCAATCACAAACACCAAATCAAATTCCTCTCAAATGTAGACATAACTAAGATTTACTATTGCTCAAAGGAGACCTAAAACTGACCAAGGCATAAAACAACTAGGCAATCACAAACCCAAACTTATAACTAAAAGTTCATTCAAGATTTCATCTTATTTCCTCTTAACTTTGCCATACTTCAATGCAGTACTAGCGGGTTAACTCAAACTAATGCAAAACTGGGAAAAAGTTCAAATATTACAGTAACAGGCTCTGATCACCAGCATAGTTGGAAAAGAATAGTTGCAGAGAGGGATCATTAAATATACAGGTCGGAAACCATTGTCAAAAAAAGAAGCTATAGCGACTTGTAGATACTAAAAAAATTCTATAAGCCTATCAGCAAAGTTACAAGGGTAAATAACATGCTAAAAAGTAAGGTTACATCACAGATGAATTTACAAAAAACAACTTGCCATGATGAAGAAATGTGACGGTGAAGTAATAGTGATAAGTAATACATACAACAACAACACAACAACAACAGACCCGTCCCGCTAGGCGGGGTATGGGGAGGTGAAATGTGAGCAGATCTACCCACCCAGGGGTAAACCCTGTGTAGAGAGGCTAGCAACGAGGCCTCCGGTGAGTGCATGTGTCTAGTCTTGAAATGATAGAAAGTATACAGCAAAACAATATGCAAACGCATAGTGATAAGTAATACATCTATATATTTATTCTAGGGTATATTTAGATGTATCATGACATTTTGTTGTTTAAATTTACACAAATATATCTTCATTTACATAGGGTACATGGCGGTTCAGAATGGATATTGGGTTTGAAGTTGTTCCTTCATAATGAGAAAGAAAATATTTTGAATGATGATTTGAAAGGTATTGAAAGCGATAGGGAAATATATCTAAACACACATTGCGTATTCATAATCATAGGAACTTTATATTGATTATTGTATCTAATTGTAAAGTGAAAAACTAAGATTGTATGTATCACTTTTGTGAATTTAAACATTAGTAAAAAAAGTGCCTATATTTCATTGAGGTAGGATCAAATGATAAATGTAATTAAAATAAAAGAATGAGAAAAGCCACAACCATGAATATTATGATCTATAAAATAGATCGATCTCCTATTATTTATTCTCTTTATTTGAAATATGTGGCGCGATTCTTCTCAATGCGAATAATTCTTACCACTGAATCCATACTCATATTTTATTTAGCGAATTATATTACGGGTTGAAAATCGTAGTCAAAGGCAACATATCCCATAACATTTACCGATGGATCAACGAATTATGTTACGGTTTGTTGAAAGAAACATGGGTCGTCGAATTTTGCGAAAACTGAACTTGAATTCTTGGTTAAGTAGCGGTCTTCGTCTAGTATTATAAAGCGATATAGATTGTAGCTTTCTTATGAAAGGTAAGATAGAAAAAGTTTACTTTCTTAACTTAAAAAATGGTCTAGAATATCTCAAAGATTACCCATCGTATCTATAACCATTTAGAAGAATGTTTTAGAGTATTTATTCTTAAAAACACTTTAATATTATGGAACTTTTTTTTATCACAATAAACATATATATATAAGTTACTTCTTGTGATTTTATCTATTTCCTACCCAACTATCTCTCTCTCTCAAATATTTCTTTCCTTCTCTCTCTCTAAAAAGAACACACACAAAAATGGAGATAAAACAAAAACACTATTAACATCCAAGAAACTATGGTCCAAAATCCTTATGCTCTTAAAAACCACAAAATGGCGACAAAACCAATTCTCGAACACAAACCTTAACATACATACTCGCATGCCGACCAAAAGACATACGCAATACTTTCCTCTCACCGGCGTGACTACCAATTTAGTTGTAGTAGCACACCTATTTCTATCCTAAGCGTAAAAGTTACTTTCGGCGTAAAAATTTCCATGATCATGACCATGAACATGAATTAACGACAACTAATGTTAAAAGGGTGTTTGATATATTGAATGAATATGAAACAATGGCCTTTGATCATCATCATGTCATTGAGCGATCTCCGTGACTTGGCTAGGGTTTGGTGAGAGTAATAAAAATGTTAGACGAGTTAGGGTCATCGATTCACCGTTCCTCTTGGTGAAGCGGTGGATGATCCATTCTTGAGGTGGATAAGAAGGCAAGTGAGTTTATTAAAATTTTTATGAAGAGTTGAAGATGCAAAAGCAGACCGCCATTGAATCCTGCGCCTTCACCGTAGCGGTATCAATGGTGAAGATGCGATAAGTTAGTTGTTTGTGTTTAATATTATGAAAAGTTACAAAAGTGAAACATTCACTTCTTAATTTCGTTATATGTAGATTGGTGATAAAAAAAATGTTAAAAGTTGAGATGACAAAGATTTGAACTTGGGATGGTGTGTGTTAAGGCAAATATTACGATATTTAATTTATACACTCGCTTTTTTTTGTTGATGAAAAACCATGTAACTTGTAATACATAACGTAATATGTACAAGTTACTCGTAATCATATTTGATATCACATACTTTCTACACCTCTCGACGTCTCAAGTCCTTGTATGCTACAATACAAATTCGTACATATTTGTTATGTACTGATATATATTCCTTGTTTTTAATATATATCCCTTGCGTTTAAGTGCTCATATCGGATCCAAAAATGAAGACTATTACAAGTTTTATTTCGAAATTTTGAGTTAATCGCTTTAAAACTCCTAACTTAGAGTTTTTTTTCATGTCGTGTATTGTTTGTGTGTGATGGGATTGACGAGTTGTAGTTTGGTTCTTGTAGTTTGTTGGCGAGATGATATTGGGGTCCGAGTTTATTTGTGTGGATATGAGATATCACAGTTAGTCCGTATATATACGAATAAAAAGCTCACATTCCTCTGACATGTGAAAAGAATATGATGGAATTGATAATTTATTTTGTTTTGACAACCATTATACATTATACTAAAGGTGTTAAAAGCAGTACCATTTGATTTCGTTTTAATATTGGGTTGCTAGTGGACAACTTTAGAGCTAACGCTCTTTGAGCTAACAATCGGTGGAATTTAAATTAAAAAAAAAAAAGACTAAAGCGGTACAACTTTTAACAATAAAATATAACAATAACGATCGTCTAAGGATCTAAAAATGATACAATTTTATAAAATTACGAAACAAAAAGCTACAACAAAAAGAAAAGAAAAGAAAAGAAAAAGAAAACATATGTTGGCTACAAAGCGATCACGCTTCAACGCCCGATATAAATGAAAAACGTTTCTTCGCCACAAAATAAGTTATCATATATTCATGCATGGCATTCTGGCGGGTATCACGTTAGTCTTATTAATGTACATTCTAATAATTTTTAATAGATAATGGTATGTGATGTTCAAAAATAATCATACAATAAATGCGGTTGTCGTAATTACATTGTTAATTAATTAAATGTATACTTTGTCACCTAATTAATTATTATACGGAGTAAATTAGTATTAATGTTTGTTATGTCACGAATATTAGCGAGTTCATTCACTCATGTTTTCTATTTGCACGGTGTTTATTATGTTTGTTCGTTAATGATTGACTAGCAGAAGTGCGCGTGTGTTGCGATGGCACTTGTGATTACCCGCGTGTTCGACACTACTCCACACAATCTTGAGCGCTCCTTCTTCTTATCACGTACGTATCTTTCCACAACAACGTTTTCCCCTCGTATTACCCGCGTGTTCTTCTACTTTGAGTTTGAAAAAATAACCGGTTTCTCAAAGTATTTACCCACTCGCTCTCTAACCCGAACAAAGTGTATGAACTTACTTCCTTCCCTATGTCGTTGCCAACAAGATTTTCCACCAACACTACAAAAAAAGTTGAATACTCCTTGATTATTTCTCCCGGTATAGTCAACAGTGGATTTTTTTAATATAAATCAAAACTTTGCTACGTTTATAAGTGTCACAAATTTATTAAAAATACTCGCGTATATAAGTGTGGACAATTACAACAACGCTACATTTATAATTGAAGTAAAACCAATTTTAAAAGGTCGCACTTATAAGTGTAAGAAAACACTTAAAAATCTTCTGCACGGTGACTTTATTTTCTTCTTAAAATCCACGCTACTGGGGATAAATCACCGTCCATCTAAGTATAATGTAATGGTGGGGATTAACTAAGATTTAATCTTAAACCCAAGTCCATGTTTTTTTATTGTCTTTTTGTCTTTCTTTTTTATTAACATTTTTTTGTCTTTCTTATTAATTTCCGTTTTTTATGAATTAACGTTTTTTTTTTTTTTTTTTTTAATTTGCTTTATTCACGTTTATTTTTCGCGTTCATACGTTTCCTCTGCTTTTTCATCGTTTCGTCTGTTTCGTCCATTTTCTTACGTTTTCGTCCATCTTCATACGTTTCGTCTATTTTCTTACCTTTTCGTTCGTTTCATACGTTTTCGTCCGTTTTCATACGTTTTCTTACGTTTCATGTATTTTAAATGCTTTTTTATCGTTTTCGTCCGTTTCGGACATTTTCGCCCGTTTTATCGTTTTCATAGGTTTATATCGTTTTAGTCCGTTTTCATCGTTTCGTCCGTTTTAGGCGCTTTCGCCCGTTTTCTTACGTTTTGGTCCGTTTCATACGTTTTCGTCCGTTTTCTTAGGTTTTCGTTTGTTTCATACGTTTCGTCCGTTTTCATACGTTTCGTCCATTTTCATACGTTTCGTTTGTTTTACGATTTTATGTACTTTCATCCGTTTTATATGTTTTCTTCGTTTCGTCCACTTCTATACGTTTTCATCGGTTTCATAGGTTTATATCGTTTTCGTCCGTTTTTCGTTTTCGTCCATTTTAGGCGCTTTAAATGCATTTTCGAACGTTTTCGTCCGTTTTCATACGTTTTTGTCCGTTTTATACATTTCGTCCGTTTAAGGCGTTTTATCGCTTCTCATTCCTTTTTATCGTTTTTCCGTTTTCAAAGCGTTTTCGTCCGTTTTCATACGTTTTCGTCCGTTTTTGTAGTATTTTTATCGTTTTCGTCTATTTCATACGTTTTCATGCTTATTATTAAACTCTATTATATTACATGTCTAATATCAATTGTGATATTTTATAAAAAAAGTTAATGTCTAATATCACTTGTAATATTTCATAAACAAACAAGCATGTTTTTTAACATTTAATATCCGCGAGATATTTCGTTGTTACATATATTTTATATATTATCACCTATGTGTTTTCTAATATTTTATAATTTTCGATTACATGATAGTTTTGTACCTTTCATACATGATTGACAAGCGTATATTTTTTAATGCAACCGGTGTTATCTATCACTTGTGATATTATACTCTTAGTAGAAATAAAATGGTTAAAGTCTCTTTAGGTGAATTCTTATTTTGTTCAAAAAATGCTAATTTAATGCAACACTTGTTTGAATTTGAGAATATTTCAAATCTCTATTTTCATAGTTTGCTTCATTTTTATTCGTTTGATATTTTTAAGTGGCCTTATTATCTCTTGTGATATAACATTGTAAGGAAGATGAAGAGTATTACATTCTTCATCGTGTATGTATCGATTTTGATCACTCAACTAAGAATGTGAAATATTACATTCTTACCAAATATGATAAAATTTTGTATTTTACCAAGTATATATGAAAGAAATAATAATATCATCACTTATTATATCGGCTGTGATGATTCATTCGTTTTTTATTTTGTTTTGAAAATATTTAGGAAGATTTTGTGTTTATGATAATATGAAATATTAAAAAGGTGTTTAGCGAAAACAAGAGATGTTATGATACTTTGGTTAGACTTGTGGTGGCATTTTCTTTTTAATAGATACATTGTGCATGTTTGATGGGTTTATAGAGGATTTAAAATATCATCGTTGAATCAATATTAAAAGGTATGGTTGAAGAAAGCGCAACAAACTTAGCAAGCTCAAACACCGGTGATATCGCACATGATATCACGGGTGATATCACATCGCTTTTGATATCACGAGTGATATCACAAGTGATATAAACTATGATATCACACATACTACCCGGTGAAATCACACATGATATCGCGGGTGATATCGCGTGTGATATCATGTGATATTACAAGTGAGGTGATATCGTGTGTCGTATCGCGGTGTTTGAGCTTCAAGTTTGTTTATAAAGATGTGCTTTCTTTAACCATGAAGCTTCTGGTTTGGCGATCAACCATGATATTTTCAAATCGCGATAAACTGTCGAAACATGCACAATGTATCTATTAAATAAAAAAATCACAAGTCTAACAAAAGTATCGTAACGTCTCTTGTTTTCGATTGAAAACTTTCTAATATTTTATAATATCATAAAACACAAAATCTTCTAATATTTTCAAAAACACAAATAACAATCATCGGAATCATCACATTCTTGGTTGATTATCCCAGCGATAACACATACATGATAAAGAATGTAATACTCTTCATCTTTC
The DNA here is from genome assembly GCA_022545495.1 of Chrysanthemum lavandulifolium. Taxonomy (NCBI): domain Eukaryota; kingdom Viridiplantae; phylum Streptophyta; class Magnoliopsida; order Asterales; family Asteraceae; genus Chrysanthemum; species Chrysanthemum lavandulifolium. Next base: position 22,481,806 of record CM040243.1, read on the forward strand.
TTACGGTGTTATATCGCAAGAGATAAATAAGTGTCACTTACAAATATCAAAATGAAAAGCGTCTCGAAACGGACAAAAGCGTATAAAAATGAATGAAAAGCGTATAAGAATATGTAAGCGAGACAAAAATGTCTCGAAAATGGACAAAACTTATAAAAGCGGATGGCGTGTGGCGTATAAAGCGGACGAGCGTCTGGCGAGCGCAAGCGTCTAAAATGGAAGAAAGCGTAAAAGCGGACGGCGTTTAACGGACAATACATGAAAACTTAAAATAGAGACAAGCGTCTAAAAGCGGACGAAATACATGAAAACCTAAAAAGGCGGCGTGTGAAAGCGAGCAACGTGTAAGCGAGCAGCGTGAAAGCGTCTAAAATGAAGAAAATATAAAACGGACGAAAACATGAAAGCGGACGTAAATCGTATAAAACCTATGAAAGCGGTTAAAGCGTGTAAAAGCAGACGGCGATATAAAATGCGAAAACATGAAAACATAAAAAGCGGACGGCGTATGAAAATGGACGGCGTATGTAAGCGTGGCGGCGGCGTTGGGCGGCGGCGTAAAAGCAGGGCGAAAAACACGGCGTAAAAAGCGAAAGCAACGAGCAGCGGACGGCGTATGAAATGAGCAGCAGGCGGCGAAAATGGAGAAAGCGTTGGAAAGCGGATGAAAGCAGATGAAAGCGGATGAAACATCTGGCGTGTAAGCGAAAAACACTAATAAAAAGCGCGAATAGCGAATTTAAAAAAAAAAAAAAAAAAAAAAAAACGTTCATTTATAAAAAGCGGAATTAACAAAAATAAAAATAAAAAAGGTGAATAAAAAGGAAGACAAAAAGCGAGAAAAAAACGTGAACTTGGGTTTAAGTATTAAATTTTAGGTTAATCTTTAAATTAGATGGATGGTGGAGATTTATCGTTTATAGCGTCAAAATAAGGGTAGCGAAAATTCCTCATATTAGATATTAATGTTAATTTTTAATAATTTTCTTATGAATATTAAAGCAGGGTTGACAATTCGAATAATGTTAGTAGTGACAACTTTTCTTCAATACCGTCGTCTCGTGTCGCTTTCTCTTTCTCTGCTCTTGACTACTATTACTAGCTAGTGGTGACCATAAAAGCAACCTCGTAAATATACATATAAGCGGTAATAAAAATTAAAGTTGCTTTGTTAAATGTTTCGGTCACTCAATCAACCAAAATATTAAAATGGTCATCAAGCAACGCGTCACTTTGGGGTGAGCTAACGGGGCAACGCATTGCTTTTATGGGGTTGTGGTTGCAAAGAGACTCCCATTAGCATTAGTCTTATATATATCGTTAATATCAATGTTAATTCAACTAATCTTTTTTTCATGTTATGAGTTATCAAAAGGATAGAAGATCATAGTGGGCTATCAGAAATCAGAAAGCAATAATATTGAGTAAAATATTGGCTGTGGCTCGTAAGGACTTTGGGCTTTTGAAAAGATGTTAAGTGGGCTGTATATATTTGGGTTTCTTCAGTAAAATTACGAACACAATAACACAATAGAGTATTTACATCTTATATTATAAATTTTGTTTGATTATTATTTGGATAAAACTTTTAGAGGTTTAACTAGCAATTAGTAAGCAGCAAAGCCTGAAACACACATAATCCACCGTTTGACATATTGCTTTCTGAGTTTTGTATAAAAATACACATTAAATTTAAGTATTTGATTGAGTTCAAACTAAGGTTAGATAGTGTGAGATGTGGCGTGGCGAGAATGGTCGAAACCGTGTCTTAAGAGCTCATGAGCGCTTAGTGTTTTAAAGGCGTGACTTAAAAGGCGTAAAAATATAAAAATATTTATAAATTTATTTATTATATATTATATTTCATATATATCAATTTTAAAAGTGTTAAATAAAACCTAAATTACTAAATCATTAAACTATCATTCGTGTAATTTTCTCATTTATTTAAGAAAAATCTTTTCATCATCTTGAATTTAAAAAGGGTCGCATTTCGCGTGTTAGCGTCTTTTATCGCACCTTTCTATCTTCATCGCATGCGCTTAAGTAGGCGTCTTTATACATTACGTGGCGTGAAGGTCATCTCGCCATGGCGCTTTCTTTGTCGCTTTTACGCGCTTTTTAGATCCATGATTGAGTCTGAACGTGTGTTTTAAGAATTATTTTGCCTATTTATTGATGAAAATGACATACTCAGTACCAATGATGTAGAGATACTGTTTTAATTTTGATTATGAATTTTCTTTTCCGTCTGTTGTTTGAAGTCTTATAAGTGTTATCTTAAGTCACAAAATGCAAGTTTCCTTACAGTATCACACTACTAAAATGATAAAATAAAAAGTATTCAATTTCAGTGTTTTTTTCAATAAAGGTAAATTTCACATTTAGAGGCTCATATGTTAACACGCGACAACATATTATTTGGATAATCTCACGAAATTTAACAGTATTCATAAAACGTGAAAGTTGAAAACATATTTTTTGACGTTTTGATGGTATGATAACGTATAATTAAATTGACATATAATTCTATAACTTGTTTGTGAAAAAATTAAATAATAATAATAATAATAATAATAATAATAATAATAATAATAATAATAATAATAATAATAATAATAATAATAATAGGCGGCTAAAGGAGTCTAGATTATATTATGGGGAACATATTTTATGGTCGCGTCAGAGTATGTAACACCTTTCTTTTTCTTTAGTGTTCGTCCTTTAGTATGTAGATTCGAGACTCGCTGGCTTTCTCTTCAAAGTTGGTTTTGGATGATGAAACTATTATTGGAGATACCTTGGTCGTCGGGAAGGTTTTAGAGCTTATCATGGTTGAAGGACCTCGATGTGGTTTGCGCTCAATGTTGATAAAGTGAGGTTTTTGGCGAAGGAAGACCACAAGCGGGATTGGGGAGTTTTCGCCTAATATGCCCGAACCTTTGCACAGTTAAATTCTGGGTGGGCTGCTAGTGTGGACTTTGATTTTAGTAGTGAGCTTGTTATGAAAGCGGTTGCCAAAACCATTGAGCTTATGGGTCTTGTTTCTAAGATTAATGACCACCGATGTGAGTTGTTGCTCCTTCGTGCTTGTCTTGGGTATTTCAAATTATATTTTGCTATGCGCATGCTCTCCAAGAGTTTTTGAGCGTGCTTTCAGATTTCTTTGATGCGACGCCGTTCTTCTTTGGGCGTATTGTCACCGCTTACGGACTGATTTTGGTGATTGGCAATAGAGGCTTGCCACTTTACCCTTTTGTGTTTGGAGGGCTTGGTATTTATTGCGGTGATGTCTTGAACTATGCATTCCTTGCGTCTAGACTCCAATCTGCTAGCTTGCAAACTAAGTTGCTCAGACATTACGGTATTGTAACCACGGGCCTTCCTTTGATCTTTGCATTGTGTGCTTTTAATGTGAAAATGGAGATTGACCTTTTGAGTAATCGAAGTGAGATCGGCGCCCCAAACTCATGAAAATCTGGCGGATATATATTTCACACGTGTTACCCAAATGGTTGAATCTACTTTTCCTATCCTTCGACATATGGCGCTATGAAAGTCGCAAATGGAGGATAACGGAGACGGACTATGAATCTTGGGACCTACCATTGTGTGTTATGCTATCGGCTAGGTGTTCCACTTTTTACATTCAAATCCGTGCTCGACTTGTTCCGGGTCTTCGGGTGATATTTATGAGGATCATGCTATATTGTCTTGTTGGTATTATTGGTATTAAACAGGCATAGCGTGGTGCGCGATACCCTTGTTGATATATGTTCTCGGTCGGGATCTCATTTCGTAAAAAGTTGATATTGGCCTTAGTGGAGAAAGCCTGAGACCACTACGGCGGTGATGTGTTGCTATACTCGTGGGATGGAGGACTTGATGTTTGTGTCGATCGATAGGGTCATCGCCGCTTGCGGCCGGTATGGTTGATTTTGTCTTGGGTAGTGCGGTGATTGAGGCGCTAGCGTAAGCGAGCAAAATATGAGGCTAAGTGCGTGAATATTGGATATGAGTTTCTCCAGTTTCATTCTCTTCTTTTGGGGAGCTTGAGAAGGATGAAGTGGCGGTGATGAAGCGAATCAGAAAGTTTTCGTGACCCAGACGTTAGAGGCGCGTCTTCTATTCGTATATTTAGTAGAATTAAGCGTAGCCAGAGGAGTGAAAAATTAGTATCGTTCTCTCCATTAATTTCTTGTAAATCACTATGAGTTTAATAAAGTGATGTTTATAAAAATAAAAATAAAATAATAGAATAATAATAATAATCAATAAAATAAAATAATAATAATAATAATAATAATAATAATAATAATAATAATAATAATAATAATAATAATAATAATAATAATAATAATAATAATAATAATAATAGGGTTTTCTTCACATATTCCTAAGACTTACATTTAAGAAACAAAAATATGCGTAATTGATGATACATAGAGTCGGTTGAGATAGTTAAACGCAGAAGGTGCACAACTGTTATTAAATGTGCAAACAATCAATGAGATATTAGACATAACCTGCATTTAGCAATTTCTATAATATAATATAATTACGTGATAATTTGCCTACGCGAGAAATAGATATAATTTTTGCAATTGTACTACCATTTTCTCTCTTTTTTTAACTAAAAAGGTTAACGCCTGCAAATTTTATTCAAGTTTACTCCTCGTACAACCTAAAATTTGTTCAATCAACGCCTAGTGAGAAACTAAAGAGATTTATGGCTAAATTGATGATCTAATTGCATAGTTTTCTAAAGAAACTAAAAAAAAAAAATGAATGTATATAATAACCCATATCTAAATTAAAGTTCAACCGAATGATTATAATTAAGCAAGCACTTAACAAATCATTGTACTTTTGGTGTTATAAAATTGACTAAAACTCGAAATATAACTCTAATCTTTTATTAGGAATTTCTTAATAATTCAAATATTTTATAACTTATCAATCATGTATTGAATGTCACATGATAATTTATCCTCTCTAGGAGGTGGGTGGTTATTCATGAGAAATAAAATCCAAAGTCAGTAGTGTGTCCATTATGAATTGGTAGCTTTTTATTGAAAACGACACTTGAGAAATTCAAACATTGAACAGAAAAAAACAAATAGTGAACAAAGAGTATTCTTCTTTATGTTTTATAAACAAAAAACATAAAGGTCCGTGAACAACGTGTGGTGTTTAGTTCATTCACATAGCTAAAAAAGGAACGGTGGAAATTAGATGAAAAATTTAAGTTTCAAATCATTATTATTACACCTATTAATACATTAGGCATACCCGCGACGATGTTTCATGAGGCAAAAAACTAGAATAAAATCAAAACCGCCTCTTGAACTATGTGAAAAGCTACGAAAATTATCCGGTATTTTTAATTATTTACGTTTTTTATATACAAATTTTATTTATCAACCATCTAAATATCAATAGATATTTAGCGTATCACTATAAAAAGGAAAATGATAAATTTAGGCGTCAAAGTTCTTGCGTTTTCGCTTTCAGGCGTGAGCTTTTTTTTTGTTGTATTGAGAGCTTGCAATTTTAACTTTTGTGACACAAATCAAACGATCTGGGAAAAGGAAAAATAAGCGAGTTCGATCTTCGATAGGAAAAAAAAAGTTCGATCTTGAGAAAAAGAAAAAAAGTTCGATCCTAGAAAAAAAGTTCGACCGTTAATTTTTTATTGCAGTTAGTCCTTTTAAATCAGTTTCTGCGTTTTCATTAGTTTTACGTTTCGTCCGTTTTGCGTTTAAATCCAGGTTTTGCGTTTTCGTCGCTTTTACCTGATTTCGTCCGTTTTGCACATTTCGTCCGCTTTTGCAGTTTGTCCGATTTTACGTTTTCGTCCGTTTTGCCGTTTTCGTCGGTTTTGCGTCTTCGTCCAGCTTTTGCAGTTTCATCCGTTTTTGCGTTTTTCGTAAGCTTTTGCACGTTTCGTATGTTTTACGCAGTTTCGTCCGTTTTACATTTCTTCCGTTTTGCAGTTTCGTCCGTTTTGCGTTTTCGTCGCTTTTGCATGAAAAGCGAGGCAAGCGTGCTGCGAGCAACGTCTGCGAGACAGCGTCTGGCGGGCAATGTAAAGCAGGTGCTGCATCTGCGAGCAACGCGTGCAAAGCGAACAGCGTCTAAGCAGGCAACATCTGCTGACAGCATGCGGCAGCAACGTCTGCATCGAACAGCTGTCTAGCAGACGCAACGTGCAAAAGCAGAGACAGCGTGCGAACAACGTTAAACCGGACGGCGTCAAGCGCAATAACTGTAAAAGCAGGATGGCTTCTGTAAAATCGGACGGCGTGCAAAGCCGGACGGCGTGCAAAAGCGGACGGCGTGCAAAGCGGAATGGCGGCAAAGCGGACGAAAACACGCAAAAGCCGGACAGCGTGCAAAAGCAGACGGCGTGCAAAAGCGGGATGGCGTGCAAAGCGGAAAACGTGCAAAGCGTGCAAAAGCGGACGAAAAGGACTAGCGGTGCAATAATATAATAACGGTCGTTAAAAGCAGACGAAAAGGACTAACGGTGCAATAAAAATTAGCGGTCGAACTTTTTACGGGCATCGAACTTTTTCCTTTACGGGATCAAACTTTTTTTTCCTATTCAGCTGAGCTGCGCAATTTTCCTTTTGTGACAAAATCAAACTTGATGCGGAAAAGGAAAATTAAGCGAGTTCGGTCTTCTGATAGGAAAAAAAAAGTTCGATCTTGAGAAAAAAAAACGCAAGAACTTTGGCCTAAATTTATCATTTTCCTATAAAAATATATCAATGAAAACATCTTAAATTTCGAACAAAATAAACCCAATGTTATGCAGATAATACTTTTGACAAACATACAATTGTATAAAAAAAGTTGAAATTTAATATATGTTTTTTCAAAAGTAAAATACACCCTTAAACTATCTATTAGTTTATAAAAACTACCCAAAACTTAATTTCTTAACATTTATAAAAAATATATATAAAGTTATTATAAATAAATTCAAAACACACCCTAAAATTATGTAACAAGTTACGAAAGCTACATTAACCGTTTACCTTTTTATAAATTTTTTATAACAAACTTTATTTATCAAATATCTAAAATATTTAGCAGCTTCCTTATCACAATATACCAATAAAAAAGTCTTTAAATTTCGAATAAAATAAGCTCAATGTTGCAATACTTTTGAATTACGTAATATTTATAAGAAAAATGATTAAAATTTTAAAATCAACTTCATATTTCCGGTAATAAGTTAAATTGATTAAAAATATCTGAATGATATAAACGGTGGACTCATTAAAATAATGAACATTAGCTTAGGGAAGAGTTTTATATATGTCACTTTTATAATGTAAACTATTTAATTAAAAGGAATTATTAGTATACTAATTAAACTTTTTATAATTACGTTAGATCAACAAATAACTAATTCAAATTGTATTATACAATTTAATTATATAAAATGTACAAAATCAAATTATATAGATATGCATAATATTTTTGTGCAGCGAAGAAATGTGCTTAAAAGATTTAAGTGGTCAAACAATACACCTCGCAACGATTTAATTTGTAACAACCTCGTTTAAAGAAAAGAGATAATGAAAACTAGGTCATTCTAAAAAAACATACATAAAACACGCTCTAAAAGGTGGTTATATTGTTGCAAATGTCATTTTTATATAATGGAATGTCATTACTAGGACTACTAAACCGGCATGTCACGCTAATTAGTAATGTATTGGTCATTTGCAAAGGGTTGGATGCAACTCGAGGTGTTATTAGGGTGGGGGTAAACCGCGAAAAAATAAGGCTCTTTTTTGTTAAAATAATGTCAAATGTCGACGACAAATTGATTGTTACAACTCGCCCGTGATATGTCGATTTGTTTAATGAGATACTACTTGCTTAGTTTCGCGAGTTGATGATTCAATTTAAAAAAAAAAAAACAAGTCTTATTTTATCACTTGCACAAGTTCTTTTTTATCATTTAAATTTCTAAAAAAGTCTTTATTTCATTGACATGTTCGGGGACTTTGAACACTCAAGATTTCTTTCAACGAGTGATTACTCTTTTCAAACTTTGTTAACTTAGGCGCTTCCTTTAGAGCGTGGTTTGAGTTTCTTTTCGTTTTCATTTTCAATACAAAGCTCTTGACACGTTTAGTATCCAATGTCAATTGCTTTGTTTTACTATAGTCTTTTTATTTTTACTTTAATTCAAAACTTCATTTTTAAAATACTTTTCTTAGTTTTCAAAATTTGTTTTGTTTATAACTATTAGACTAAGTTCGCATAATTTGTTGTACTCACTTTAGAATTCGTCATCATCAATAGAAGAGTTATCATCACTATAATAAAAGAGTCGAAATGTTCCTCACTAGATGCTTGAGCCATGGGACAAGCTTTCCCATTGATCTTTTAGTCATCCTCTTCACCGCTATTGTAACACCCCAAAATATCGCAATGAAAGATAGTGTCATTGGGGTATTACTTCATAGCACAAAGTACAAGTTATAGAAACGAACTCTAAATGAGGCGTTTTGAAAAGTTATCATTCGATTAATTTTAAAAATCGAGTTCTGAAGAGGTCCAAAATAGTTCATAATACCTAATAGGTAAAACATAAAAGTTTTAAGGTCTTTATCAAATGATAACATGATGCATCACAATCTTCAAAATATGTTGTGCGACTCTAATGCTCCAAGCCAAAGTTAATGCTTTATGGACTTGAGAAAATACATGCTAAAAGAGTCAACTTGACGTTGGTGAGTTCATAGGTTTAAGTTATTTGTGAAAGTGGACCACAAGATTTATCGTTTGTTTGTCCGTTACATTCGGTTATGAACAAGTAGTGGTTGACAGTTCATTTGGTCATGTATGTACATAATGATCCGGTCAGTTCATTTAGTAATGTATCGGTACATTAAATTATGCATTATAATAGTTTAAAGTACTTGTGTTGATAAATAAAACAAGCAATGCATTCTCACCCCAATGTATTTTAAAACAAGTAAAACAAGTAAAAGTGAGGCTATGAAACTCACCTTAAGCAAAATGATCACAAAGTGCAAAATACGATAATGTGAACCCTAATAGCAATCTAAAATAATATGTTGCATGTTAGGTTTTAGTAATAATAAAGTAAGTATCTGAGATAAGTTTATATAGTATTATATGTAGACTATAAATTGTACTTAGTGCTTTTAAAAGTTTATAAACTTTAGGGACTAGTTTTGATTGATTAAACAATTTTACAAGTTTTATTTACAAAGCTTATTTGTCTTATAAGAGTTATCCCATTTTAGAAAATTAAGTAACTCCTAAACCGTAAAGAGTTGTTTTTATGTTCGTGGAAAGGTATCCGAGTCTACTAATCAGATTTGTTGGTCTCATTGCTCCAAAAGTTTCGCAACCTTAGTGAAATTACTAATATACCTTAAGTGTCAAAGGCGAGTTTTAGCCGCACAATTCGATCCTACAAAATGGTTTTAGATTACAATCTACACCTCGATTGACCCCATTCCAACGACCATGTTTAAGTTAAAGGGTCCACCACAACTTTTATTTGAACACCAAAGGAAGTTCTTTACAAAATGTAAGAGCTTTGGCCATTGAAATCTGGTTATCAATCGGCATAGTTTAGCAGTTTATTTTCTAATTAATTCATCGGGTGGGGTTATGGGTCGATCTACCGGCAAAGCGAATCTAAGTCATAGAATTACAACCCTATATTTTTTCCAAGTCTCTAGACCTCACGATTTTCGTCAGTAATTACGTTTTAGTCCTGGTCAAAGCAGTTTTACAAATCAAGTCAAAACATGATTTTCAAGTGTTTTTAGATATGTACAATGTATAACCGTATCATATAAATGAATATTACATATAATTAACATAAAATACAGGAAAAACATGAAAATAATATTGGTTTCTTACAAGATATTGTTGTGAAGAGTGATAGGAACAAAACGTCAACACCAAAAATCACTAACAAAACTACCAAAGCTTTCAAATCATTACTATCCCTTCAAACCCTAGATTAATCAACCAAATAACTAGTAAACTCTTTTAATTAAAATATTCCAAGAACTAATTACTAAAACTCCATTATAACCCTAGAATTTGATGAGATTAATTGAGATTTGTTGGTGTTTTGAGTGAAATAAACCATGAAGTAGCCTTAAGAACTTCTTATCTACAATCTATGATCAAGATACTTGGTAATAATTTTATGGATTTAGTGTTATGGTGATGAGTGTACGATACAAGAGGAAGCACCAAGAGAGAAGGAAAATTTTCTTATCTTTTGCATGAATGAAATGAGATAATGCTAACTAAGTAAGTGATTACTCACAAATGTAATTAACTAAGGACAAGTGTATTTTGGTCTAAGTTGGAGGTGGCACAAGGAGAAAGAAGTAGAGATTTATTGATTATCTTGTTGTTATATTAATAGTTTAGGGTTTAGAGGTATAGTTTGATCACGGTAATTGAAAAGCGTAAAACTTTTAAAACGTGAAACGTAAAACGGGTAATATAAAGATGTTATAGCTAGTCAAAATAACTAATTTTAGTAAATAGATGAGAAACGAGCTTAACAAAGTGTTTAAAAGTTGGTTAAACTTAAATACGTAAGTTATAAATCATAACGTAAAAGGTGTAAGGTTTACGTAAAAGTGAAAAAATAAAAATAGGACATATAAAATATGTTTGTAAGGAAACCAAAGTGAATGAAATATGTAGAAGAAGTATAATCTATAGACGGTTTAAATTAAATGTATGTGCAACGACATATGCGAGTAAACCTACCCGGTTACTCGTAAAAGTTAATTTCCCCGAAATTAAAATAATAAGTAAAAATAATTGATTAAAAAATGATCTGAAAAATGTGATTTTTTATAGTTATCGCTCCAAGAACCTCCAACAAAATCCTTTTGGTCTTTGTTTCTTGGTGGTCTTGGACAATCTCCAATGAAGTGATTGAATCTCCGCATCTATAACACTTCACTTTCACTCTTTCCTTCTTATCGTCACGGTTTCTTGAAATGATTTCTTCTCGTCACATTGTCCAACATACCTTCTTCTCCTCTTGTAGAATTTATTGAAGTCCCTAATTGCCATTATATATTCTTCATCTTCACTATCCGATGTGGAACTCTCATCATCACTTGACTCTTTTTTACTTTTAGTGCAAGAGACTTGACCTTTTCCTTCTTGCTCTTGATGATTTGAGTCTTTTCCATTACCACTTCGTACACCTTAAGATTGCCGATAAGTTCATCTAGTAGTAATGATGACAAGTCCTTTGATTCTTCAATCGCGGTTACCTTGGCCTCCACCCGGATGAAGAGTTATAAGATATTTCCTTACGGTTTTGCTAAAAACCCTTCATCAAGTGCTTTTAGACTAGTAATAATGGTATTAAATCTAGCAAACCTACTATCAATGCTTTCATCTTCAAGGATAGAAAATTATTCATATTGTTAAACAAGAATATCAATTTTGTTATCCTTTATGGGTGATTATTAAAGACTATCTAATTTCTTTAGCGCTTTTACGCATAAAAAATCTTTCATATTATTTTTAGGCAAAACATTATAAAGAACCACTAGCTTCATTATTTTTAGCAAGTTTTTCTTGAAATTGTCATTTTGGCGATCATAAGGAACAAGTTCGTTTCTAATAATAGGTTTAAAATTACCCTTAAGGATAATATGCCAAAGGTCGATGTCTTTTGATTTCGCATAAGTTTCAAATCTAGTTTTTAATAAATAAAACCACCACTTTCAAAAAGTGGTGGTTTTACCTAAATTGTCCTTCTTTGTAGTTTTGGAATCAATAGATCGATTCAATTTTAAATACAATTTATTTAAATCTTGGTTAACGTAGCTCGATGTTAATTATGAAAAACTAAAAGGGGTTGAATAGTTTTACCGTTTAGAATTATAGTTTCGATAACTTATTGTGAAATCAAACAATGATATAATATATAAAAGTAAATGCAAGACAATAAGTACATAATGACGAGATCAAAGCAAGACACAATTATTTATAGTGGTTCAGTAATGAAGTTTCCATCATCGCCTTACTCCACTCCTCGAGTATCCAACTCGAGGTTAACTTCACTATGTCAAAAAGCGCTCTTACTTGGCGAGAGAAAACCCCATCGTTTATAATTTTTACGATACAAAGATAAATATCAAGTTAGGTGTCGAGGTAGAACCAACAATTCTTACAATGTATTTTGAGGCCTAAAATACTAACTTAACTCTCTAATTTGGTTTATGATGTTTGCTTATGAACATTGGTGTATGGTAGTAAAATATACTATTACAACAATCTTGCAAATACAAAAGCTAGTAACTACAACACATAAAAACTTTGAAGTCTTCTTGTGTTCTTCTCTTGCTAGAAAATATGGATTACTTGTATGATTATTAGAACAAGATAATGATCGAAGAATGTTTATGAATGTATGAAAGAATGTAAGAAGTTCCCTTTTACCCAAAAGAATGTAAGAAGTGTGATTGCAATAGGTGAATTAAATGGTGTGCAAAACCTTGCTTAAATAGGCAAGAAAAGCTGGTCACAGACACAGACGAATCCACGACTCTCTTATAAAGGATCCATGGTTCCGTGTACTCTGCACACTGAAAAACAACCTTGTTTTAAGAGTGGTCAATCCAAGTTTACTTGGAATATTGCTATTTTATGATGCTTAAAAGATGTTGAATCAAAATGGGTTGGACGTTTTCCATTTATATAGAACACTTAATCTAAAAGTAGGATGTTTATGTCTTGCAAGCAAAATACATTTTTTTCCTTTCACAAATTTCTTGGATTATAACCTAACGATGATTATTTACTTTTTACTTTTCTGTATTTATTTTTTAATGCTAAATTTTTCCCAAAAGGAAAGATTTTAGCGGTTGATATTAAAACATATTCTTATAAATAAAAGTAATGTTGAAATAAAACTGAAAGTAAACTTTTAAATGTAAGTTCACAAAATGTATAATATTATGCAATTGTAATTTTTTTTTTGATCATTATGCAAGTTGTGATAAATCACATTCATACCTTAAGTGATTTTGATTGACGTAAAACTTAAGTCTAAAACTTATTTACGTAAACTTGCACTTGATACGGTTTATTTTGTCATTATTAAAACGTAAAAAATCATAAACCAGAAATAACGTTTTTGGGCGATTGTTTGTGGTAAGAACTAAATTCTGAAAACTAATAATTCAATAGTTTTTTTACACTATTCCTTGACCCACCCATGTACTTGACTACATTTCCGACACATAGGTATTATCGCACTTTTATTCCTAAACATTTTCTGAAAGCATATCTAGTGCAAGATTTGAAAAATGGTTGAAAAGTTGATGTATAGCTTTATTTGTATCGGAGTAATAAGTTGAAAAAGAGTTGCATTGGAAAGGTTGATGTATGCAGCTCGACCTTTTTAAAAGGGAGATGATTTGTACACTTCATCAATTTATTTGCACACTTAAAATTTTGTGTGATAACATTTATACCTTTAATATTTGTGTTTTGATTTGAACATTACACTAAGTAATGTAGGGTATAAATGCCATAATACAAACATTTTGGTGTCTGAAATCAATGATGGGTGTCGCAATCACTTCTCAATAAAACTCATTGTGAATCTTTAAATAATTCTAACACATTCTTAACCTATATATATCTCCAATACATAAACTTATTTTCGACCCATTATTTCTCATCCATTATGTTTTTTAAAGGCGGAATTTGTTTAAGCTAGCTAAACCTAAAGAAATATAGATTAAAAATATTTATAGAAGCAAATATCGGATTGTCAATCCATTCGAACCAAATCGGACATGTTTTTCTACTATACTATAGTGTTCATGAGTGAGACATAATCCTAGTTTCATGATTTTTCAAAAATAGGTGATTTGCACACTCTCAAAAATGATTAAGACACTCACATTATTTTTAGTTATGTTTATCATATAGGGGTATAAATGTCTAAACACTCAAAATTTGAGTGTCCCAATCATTTTTAGAAGTGTGCAAATCAACTTCTGATTTTGTTTTCTTCGAGTTAACTGTTATGAAAACTTAACGATTACTTATCAGTTATCAACAAACATGTGCCTGTAAATTTTTCTAACTTCAAGAATTATTGCTTTGACAAATTGGATAATTTGGGCTAGAGTACAAAATAAGGAGAATAAGTGTGAAAATGGAGCTGCCACTAAAGCATTACGCAGCAAAGCAACAATTGTCCGACAGAAAGGATCTTGTTGTTGACGTCAAATGTCACCTATGCTTTAGAATCTTAGCCTCAAATCCTGTTGTTTAAATGTTAAGTGTATGCTTCGCATATCTATCACATATGATATGCTTTTTACAGGGTATCATATATGATATAGACGTGACTACTCAAAATGAAAGGTTAAGACGTAGAAGAAAGCAACACATTATATGTATTCACATTCTCTAAGAGCAGTCCCAACACCAACGCCATAACGGCGTTTTTACGCAAATAACGGCGTTATGCCGTTATCACCCTTGGACCTTCGGCGTTATTTCAGCGTTAGTCCTTCCCCGTTAACTTTTTAACGCCCGTTATTTGGGTTTTTTCTTTTTTTTTTTTTTCTTTTCTTTTTTCATTTATGCCCCTAAATGAGGGGTTGTTTTTGTAAATTGTTGGGAATGTTATTGGTGTTATTGGGATGTTATTGTTGTGGGTGTTTTTTTGGGATGTTAATGTTAAATGTTAAAGCTGATGTGGCGCTGACGTGAACGGTGTTATTGTTGGGAGTGCTCTAAAGATAACGAATGATAAGTTTTTAAGGTTACAAATCATACTTTATGTAATTTGGTAAGACGAATATATCTTGCTACTTTTGGAAAATTGCCTAAAATTCAAAAGTTGGTGGAAAATTGAAATAGGGTATGTTTGCATTGTTCACATTTATTTGAGAAATAAAGAATTAAAACCTATACAATTAAAACTAGATGAGTAACTGCGTGTTGCCGTGTCGGGTATCTTATAATAATACTCCATCCGTCCCATATTAAATGTCCAGTTTGAATTTTCAAAGTATTTCTTTCTTAACTTTGACTATAAATATTTTTGGTTATGTTATATAATATTTGATGCAAAGTATATGAATAGATTGAGTTTTAAATATATTTTCACTATGTATTATTTTTATCTAATACTATATAACACAAACAAAAATATTTAAGGTTAAAGTTATAAAAGAAAGACTTAAAAATTCAAACTTGGACATTTAATATGGGACGGAGGGAGTATAATTTATTAGCGATAAAATGTTATGCGAAGATAGTTACAAAATCAACATAAGTATTATCTTAAAAACATATTATTAAAATTTAAATGTCATTGCAAAATAAAATATAATATATCATACACATAAATATGCCAACAATGATGCCTAATTGGTTTACTCAGTAAATTATTATTTAATTATTCTATCTATTCAAAAGTATTTTTCATATTTTTTAAAATAAGCTTCATTAAATCTTCAATAACATTAGTATTGGTTTATATCTTATTATTTTTTAGGTAATTACACCGTTATCATTATCCACAATGGATTGAGAGACGTCTTCATTAACGATTTTACTCAATATTATATTCTTTGCATTTTTTTGAATGTTTAATTGATACATGCAATATGAATAGATTAAATGTAGTAAAAAGAAACGGGAGGGGATTTTCGCTCTTTATTTTTTGATTTACGCATACTATAATACAAGCCGATAAAGTAGATGACTATGGTACAACCGTGTAAAACATAAACTGTTGTGTCCCAATAAAAAAATAAGTGTGTGAAATAAGCATATTAATTTCAAAAAAAATCCATCATATAATATGATGTTGAATAAGCATATTAGGCACACCTTTTGTGTGTCAAAAAAATGAGAGTTATGTTCAAATTCAAACTTTCATTTCCTCCGGTCTCATTTCAAACTACAAGAAAGACAAATAAAATAACATGTTGTTTAATTCTTTGTCGTGTTTAAAATTCACACATAATATGTCTTTAATACAAGCTTAAAAGAAGACCCTTATATACAAAGTACACAACTTAAAAATATAATACAAGTTATTGTAGAAACAATATTTTATTAAAATCAAGACTTAATTTTGAAGTATAAAAAGAAACCATACAATTAATTAGTTATTGCCGTGTGTTTATTTGGGAAACAATTCATTGAATATTATTAGATTTAAATTCAACATAGAAGGTAGTTTAGTAATTTTAATGTTTTAAATTTTAACAATTAAGCATAAGGTTCATACTTCATATGTAGTATAAATATACACGATCGAATACAAAATATAGTGTAAAGACACAAACCTTACATATTCTACGTGCCAATTAGGGTATCCCTGTGTCAAATGAGTAAGTGTCAGCAAAAGTATAAAAGGTGTCACTATACTTCGAAAGTGTATAAGACCAGGTGTAATGGTAATCTTCTCTCACCTTCCACTCACAATAGTCATTATTTTTAAAACTACTTAATTTATACAAATATACTTTAAAAAAATACCCTATACACACTTACAAACCAATTAAATAGCCGAGTGGTGAGCTTGGTCACCCTTCGTTCTTTTTTTGGCTTCCTCACACGTGAGAATTGAATGGTGCAATAGAGTGAAAGGTGAGAATGGCAATATGGCATGCGGGAGTGGTGTGAAGTCATTCTCACTGCATGTAGTCTAAAATGTCAATTTGTTTCACTATACTTCGGATTGTCAATGTGTATCCCGTCTGTGAATAGTACGAAAGTGTGAAAATAGATTTTGACAATTCTGACAATTTCTTAAAAAGATGTCACATATGACCAAACTCCAAAGTCACAAACTTGTCCTCCTCATGCTTTTCTAAATGTGTCACTAGTTAACGACTCAAATATAGTAACACTTTGTAAGCGTCACTAAGACACTTCTGCCGTAGTAACTCGTTTTATCAATACCAATGTATACATGCATGCCCATGAATTGATTTCTTTGTACCTTGAAGACGCTACAATTTAACCATATCATCGACGGATTAAGTCACCTACATTTATAGATTAGTACTCCGTCTTTAATATAGGGAGGCCTCTATATGATGAAGGCACCAGGCCGGCCATCGATCGACTTGCATGAACAATTTTAGTGTTCTGAACATTGTTAGGTTAAGGAATCTGTATTAGGCATCATATGGTTTTGTTGGGATTTAATACTCATAACAATTATATAAAATCAAATAACATCATCAAAGCATGCAGCGGAAGTAAATAGGAATAATATATGTAAGTAATTAACCAAATAAGAAAATGCGTACCTTTTAACAATTCAAGAATCAAACGTTAATTAGAACAAGAACCAAAACCCAAAACCCTAACTTTAGGGTTTATTAAATTCGACCCAACCAAAAGTCGACCACCAAGATTACAAGCTCAAGTGTGCTTGTCCTTCATTCTTGTACACATGTACTATTAGCGATTTGATGTGAAAAGCTAGTTTCTTGAATCACAAATAAAACCAAACACTTAATCTTGAGTTAAGCAAATTGAAACCCTTTGGGTTTGGGATGTTCGACCAGCCACACAAGAAAGAGGAGAGGAGAAGAGAAATTAGGTCTATTGGTGATCCAAGGTTAGGAGAATAATGAATACAAGGGATTGTATTTATAGTTTCTCAAAACTTGGTGACCAAGAAAACTCACCTTGGGCTTTTGAGAAGCCACGACCGGCCACCCAACCCAAGAGGGTTCTAGAATTTTCTTGCCCACTAATTTCATCTCTAGTCCTCGTAGTTTACATTTAACGACCGTTAGTCAAAACCCCGTTAAATATTAACTATCGTTATGTTTTATTTCGTGACTAATAATTAATAATAATATTTTATATATTAATTATTAACATCAACTCTCATACGTAATGTGTGCAATCCCGAAGTCTCGAGTTCGAATCCGGACATACATATATTTAAATATCCATAAAACCTTTCAGCTCCCACTTGGATATTACTAAATATAGTAATGACATTGGTTAGTCTAGCTTTCACGCCAATGCCCCGGATCAAATCGAGTATGGTCTCCTGGAAAACCATTTAATGATTCATCATTTTACTTATCCTTTGTTACTAATACTACATTAACTATGAATATGGATCGAGTCATTTCATAAGTTAATATTCTGTTTCTCGTTGTATTCGATTGAACAAGATTACCAAATCATCTGACTACAAATATAGTATTATTCTTTGAAACAAATTCAAAGGAAAAAATTCTCTTGACTACAAACATAACTCATGAACTTTGCAACATTTCCGAAAATAGCCCTTATAACTACCAGTTACGGATAGCGTTAGACTATCTTACACAAATGCACTACATTCATATTAGCTATCTGGTATCTCAAGTCTGAGGATAAACACTTCATGATATACTTAATGACAAAGATCCATAAAGTATCATCATGTAAAGTTGGGATGAGTCCTATATTCAATTCATTGAATATCATGTGAATCTGGTATGTCCCACGCATCAATATACTTTAAAAGTATATTTTACAAAACTTCAGTTGTCTTAATTCAATGACATTCCCACTTCATTGATCGACAACGGACTATTTAGAATAACATAAGTTATTCACGGATTAAACATGCAAATATAGGATATAATATTAAGAAAATGAAAATAAACATAAACAACTATTTTATTTCATTAAAGTAATATTTGTTCATAACATCCTTTATCCAAATACTAATCACGGATCCGCATGAAACTACTAGCTAAACGAAGTCCTATCCCATCGGCATGGTCAGTAAGTTTTCTTTTGGCAAAGGCTTCGTAAAGGGATCACTAGATTATCATCTGTATGAACTTTGAGTAGATTGATTTCACCTATGTCGACTTGTTCTCGAACATAGTGATATCGACGAGGAAAATGTCTGGCGCCTTCATGACTCGGGCTCATTGGCAAATGTTATTGCAGCAGAGTTGTCACAATACACATTTAAAAGTAATTTGATTGAGGCATTACTCCGGTCCGAAATGAATTTCCTAATCAACGACTTCCATCGCGACTTACAAGCGACTATGTACTCGGCTTCTATAATAGACATCGCAACCGTTGTTTGCTTCTTGCTCTTCCAATCATTGCTCCTCTATTAATGACAAAGACATAACCCGTCGAGACTTCGTATCATCTTTATCGGTTTGGAATGACGATCGCAAAAACTCAGAACATCAAGTTACGCATCGGATTTCCTCCATACACTAGAAACATTTCTTTAGTAGCCCTTAGATACTTAAGAATGTTCTTAATGACTGCCGTTGTTTCACACTGGTTTACATTGATACCGACCGGTGATGCTCGTGCAAACGCCACATCGGGCCTTGTACATCTCACGGCATACATGATAGATCCTACGGTACCAAGCATAAGGAACTTTCTTCATGTATGCCACCTCTTCAGTGTTGACGCGATAGTTTATTACTTAAGCCATGTTCAACTTGCATCGGCAAATATCCCTTCTTGGAATTTTGCATCTTGAATCTCTTCAATATTTTATCAATGTAAGCACTTTGGCTTAGTCCAATTAACCGCCTTGATCTATCTCGGTAGATCTTGATTCCCAGAATAAATCTCGCTTCCCTAAGTCCTTCATAGAAAAGCACTTTCCAAGATAAGACTTTACATCTTGCAAACTTGGAATGTCTTTTCCCATGATCAATATGTCATCGACATATAAGATAAGGAAAATAACATTACTCCCACTAGCTTTGTGATACACACATGGCTCTCAAGATTTTGAGTGAAACCAAATTTCTTGATTTCTTCATCAAACTTCTTGTTCCATTGCCTTGATGCTTGCTTCAATCCATAAATGGATCTTTGAAGTTTGCATACACGCTTCGAAACTTTGGATTCACAAACCCTTCAGTGCGCCATATAGATGTCCTCATCTAGGCGACCGTTTTTAAGGCGCTTTGACATCCATTTGCCATATCTCATAGTCATGATACGCAGCTATGGCTATAAGAATCTAATAGCTCTAATGTGCGCTACGGAGAAAATGTCTCCTCGTAGTCTATCCCATAAGTTTGAGTATACCCTTGGGCTACAAGACGAGCTTTATAGGTGTGTGCATTGCCATCCATGTCGGTTTTATCTTATAGAGCCACTTACTTCCAACTACCTTAGCATTTGGAGGTAAGTCAACCTCTATCCAAACTTCGTTATCTTTCATGGATTGCATTTCCCATTCATTGCAACTCGCCATTTTTCCTTTTCGGGACTCATCATGGCGACTTTATAGTTAGCGTGTTCACCAAGATCCCCTAACAAATTTTCCTCGCTTCTACGTTGAGACATAGACTTTCAGTGCACGCGTAGCCCTTGCGGATCTACGAATGAGAACCACTTCAACTTCGGTGGAACGCCAGACTTTCGTGTTCTACTTGAGGGTTGGCTAGTGTTTTCGAAGGTGTTGTATCTTCTTGATCATCTTCCGGATCATAAACTCTCCCATCGAATTCATGAGATATGAGATCCTTTTCAAGAAAGTCTCCATACCTAGCAACAATTACTTTGTTTTCGGTGGAAAGTAAAGTAGTAACCCATAGTTTCCTTTGGGTATCCTACGAAGATACACTTACAGATCTTTGTTGCGACTTATCGCCAGAGTCACGCTTAACAAACGCCTCACAAACCCTGGACCTTTAAGTAAGACAAGTTGGGAGCTTTCCCATACCACACTTCATAAGGAGTCTTATCAACCTTCTTAGTTGGAACCATATTCAATATGCGAATAGCGGTTTCTAAAGCATAATCCCAAAAGGATAAGGGAAGAGTTGTAAGATTAAACATCGATCGCACCATGTCTAGCAATGTACGATTCCTTCTCTCGATACACCATTTTGTTGTGGAGTATATGGAGATGTGAGTTCTTGGACGATACCACACTCGACTAGATAATCTTTAAACTCTTGGCTTAAATATTCACCACCTCTATCGGATCGAAGAGCTTTAATCTTCTTTCCTAGTTGCATTTCTACTTCACTCTTAAAACCTTAAATGTTTCAAAGACTTCATGTTTATGTTTAAGTAAATAAACATAACCATAACGACCGAAATCATCAATAAAGGTTAAAGTAGCTAGCACCCTTTCTTGACACATGTCTTAGTGGTCCACATACGTCGGTATGTATCACACCAAGAAGATCAGAAGCCCTTTCTAAACTATTTGTAAAAGGTTTCTTGGTCATCTTCCCAGATATGCAAGATTCGCATTTATCAAATGATTCATCATTGATATCTTGCAAAAGCCCATCGTGTTGCAGCTGTTGCATGCGTTTCTTGCCGATATGAGCAAGTCTACAATGCCAAAGAAATGAAGAATCCAAGTCACCTTTGATTGTTTGATTATTGATGCTAAAGACAAAATTATTTTTATCAATCATATTATCATGCAAATCAATTTCAAACACACCATTTACTGGAATAACATTAAAGTAAAAAACACCAATATCTTTTAACAAGGAAGCGAAACGACACCCCTAACAATGGAAGGTGCGTAATGACAATCGTTTAATGACGGTACTAAACCCGAAGTAAAACTAAATCAAACGTGCCTATAGCTTCAACGATTGCATGTGCTCCATTACCAGCGTGCGGTATTGTCGTCCATAGGCAAGCTTCCTTGCTCTTCTAAGTCCTGCGGTGTATTACAAATTTGAATACCACATCCAGTATCATATACCCGTGAATTTATTTTATGAGGAAAAGCAAATAATTCTATCATCAAAAGAGTACAAGTACTAGCCACGGTGCCAATATTTTTATACCTCTTATTGCCGACTCATCAAGGTAGAGTGGACAATTTCTCTTCGATGTCCTACCTCGGTGCGGTGATGACAAGCCATATCCTTCTTGATTCTCACGCTTTTGGGAGGGTACTTGGGTTCTTGTTGATAAGCCATAACTTGTTTTCCTTATCAACTTTACCCTTACCTTTCCCTTTCTTGTTCGCTAGCGGTTTATTAGGCTTAGAAATCCTACCCTTCCGGATGGTCGAACCGCAGTGTAGGGGCCTTCTTGGGCAAACCTTTCTCGTAATCAATGAGCATTGCATGTACCTCATTGTTGTCTTCCCGTGCAATGCATATTGTAATTCGCATCGAAACCATCAAATTCCTTGTTAGGGATGCATTAATCGAGCCAATTTGTATGTCATTAGGGTAGACATAGTTAAGTCGCCCGGTGGTCCATGTAACTCATCATTTCGTGCGGTGGCGCTACGGGTTTCTCTTCTCCTTGCTTGCAACTATGAAGAACATCTATCGATCATACGACTCTACAATCACGAGGCTTTTCAAACAACCTTTGCAATTCTTCAAGCATGAGATTAGGGAAGTATTTTTCAAACTGCTTTTGCAAGTTTGATTCATACTCCGAGCATAATGCGGTGACCTCATTATACTTGTCATACTCGGGATTGCCATGTACTCGTGCTTCAAAGAAGTAGCATCATTGCGAGTTCGAGGAGGACAAGGCGTGGTCAAATAATTGAGTCTTTTGGCAACCTCAAGACAATTCGAGTTGCCGATACCAATCATATCGCGCTACGGTCAATTCTCTCGATCAAACATAGATTTGAGCGCGAGGCTAGTGCGAGAGATTCAACTTGAGCCATTTCTACTGAAATAAAAGTTCAAAAGTTAGTACTTCGATAAGTAAACATTCAAGAAAATAAAATACCCTTTGGTCAATATTCATATTAACTATAGTATTTTCCTTGAATTTTGGATCCTCATTATCATAGTTTCACCACATCGGTTGATGCGCTAGTGGTGAAAGTATAGAATAGGTGTCGTTGAAAACGATAATTGACAAACAAGTTTTCAATTCCAAAAGTTATGGGATTTACAATTTTGCCAAAACAATTAATGCAAAACGTAAGCATGTTTTATCCCATCTTATGCCTTAAGTCATAGGTCTCACTAACTAACTTAATTAAGTTGTCTAATTTAGAAGCGCAAATCATTGTCGAGGTCTCACACAACAAAATAATTCACCTCGTTATTGTAATCTAGATCAAGGTCTCACATAACTAAATTACAACTTCAAGTGTTTCATATCATTAGATGGCACAAACTTAAATTTAAAGGGTACAATTTTGACGTGTAATCAAAACTTATGTATAAAGAAGCATGCATACAACTTTATAGCATAATATTTTCGAAAAAACTTACATGAGATTTTAATTGCTAAGATTGAATTCTACAAAGTTTTAATCGATCGTTGAGAAACTTACAACTTTGCACTAAGATGCTTCGTACATAGAATGGTTATACTAGGTAGCTCCAATCGAACTCACAGAGGGAGAGGACCTGTAAGCGCTAAAGCATAACCTTAGACATCCATTCATGCATGTATGCGCACTTCTTAATTAACCCTTTATAGTTTGTTCTAGTGGGTGAGCCGTTCTAACCATTTAGTATAGTCGCATCAATCGATTAAAAGTTCAAGAATAATACTTAGATAACAAATCAGTTTCGCCATTATTTAGTCCATTTAATTTTCTATTCATAAAAAATCCTTTTTGCTTACTAACATGTCAAACAATATATAAACAAAAAAGCACTTTAATAAAAATTAAACACACTCAAATAATATAAACATATAACTAAACAATTTAACATATGTAAAAAAAACAATTTGCCACATGCATAATTATTTCAATAAACTCTAATAAACAATTTTAGGCGTAAATAATTGCATACATTAACTAGGGCTTTCAACTACAAGGTAGAAGAGCCACATACATCGACAAGTCGATTGCGTAAGCCAAAGTTAATAATATACCAATTAGCACGTAACGAATTTTTATTAGTTATAATTGAGGTCTTCCCCAATTCAATAATTATTAAATAAATAGAACATGTGTGTATCAACTAAACAATTTATAACAAACAATACTCCATGGCAAAACATGCATGTTCCACCATGGATTCCATATAACAATTATCACCCAAGATACGATATTACATGGCACATAACAATTATTCATTAATTAACCACATAAAATTAGCATGCAATCCTAGGGTTTCTACAAGTTTTACAAAATTAAAACCTAATTAAATAAAAGAGGTAATCGACCCAATAATTAAAAATGAGGGTTTCAATTCAAAACCCTAGAAACCATAAAAAACATGCATATAATCATAAAGATCCAATTTTATGTGTTTCGTAATTAATTACATCATATTAACGGCTCGTGATGCCCTTGTTGGGATTTAATACTCATAACAATTATATAAAATCAAATAACATCATCAAAGCATGCAATGAGTAAATAGGAATAATATATGTAAGTAATTAACCAAATAAGAAAGCGCACTTTTAGCAATTCAAGAATCAAGCGTTAATTAGAACAAGAACAAAACCCAAAACCCTAACTTTAGGGTTTATTAAATTCGACCTAACCAAAAGTCGACCACCAAGATTACAAGCTCAAGTGTGCTTGTCCTTCGTTCTTGTACACACGTACTATTAACGATTTGATGTGAAAAGCTAGTTTCTTGAATCACAAATAAAACCAAACACTTAATCTTGAGTTAAGCAAATCGAAACCCTTTAGGTTTGGGATGTTCGACCGCCACACAAGAAAGAGGAGAGAGAAGAGAAACTATGGTGATCCAAGGTTAGGAGAATAATGAATCTGAGGATTGTATTTATAGTTTCTCAAAACTTGGTGACCAAGAAAACTCACCCTTGGGCTTTTGAGAAGCCACGACCGGCCACCCAACCCAAGAGGGTTCTAGAATTTTCTTGCCCACTAATTTCATCTCTAGTCCTCGTAGTTTACATTTAACGACCGTTAGTCAAAACCCCGTTAAATATTAACTATCGTTATGTTTTATTTCGTGACTAATAATTAATAATAACATTTTATATATTAATTATTAACATCAACTCTCATACGTAATGTGTGCAATCTCGAAGTCTCGAGTTCGAATCCGGACATACATATATTTAAATATCTATAAAACCTTTCAGGTTTTGTATGTTAGCTTAATGCAATCATTATATTAATGAGTTTGTAATTACTTTTAGATAGAACCAAATGATCCTCCACTACTCGTAAACAATTGACACAATTTAGCAGGGTTGACCTATGTGATCCACGTAAAGTGATGAATAAACTTAAAGCATAGATATAATATACGTTTTAGGTTTTTTTATTGGATGATACTTTTCTTACTCAGTTACTGCCTAAAACAATATATAACGCCACTTTCAGCGTAAGAATGAGTCGTTGTTCACGACTTGGAAGTTTATATACATAATAACTTGTCCTTATTGCTAATCATTATGCCAAAATTTAATCTAGACAAGTTTTCCCGTGTTAGATTGCACGAATCATCGTTTTTCACTCTCCTCATCCAACCATGATTTGTTTAGCTTTGACCCTTTTTCGAGGGACTTCAACCTTTGACACCATATATGTCTGCAAAGGGTTACTTGGCCTCCATGTCGGCTATGTTTACTGGCTGAATATCATGAGAGTCGTTGGATTGAGTGGTTTTGTAATCTTTGTAACATCTTTATCTTTTAGCATGTAATTTAATGTTCCTAGCATATTTTGCTAGTCTTTCTACTTGAAATTGTTGAGTTTAAGATATATGAAAACAATAAAATCATATAGACATCACAGAGTACACAGCGGAAACCTTAGAATCATAACAATAATTAATTAATTGAAAGAATGCGTAACGTTCCTCTTGCAATTGAGTAGATCTCTTCAATGAATGTGATAAAGTGGTTTAACGAGTTATCCCTTACCGTTTTATAACTCAAACCAATTGATGTAACAATAGTGTGTTACACCACGTTCTTGTACACACGAATTAACAAACGAATTAAAAGATTGCTAGATCTACAAAACCTTGTTTTAGAAAAACAAAACCAAACACCCTATGGAAGGAGTTGGCCGAAATTTTGCAAGAGAAAGAAAAGAAAAACTTTAGGTTAATGTGTGTGCACAAAAGCTATGAAAAACATTAACCCAAGCCTTTATTTATATAGTGTTATAAAATCTTTGGGAACAAGTTAGGGTTTGGCCTGTGTAAACACACCCTATGGCCGGCCACCCTTAGCCCCCAAGGGATACCCAAATCTTTTCCATTTTAAGATTTTTCACTACTAGTCATTCTCTTTACATTTAATGGTCGTTAGTTATTTTCCGTTAAATACTTAACGATCGTTAGTCGAGTTTTGTATAATAATTAATCGTAATCAATTAACATTAGTTATTAACTTTAATTCTCATTCGTAATGTGTGTAATCCGGTGGTCACGAGTTCGAATCCGGACATTCACGGTTTTATAAAATATACATTTCCAATGACTCCCACTTGGATATGTTTACAAAACGTGTAATGACATTGGTTAGCGTCTAGCAACACGCCAATGCCCCGATACAACTCATGTATGGTTTTCTGGAGAAAAACCAAGTTTCGATGATTCATCATCATATTCATCCTTTTGTTTCTAATACCATGTTAATAAGAATATGGATTTGATAACGCCTAAAATGAACATGTTTTTAGTAGCGTTATTGTTAGTTTTGTGCATGATAATCGGTTATATTTACTCATAACTGTTGCAAAAGTGCAAAAATGCGTATTGTGTATGTATATGTAGCCATGTATCACGAATAATGAAGAAATGAAGTTTTTATGCACATTTGGAAGATTCTCGAGGAAGGAAGTCGAGCTAGGAAGCTTTTTGGATTCAATGATTGGGAAGCTCAATGATTTCTAAGTATCTACAGCAAGGAAAGATCAAGTTTTGCCTTGGAAATCATCAGCGAGAGCAAAGAATGAAGCGTATAGGCGAAAAGTCAACAAAAAGTCAAAACAACATAAACCCAGCCGTTCGGTCACAACTCGTAACCGGATCCGGCTGGGCGTTGGGTCAAAATGCAACCGATCCGGTTGGAGTCAAAACCGATCCGGTTTCTCACGCTGCAGTTACACAAAGTTGCATTTATTGTTGCCTTAACTCCCCATAATCATTGGAGTCCGATCATGTCTTGATATTTACTTGTTGGGAACGTTTTTGGACAGTTGATCAAGCACATTTGGCTATATAATGAACCTAGTCCTAGTTTACTAGGTGTGACACAACCAAAATTGTATTAGTTTACACCTAAACTAATACCAACCATATTATTCAGCCCAAAAGCTTAGTTCTTCTTGAAAACGTCCGGGAGCAAGGAGGAACAATTCTCATCCATAGTTTTGGTAGTTTGGAGTTGTACGGTGAATCTAGGTGATTGGAGGCGCGTGGTTGCTACAATCCACGAATTCTAATTCTTGTAATCACAAAAGTTTAGGTATTCTATGAACTTTGTTATGGAATTCTATTCTCTTGAATTGTTGGAATTACTTTGTTATGACTTGTGTTTAGTTATTATTATTATCATGGAGTAGTTTTGGGATATACTTGTGTGTTGGGATGTAGTTAATCATATTAGTGTTCTCAAAATGTGATGCATGTATATATGATCTTGTTTAAATGAGTTTGTTGGAAAAATACTAGTCTTGGTTTGATTTGTTGATAAAACATGTTTTAAGAAAAAAGACCGAAGGATTTCTCTTGTGTTTTATTCCAAAAGTGAAGTGACAAACTAGTATGGGGATATGGTGATTGACAACCACCATGTTTGCTTATTAAAACAAGAATAGGAACATTTTCATCACGAAGGGTCGAAAGATTCGTAAGAACAAATTTAATAAGAACATGTTGGAAACAAATGGAATTTCTATAGGATAATCATTGGGATAAGGACCGAAAGGATTACCTAAATGTTTTTGTTCTTAGAATGATTTTTACAAACATATTTGCTTATGATTTGTGCATCATATTAAGAGTATACACCAAACCTTCATGAATACTATTTATGATTGATTATAGACTACACACAAGTATATATATATTTCTTATTGAATTTCACTAGAATGTAATTATTTGAGGAAGCCTTGACAAGCTTTCTTGTTGGACTCTTTTCAAACAAATCAATTTCAAACACAAAATCCCTTGGGACGATCTCGACTTACCAAACTTTGCTATTACGGACGAGTATACTTGCTCGTATGTGTTAATAGGTTAGACGGTTAAATCGTGTTTATAAATTTTAGAACTTGCACCAACGTAGCACATCAAGTTTTTGGCGCATTGCCGGGATTTTCTTTAATTTTCTTTGATTTTCGTAAAATTGGTAGTATTGGAATTAAATTTGTTGAAAAAAAAGTTTTGTTACAAACTAACCGATTCGGTTGGTGATCCACCGAATCCGGTTAGACTTTCATGTAATTTTTAGTTGCGATTTTATTGTTCTAGTCTTCTTAGTTATTTGTGTTATGGTTCCTAAAGTAATTCTTGTAATTTTAGATTCTATTTGCAGATTATGTCTTTTAGTTTAATTATTTCTTAGATTTATTTTCATTTTCTTTACATTTATTTATTTATTAGTTAATTAAGTTTTGGTTTAATTTTAGTTTTAATGGTTAATGATTAGATAGTAATATTTTTCAGTTATATGTTTAATTGTTTTAATGATAGATTTTAATTGGTAGTTAATTTAGTTTTAGTTTAATGGGTTTAATTATTAAGTTATTAAATTGTTGGTTTATGAAGAGTTTTTATTAATTAGAGTTTAGTACATCTTAATGACTCCTTAATTGCATTTAAATTCTGTTTAAAAAAAAAAAAAAATCGATCAAACCGATCGGTTGCAACCCGCAACCGGATCCGGTTCGACTTTCTGACTTAGTTATTTCAACCAACCGATTCGGTTTGTGAGCCAACCGAATCCGGTTGGAGTTTCGTGTTGATTTTATCATTTTAGATTTTGAGTTTTAATTTATGTTTTTGGTTTTGTTAAGTGTCTTAACTTGTTTAGTATATGTTTCTATAGTTTGTTCTTGTTTTACTAACTCTAACGCTAATACTTGGATTTTGTTTTGTTTTGCTTTGTCAAGTTTGTCTAGTAATATGGATAGTTTGAGCGGAATCTCGGAATACCTTCGTACTTTGGATGAAATGTTCAAGGATACCGGAAGTTCCTTGGAAAATATTGAGGTATCTTGGAAGAAAGTAAGAAAGATTTGGGGATTGATACGGTTAATATGGAGGAAGCAGTGAAAACAAGGTTCAACTACTCAAGAAGGGAAGAGTCGTAGTGTTCACACAAGCACCTTTAACGGTGTATGATTCGCCGCTAATGAGGTTTGGAACGCCTTGTAGTGTGGAAGGAGTAAGTGCTTGGGACCGTGACTTAATGTGGCTTATGGAGAAAACTACATTTTGGAGAAGGTTCTTGACGAAATTGGTCATGTACGTTTGGACTATGAAGCATATGGAAGAAGGATGGTCAAAATCAAGGTCAATATTCATGGACACATTTTGAAACGGATTTTGTTGTGTTAGAAGAAGGAATGCGGATGAACCTAATGTGTGTTTTGGTCGAGATTTTCTTGTCACGACCAAGTGTCAAGTAGATTTTGCAATGGGAGAAATGAGGATTAATATAACTGATTTGGAAGAAGGAAAAGGAGTAAACGAGATGCTAGTGGAAGTTTGTGCAAACATGGAAGAGAAAGAGGTGGAAGTAGTTAAAATGGGAAAGGCAAATCGGAAGAAAACTTCATCAAACAAACTAACCCCAACAACAATCTCCACCACCAAAATGATTCCACACCTCATCACCTACCACTACTTTCAAACCCTTAACCGACAAACAAAAAGAAGCTATTTTAGAAAACCTAGAACAAAAGTTTCTTGAGCTTAATGAAAAGAAACCGGTGATAGAAGTACTCCAAGATTATGTGCTTTACTGTAAGAAGTTGGATGCATTGATGTTAGCAAGGGCTAGGTTGGAAGATAAGAATCTCACGGAGGAGGAGCGAGATCGAATTTTGTTTAGAGGCATGCCAAGGAAGGAAAAGGATCCGGGTAATTTTGTGTTGCCAATCAAAGTGAATGGGACTACATCAGTTTATGCTTTAGCCGATACGGGGTCAAGTGTTAATGTGATGCCGTATCCATTGTTTAAGACTTTAGGACTAAGTAATCCGCAACCTAATCATTCGAAGCTTACTATGGCGGATAATTCTCAAGCGAAGGCAATGGGAGAGGTGAAGAATGTGAGAGTGCAAATTGGCTATCAACCGTATTTGGCCGATTTCCTTGTCCTAGATATTCCGGTGGACAAGAGTTTACCACTACTATTGGGGAGACCATTCCTACGAACTTGTGGTGCGATTATAGACATGGGAAGAGGCACAATTACTATTGATGATGGGATTTCAAGGCAAACATACTACCCAAAACCAAGAGGACCAACTTTGGAATTTATGGAGAGTTAGAGTTAATGGAAGCAGATGATGATTTAACATGTTTTGAAGTGGGACGTGATGTCCAAGGTAACCCAATGTACGGACCGTTAGCTCACTTTATTTTGATATAGAGGACGAAATGGAACGTGCGTTAGCGGTGGAAGCTTTCTATAACCCATTCAAAAACATACTAGTTTACAAAAAGTTGACCGACTTTTTAGGTTCTTTACCGGTGCAACTTAAGAATTTGGAGTGGAGACCCGAAGGGTCGGGGACTTACAAGAGACAAACCGGAGATGGATCATGGCATGTTAAGTTCGATATACTATGTCCGGACGGAAGAAGATTCATGAGAAAGTTCAAAACTTTTGAAACGTTCCGTGAGTTGACCGGAAAATTTCAAAGTGAGGACATCCTAAGACAAGAGTATTTCTAGGAATTCTGAGGAAAGACAAGAGACCGTAATAAACAAGCAATTATTTTCTTGAATTTCATGAACTACTTATTTTTGATTTGATGCATTTAGGATTTTTGTTTCTTATTTAATTTTCATTTTTTTTTTGATTGAGGTAATTTGGTTAATGCATTATGACTATGAGTTTTGAGTTGAAGTTTGGTTTAGTATGATGATTTGAGTTTTTAAGATTGGATGATTGTTTAAAATTCTAATTGGTGAATGAATTTTGTGTGAATCTTTAGCGGGATTTTTGAGTAAATTTTTTTGTTGCTTGGAAGTTAAATGCACGAGTAACATGTAAAATGCAAAATTTGGCAAAATGCAAACGAAAGCGGTTGTGTCCATGATCGAACGGTTGCATTCAAGTATAAAACCAAAAATTCACTTTTCGGAAAAAACACACACACACTGATTCTCTAGTGGGTTTTGCAAAAATTCGTCCAAGAGAAGCTGATTGAAGGTTGTTTAAGTTGTAGGAAAACATCATGGCACCCAAACAAGTAAGCATCTACATTCAATTAACTCAATTAAGGTTTAATTAGAGCATTTGATTCGAATTGAATATTAGGTCACCAATTTGGGGGTTTTTGTTATAATTCGAATTAAGTTGTAATATTTTAGGATTGAGTGGGTAATTGATATAGGAGTGCATTGCAAAAAAGAATTGTATTGATTGATTCACCATGGAATGAATACTAGATGATTGAATTTTCGGATTTAATTGGGTTGTGCTAATGAATCAAGATAAGTTGCAATTGGTGATTCCTAATGATAGATGATGTGTTTTTAGGAGTGATAGATGCCACATTTATTGATTAGAACTAATGATTGAAGGATATAGGTTTATCAAGTTGAGTTCTAAGATGATGAATGTATGATGTTTGATGATTTGAAAAGCGAATTTAGAGTAATTCAAGGATGTGGAAATCATTGAGGATGATAGAATGCGATCTAGGAGTGGATTGGACTTAGAAAACTCGAGTGTAGGAAGGTTTGAGAGGCAAAAGCCTTATGCAGAATGCATAACCGATTCGGTTGCGCATTGCAACCGAACGGTTGGATTTGGTCAATTAAGAAACCGATTCGGTTGGTGATCCAATCGAATCGGTTCTGATTTCGTGTTAAAATTTTTGAAAATTTGAAATGGATCTTAGAGGTTCCGTGAACCTTCTTGTTTGTTCTAACACTCTTATATGGTCTTAAATTTGTGATTTCTGAGAGAATTATTGTAGGTAGCTCGGCGAGGAGGCGATTCCAATGAACCCGCTTGTTACGAAGTTTTGTCAAAGGCGAGAAGAAGAAAGTTAAGTATTGTGTGAAGACGGAGGCAAATGCTAACTTAAAGTTCAAAGATCTCATCGACGGGGAGAAACATGCTTTTCGGGAAAGGTTGTCGAAATTGCAACATAGGACATGTTTGGTTCCGAGGGTGATTGATTGGGATTTGTTTGCGGAATGTGATTGTGAAGATGAATTAAGAGGAATGATGCGAACATCTTATGTATATCCAGGGGATGGAGATTCGTTCAATGATTTGTCATGGGAAAGAGCATTTAGCGTCAATGAAGTGGTCTATCGAGAATGGTGTATGGAGTTCTTTTCAACCATGTATTTTGAAAGAAAGGTGAATGTTGAACTTGATGAAGGAAATTTGTGTTTGGTTTAGGCTTTGTGGAAGGATCATGCTTACACTTTGTCGGCTTTAGCGTGGCTCTTGGTTTGTATGAGCCACATGAGGTTAATCATCGATTATTTGAAGCTCACTTTTCTAGGCTTCGGAGGTTTGAAAAAGACTATCCTAGTATTCCCGCTTATTGGAATCAAGTGGGAGATCCTTCTTGCGCTAGGAGGAATGCTTCAACCATCAGGAATCCATTGATGAGGATACTTCACAAGTTGATAGTGACTAGGCCATTTAATAGATTTGGAAGGAGGGACAAATGTCAGAAACCGGACTTATGGGTTATAATGTTGCTAGAGGAAACTAAGGACGGTAATGCAGTTTGGAAGATAGCCGAGTATTTGTCTAGGAGGGCCCCGGGAATCAAGAGCAATAGCTACATTTGTGGAGGACATTTTGTGACGAAATTGGCAAAGAATCTTGGGTATTATGTTGATGAGGAATTGGCTAAGTGTGGAGATCCAAAGTATAGTGAGATGTGGACTACACAAGGTTTTGGTAACGCTTTGAATAGGAGATTGAAAACCTTGGTGTTATGGATTGAACCACAACAACAACAACAACAACCACCACAACAACAGGGGAGTATACCAATGGAGAACGTAAAAATGGGTACGTCCAGTAGTTTTGATTCAGGTTGGGGAGAGTGGAACCAACATTTAGATGAGATTCAATGTAGGGATGTGTGGAGAGACTCGATGATTTTGAGAAACAACTACATCAATTATTATTCCATGCCTATCTTTCAACACATGGCTCGTGAAGCCAATTACGAGTTGCCACTCTACAATCCACCCAATGTTCCACCATATCCTTTCCCTTACACTTCTTATCACGGACCCTATCCGTATCCATATCACTGGTACGCACCATTTCTGATCCGGTGCCCCATATGGTCGATTACACGAGGTTGGTGGAGCAAGCTACGATGTTGGAGGATCGTCATCGGGAGTTGGAGGAAAGAAGAAGAAGAGAGAGTTCGTTCGGAGATTGTGGACGAAAACTACGAACCGAAAGTGATGATGATGAGTATGATGATGAAGAAGGGATGACATGAGCGAGGACGAGGAGTGATCGTGGATCATTCGTGAATTATGGTTTCAAAGACAATGGTTATGATGTGTTAAACAATATTATTTCTATCTCTTTAGGATGATTAACATATTTTTCTTGGTTTTATCTAGTTTTAGTTGCATTTGTTTGTTTTGTGTATTGCGTGTTGCGGTTTTTGTTTGCGGGATGGATGTGTCGGAAGCTTATTGATGGTCAAATGTTTGGAGTTGGATAACTCACATGCTTTCTTATGACCCAATATGCGTGTGCATATTCTATCCCATGGTATCTTTGACTATTTCTTTTCCCATTTTCTTTACTTTGAAGTTCATTTTATTACATTGAGGACAATGCAAAACTTAAGTATGGGGGAAGGAAGAAAATAGGAAAAATGATGCGCATTTTTTTAGATAACTTTTGGATGCAAGTGATTAGAAGAAACTCGCCCTTGATGGTCTAGTTGTTTTCACGCATTATTGATAAATATTAGAAAAAAATAACTTGGGAATTTCAATGGTAAAATGAGGGTTTTTGAAATTTTTTGGATTTGAACCAAATTACGGAAGAAATTCATTTTGGATTCGATATCATTTTCTAGCATGCATAATAGCCTTTTTCCACACATTTGTGAGGTTTCTTTTTGTATAAAACACGTCTTTTGTTTTATATTTGCTATGAGTGTGCCGGTGATTATGTCGATTCTAGAACTTGTACCAGTTATGCATTACGGTTAAAATCACTTTCGAGTGATCTAAATATGTTCAAGTGATAAGAGGCATCGTAGGATTTAACCCAAATGGCCTTCCATTTTACATCTAATGATACATTAGCTAACCACATCGGTTAGTTAACCACCCTTATATGGACCCATTTGTTAATGTTCATTTTTAGCACTAGATACCCTTAGTACACCCTTTTGAGCCAATCTTTTCTTTTGATAAATTCAGAAAAATACAAAAATATTTTACACTTTTAACTTTAGCCAACCCTTGTCATGTCTATTGGTTTGTTGATAGTTGTTTGGAATGTTGGATTGTTTTTGATGATTATGAAGAAGCTACACTTTGTTTATAGTGTGTACCATTCTCCATCATGGATGAAAGAGACGTCTTTCTCGATTTCTTTTTTTGGTGTATGCTTACACTAAGTGTGGGGGAACTTTGTTATGTTCAAAAAAAAAAAAAAAAAAAAATTGATTAGCCAATGAGTTATATTGAGATATACATATTTGCGGAGATCGATATTTGAAGAGGTGAAATAATCATTTTCGGATTGTGGTTTGTATGATGGCTAGCGACATGGAGGTTTAGACTTGATTTTATTTTTCTTTTAACACCAATTTCATAAACTATCCCATGCCTTATCCATACCTTTTATGAACCCTTAGCCTTAACATTATAACCGAATAAAAGCCCTCTTTGATGAATTTATTTTCTTTGTTCGATACTTGTACAAGCTTATGGTAAAAGCATTGATCATGACTAGGCATTGAGTGATTTACATATACCCACCAATATATGAGTGTTGAGTGAATTCTTAAAATCATTTGTGAGGTGTTCTAGTTATGTTATCTAAAGTGTTTGGTTCATTTTTTAAAGTTTTCACATATTATAAGCAAACCGATGATTATCTCTTTTGGGATAATTGTTACATTTTTGGAACCATGGTATCTAGACCATTGAAATCAATCTTTGCAAATGTTAGACCTACTCGAGGGCGAGTAGATCTTAAGTGTGGGGTAATTTGATAACGCCTAAAATGAACATGTTTTTAGTAGCGTTATTATTAGTTTTGTGCATGATAATCGGCTATATTTACTCATAACTGTTGCAAAAGTGCAAAAATGCTTATTGTGTATGTATATGTAGCCAGGTATCACGAATAATGAAGAAATGAAGTTTTTATGCACATTTGGAAGATTCTCGAGGAAGGAAGTCGAGCTAGGAAGCTTTTTGGATTCAATGATTGGGAAGCTCAATGATTTCTAAGTATCTACAGCAAGGAAAGATCGAGTTTTGCCTTGGAAATCATCAGCGAGAGCAAAGAATGAAGCGTATAGGCGAAAAGTCAAGAAAACGTCAAAACAGCATAAACCTAGCCGTTCGGTCACAACTCGTAACCTGATCCGGCTGGGCGTTGGGTCAAAATGCAACCGATCCGGTTTCTCACGCTGCAGTTACACAAAGTTGCATTTATTGTTGCCTTAGCTCCCCATAATCATTGGAGTCCGATCATTTCTTGATATTTACTTGTTGGGAACGTTTTTGGACAGTTGAGCAAGCACATTTGGCTATATAATGAACCTAGTCCTAGTTTACTAGGTGTGATACAACCAAAATTGTATTAGTTTACACCTAAACTAATACCAACCATATTATTCAGCCCAAAAGCTTAGTTCTTCTTGAAAAAGTCCGAGGAGCAAGGAGGAACAATTCTCATCCATAGTTTTGGTAGTTTGGGTTGTACGGTGAATCTAGGTGATTGAGGCGCGTGGTTGCTACAATCCACTAATTCTAATTCTTGTAATCACAAAAGTTTAGGTATTCTATGAACTTTGTTATGGAATTCTATTCTCTTGAATTGTTGGAATTACTTTGTTATGACTTGTGTTTAGTTATTATTATTATCATGGAGTAGTTTTGGGATATACTTGTGTGTTGGGATATAGTTAATCATATTAGTGTTCTCAAATGTGATGCATGTATATATGATCTTGTTTAAATGAGTTTGTTGGAAAATACTAGTCTTGGTTTGATTTGTTGATAAAACATGTTTTAAGAAAAAGGACCGAAAGGATTTCTCTTGTGTTTTATTCCAAAAAGTGAAGTGACAAACTAGTATGGGGATATGGTGATTGACAACCACCATGTTTGCTTATTAAAACAAGACTAGGAACATTTTCATCACGAAGGGTCGAAAGATTCGTAAGAACAAATTTAATAAGAACATGTTGCAAACAAATGGAATTTCTATAGGATAATCATTGGGATAAGGACCGAAAGGATTACCTAAATGTTTTGTTCTTAGAATGATTTTTACAAACATATACCATGGTTGGGGAATCATTTGCTTATGATTTGTGCATCATATTAAGAGTATACACCAAACCTTCATGAATACTATTTATGATTGATTATAGACTACACACAAGTATATATATATTTCTTATTGAATTTCACTAGAACATAATTATTTGAGGAAGCCTTGACAAGCTTTCTTGTTGGAATCTTTTCAAACAAATCAATTTCAAACACAAAATCCCTTGGGACGATCTCGACTTGCCAAACTTTGCTATTACGGACGAGTATACTTGCTCGTATGTGTTAATAGGTTAGACGGTTAAATCGTGTTTATAAATTTTTAAAACTTGCACCAACGTAGCACATCAGGATCTCACTTATTTCTTAATTAACTATTCTGTTTCTTGCTTTATATGATTGATCAAGATTACCAATTCTTCTAAACATATTCCGAAGACCTTGGGCATGGCCATGCAAACATCTTGACAACCCTACGAGGGCTCAAGAGATTATACTTCAAATTAAATTTGAAGGAAACAAATCTGTTTGACTACGGCGAGATTCATAAATTTTGCAACACTTCGAAAACAACCCTTATAACTACCGAGCACGATAACGTTAGATTGCTTCACGAAATGCACTACATCCATGACATATCTACGGTACCTCAAGTCGAGGATAAACATTCATGATGTACTTAATGACTAAGATCCATAAACTATCATCATGTGGGTGGGATAAGTCATATACTCAATTCATTGAATATCATCTGAAATTAGTCATGCTACGCATCAATATACTTTCAAGTATATTCTAACTAATACTTAGATTTGTCTTAATTCAATATCATTCCCATGTTATTGATTGACAACGGGCTATTTAGAACAACTTAAGTTATTAAAGGATTTAAACATGTAAATATAGGATAACATCATAATAAATGAATAATAAACATAACAAAAATACTTTATTTTCATTTCAATAATAATGTTTACAATATCCGTTTATCTAAAATACTTAGTCACAGATGGGCATGAAACTACTAGCTAAACGAAGTCCAAACTTATCGACAAATGATTAAGTTTTTCACCGTAAGGCCTTCGTTAAAGGGTCCGCTAGGTTATCATCGTGTGAACTTTGAGAAACTCAATTTCACCTATCTCGACTTGCTCTCGAACATAGTGATATTGTCTAGGATAGTGTCGGTGCCCTTCATGACTCGGGTTCATGGGCAAAAGTAATTGCTGCAGAATTATCACAATATACTTTAATAGGATTTTCAATCGACGGAATGACACCAAGCCCCAAACAAACTTCCTTATCCAAACAGCTTCCATGGCAGCCTCGGCGCCACTATGTACTCACTTTTCATAGCGAGACATCGCAAGTGTTGTCATTTCTTGCTCTTCCAATCCACAACACCTCCATTGATGACAAATATGTAACCCGTCTAAGACTTCTTATCATCTTTGTCACACTTCCGAGATGCATCGCGATAACACATGTAATGAGCAGTTACGCTCGGATTTCCTCCATACACTATGAACATATCTCTTGTAGCCCTAAGGTACTTGAGAATATGTTTAACAGCGATCGATGAATTTCACCCGATTACGTTGATACCGATCGGTCAAGTTTTGAGCAAACGCCACATCGGGCCTTGTGCATCGCACCGCATACATGATAGATCCTA
The DNA here is from genome assembly GCA_022545495.1 of Chrysanthemum lavandulifolium. Classification (NCBI taxonomy): domain Eukaryota; kingdom Viridiplantae; phylum Streptophyta; class Magnoliopsida; order Asterales; family Asteraceae; genus Chrysanthemum; species Chrysanthemum lavandulifolium. The sequence continues at coordinate 22,520,125 of CM040243.1, forward strand.
CAGCCGAGGCATAAGGAACTTTCTTCATACGCGCCACCTCTGCAGGTATTGAAGCACAGCCTTAGCTACTCAAACCATGATTTACTTGCATCGGCAACAATCCCTTCTTGGAATTTTGCATATTGAATCTCTTCAATATTTTGTCAATGTAAGCACTTTAGCTTAAACCAATTAACCGCCTTGATCTATCCCTGTAGATCTTGATTCCGAGTATATATGCTGCTTCCCCTAAGTCTTTCATCGAGAAACATTTACCAAGATAGGCTTTCACCTCATTTAGACTTGGTATATGATTTCCTATGATTAATATGTCATCGACATATAGAACAAGGAATGTAACATGACTCCCACTAGCTTTGTGATATACACATGGCTCATCAAGATTCTGAGTAAATCCAAAACTTTTGATTTCTCCATCAAATCTTTTATTCCATTGCCTTGATGCTTGCTTTAGTTCATAAATGGACCTTTTAAGCTTGCATACACGGTTAGAAATAGTGGATTCACAAACCCCTCAGTGTGCCATATAGATGTCTTCATCTGAGCGACCATTCGAAAAGGCGGTTTGACATCCATCGCCAAATATCATAGTCATAGTGTGCAGCTATAGCTATGAGAATCCTAATAGCTCTTATGTCCGCTACAAGAGAGAATGTCTCCTCGTAATCAATGCCATAGGTTTGAGTAAAACCTTTAGCTACCAGACGAGCCATGTAGGTGTGTACATTGCCATTCATGTCAGTTTTCTTCTTGAAGATCCACTTACTTCCAACGACTTTAGCATTGGGAGGAAGGTCAACTTCAATCCAGACATCATTATCTTTAATGGATTGCATTTCCTCATTCATAGCAATCGCCATTTATCCTTTTCGAGGATCGACCATGGCGACCTTATAGTTAGCGGGTTCATTAAGATCCCCAACCATATTTTCCTCCACCCTACGTTAAGACATAGGCGGTCAGTGCACGTATATTCCTTTCGGACCTACAAATGGGAACAACTTAAGGAGGATCGCCTAAGCTTTGTGCTCTTCTTGAAGTTGGCTAGTATTTTCGAAGGTGTTGTATCTTCTTGATCATATTCCGGATCATATACTCTCCCACCGAGTTCTTGAGATATGATATTCCTTTCAAGGAAATCTCCATACCTAGCCACTATGACTTTGTTCTCGGTGGGTAGTAGAAGTAGTAACCCATAGTTTCCTTAGGGTATCCTACAAAGATACACTTATGAGATCTGGGTTGGAGCTTATCTCGGTGAGTCACGTTTAACAAACGCCTCACATCCCTGCACCTTTAAGTAAGAAAAGTTGGGAGCTTTTCACGTCCATATTTCACATGGAGTCTTAACAACCTTCTTTGTTGGAACCATATTCAAAATGCGAATAGCGGTTTCAAGGGCATAATCCCAAAAAGTAAAAGGAAGAGTTGTAAGTTCAAACATTGATCGTACCATGTCAAGTAAAGTACGATTTCTCCTTTCGAGATACACCATTTTGTTGTGGAGTATAAGGAGATGTGAGCATGGATAATTCCACACTCACTAAGTAATCTTTGAACTCTTGACTTATATACTCACCACCTCTATCGGATCGAAGAGCTTTAATCTTCTTACCGAGTTGTAATTCTACTTCACTTTTGAAAACCTTAAATGTTTCAAAGACTTCATGTTTATGTTTAAGTAAATAAACATAACCATAACGAATGAAATCATCGTAAAGGTTAAGAAGTAGGTAGCACCACGTTTTGATACATGTCTAAGTGGACCACACATATCGGTGTGTATCAATCCAAGTAGGATGAAGCCCTTTCCACTTGTGGTGAAAAAGGCTTCCTTGTCATCTTCCCAGCTATGCAAGACTCGCATTTGTCAAATGATTCATCATCGACCCTTTGTAAAAGCCCTTCGTGTTGCAGCTTTTCCATGCGTTTCTTGCCTATATGGGCAAGGCGACAATGCCAAAGATAAGAAGAGTCACAGTTAGACTTGCTCTTCTTATTGCTAATGCTATACAACGAATTATTTTCATTGGATACACAACCATCCATATCAATTTCAAACACACCATGTAAAGGAATTGCATTAAAATAAAAACATTATTAAAAAGCGAAATTCCATAAGCGGTAAAAGTGTGCATAAAACCAATATCTTTTAACAAAGAAACTGAAATAACACCCCTAACAATGGAGGGTGCATAATGACAATTATTTAGTTCCAAAATTAAGCCCAAAGGCAACACTAAATCAAAAGTCCCTATGGCTTCGACAACTGCACGCTTTCCATTTCCAACGTACAAGTATCTCTCTCCACATGTCAAATTCCTTGCTCCTCTAAGTCCTTGCGATGTATTACAGATGTGAGTACCACATCCTGTATCATAAATCCAGGAATTTTGCTTATGAGGAAAAGAAAATAATTCAAACATAAAAATACCTGATGAGCTAGGCACCATCTTATTTTTATTCTCAAGGCACCCATTCGGATATCTTGGGCGATTACGCTTCCAAAGTGACACGATGAGTTCTGATGGTGGCAAGCTAAATCCTTCTTAGGATTATCCTTTTCTTTCTGATGTTCTTCTTAGGAGTGGTGGGATGACAACTTGTTTCCCTTTCCTTTTCCTTTCCCTTTATTATCGCTTGCGGCTTTGGATTATTCACTCTACCATCTTGTATTGCTAGTACAACAGTGTAGGAGCCTTCTTTGGCAATCTCTTCTCCAAGTCTACAAGCATTGCATGTAACTCATTCACCGTCTTCCCGTGCAATGCATGTTATATTGTCGCACAAAATCACCAAATCGTTCTGATTTGGGGAGTGATTGATGAGGCCGACACACTGCGATAACACTACACGCGTCGTTCGGGGTCAAGGAAACTTCCTTTTCTTGAGCAAGTTTATAACACCCTAGGCGTTGAACCTAATCGTTGTAGTGTAGTAATTAGGGTAAGCCACGGGTATTGATATCGTTCTATGGGGAATAGGAATGCTAGTAAGGAGTTACTACGCTAAGATTAAGGTTGAGGAAGATTATTTTTTATCTTTTTATGTTTTATGAAAGGGAAAGGTACGAATCTCGGGTATTGGATTTGGGGGGTTGGTATTTCTACCGATTACTCTACTATTATCTAATTATCTAAACTAAGGTTGTGGGAGTCTATGTCTAATTAATGTGTGCTCGTATGATAGTTTAAAGATGTGTTTACTTAGGTTGTATTACTCCTTAATTATCTCCTATTGATGGTTGAGTTGTCACGTCTTATTCTTAATTGCGTTGTGTGTCTAAAGTTGTAGGGTATTCGTTTCTCCCTAACTCTTCGAACTTACCAAAGGGTCTCGTCTACAAACCCACTAGGGATGATAAACTCCTACTCTAAGGCGCTCTTTGGATGGTTTAGCCTACAACTACTCGGGGTAATTATATTCTAAGGTTCACAAAGATGAATCAAGCATTAAGTACACAACGAATGACCTATCGCATTACTAAATCATTAATCAACTAAGATAAGAAACAACCAATCAATATTCAATAATTAAGTTTCATACTTTCTAAGCAAACACACAAATAAATTAGCGGGACATGGAGAACATGCAAGCATACACACAAATAATCAAAGACATAATTGAATTAATGAAGTAAAGACTTATCTTGATGTAAGATAGGGTTTAAAACCTAAAATCTTGTACAAGACACCTTAGGTTCGGTTTTAGGTTTTACTCCAAAAGACTCTCCACAAAAGACGAAAAATTCGGATTCTATATATAAGATTACATATGCGACGGCGTCACCTTATGTTTTGTGGCGCCGTGTCGCCGCCATTAGGGTTTCGTCTTGGCCACGTTAACCTTGCGACGGCGTCACCTTGTGTCCGTGACGCCGTCCTCTTGACCGGCGTCGTCTGGATTGCATCTAGGCCGTCGAGTAGCGACGGCCTACTCTTTCACAACTAGACGTCGTCGCTTGAAAATCGAGTTTTGGGTTACGGACCGTCACAACAATTTTGGGACGGCATCGCCATTAGCACCGACGCCGCCGCTTCTAATTTCAAAGAATCGTGAGTGTCTCGATTTTGACTTTGGCCATTTTCTTCATATATTCGCCTTTTCGTCCAAATAAGTGCCATTCCACATTTTGCCTTCAAGAGACCTAAAAGTGAAAAGGAGCGATATTAAGCAATAACGGATACAAAAGTGATCGAATAAGGACTTAAACGACCCTCAAATGGTACCTTTTAAAACCTTATCAAATATCCCTACACTTGTTATTTGCTTGTCCTCAAGCAAATGTGCTTTAGCCAATTAATTTATAAGTTAAGGTTCATGAAGCATTAATTCAAAAGCAGTCCACAACACATATAAGCCCAAGAAAGTCATAACAAGCACGAATTACATACTAGCACCTCACATGGGGTGTTTGGATACTCACATCTCTCGGTGTATATATGAAATATAACAAATAGGAAATGGAAGATAAACACTCATTAACCGTCCTAGTACATAGATTACCATAGGCTTGAGAATAGATCAAACCTCCATCGCTTTGGCGTAAGCACCTAGGAAAGACTATCAAAGAGGTCTTTAAAGGGTTGTAATGTTAGGCTTACGGTAGGAAACAAAGGGTTTGGTGGGATAGGCTATTTAGTGGTGGCAAGTCAAAAATCTCTATGTTAAATGCATATGAAGAATGGCGTTGCTAAGCCAAGACTCGACACTCTAAACTCTAGATAATCGAAATAAATAAATATAAATTTAAAGGATAGATGTAGGATGGTAGCCGGATGTTTTTTTTTTTTTTTTTTTTTTTTTTTTTTTCACACTCTATTTTTTTTTTCTTTTCTTTTTATTTTTTTCTCGATTTTTTTTTTTTTTTTTTTCATACACTTTTACTCTACCATCCTCTACGATAACATCAAAATACTAGGATTTATAGGCATATCCCCACACTTGAGTTTTATTACTCTAACACTAATTTGACCCGATTTGAAAAGATCAAAACACTTGGGGTACATTATTACGCAAACAAATGGAATTTAAATTTTAACGTTCCATTCCGTCATTTCATAAACTTTAACTTTTCCCATGAATCCCAATCGTCCCAAAGCGTATACAAAGGATATGACTCGACTTAGCAACTTATGCAAGCAACTAGATAATTGAACTAAGGGTTTAGAGTGATAACAAACATTTGCACTAAAAGTGAGTGCATAAGGGGTAGCTAAAGGCGATTTGGGTGTATATTTGGGGTGGGGTGTAAACAATGCTCTTCATTAATATTCGGAAAAACCGAAACATCACGAGAACCGCGAAAAGGATAGGCTCGAGGGGTTAACTAGGGTATCGTGTACTAAAGATGAGTACAACGCAAAGGGTGTGGGGAATTACTCAACCGATGTGGAAGAAGTAATTATATTACGGTATCAAACAAGGGTTATCCTAATGCCTCTTATCATTTAGTTATTCCTAACTACATAAGTGTAGCCTCACTTGCGATCTCGGAATGCATCACAAAACAAGTTCTAGAATCTAATATACTACGGTTCACACTCTAAGCATTGAAGATGAATGCTTTAATTCCTACTAATCTAAGGCGATCCTCACATTTTGGTGGAATTTAGGTGGTAAAGGGTTTTGTGCTAGTCATGCAACTTCCTATCCATGAGGCGCTTTTGTTAAGACTAATGGCCCACTCCTATATGTCATAAAAATTTTAAATTTGGTGCCAAAATTACCCTAACCGACATTTTCTCATGGTTTATTACACAATCATAATTGGACAAAGCAAATAGTCAAGGATAAGCATAGTTTCAAAGTTCCGTTTATTTTCCTCCCTACACTTAAAACTGAACATTGTCCCCAATGTTCCCGAAAGTATCAAAGTTATGATAAAAGAAGGTAATCAAAAGCGAAGAAACTAGTACTCCTGATTAGCTCGGTAGGATCCGTGTAAAGTGGTGGTTAAATCCTTTTCAAGAAGAATTATCATGTGAAAAGCTCCTTCCAATCTTATGTAACTTCTTCTTGACAAACTAAACTCGCACACTTGAAGAAAACAAACGAAACCTTCGCGTAAAATCGGCGGTAATAATATATATAAGACTCGATTTAAACTAGGATATAATGCTTGTGGAATGGATGTTCTGAAATTTCTAAGAAAATTAAGACACAGAAAATTCCAAAAATTTATAAGTGGCTCGAAAGCGAGAAAAAGTAATCGATGTTTTACTCCTTCACGCGCCAAAGTTGCAATCTGACGCCGTCGGTTATCTGACAAAAGCGGTCCGCGATTTTCCGGAAAAATTCGGAAAATTGACATCTTTAGAATCGGAAAAATTTACGCAAAACATCCATTATGACTCGATACAAGCATTTGACTCGAACAAACAAACATATATATCTTTTACTTAATTGTTATTCTCATGTTTACGTTTCTTTTGAAAGCGTGTGTAATCCTCCTACACTTATCCCTTATGTAAAATACCTTTACATGCAATTAAGTCGAGGTTAAAAACAAAATAAAGCATTTTACAAATTTAAACATGAGGATAAACAATTAATAAAGATATATGACACTAACAAGCAAACAATTAAGCATGTGTTGCCTCCACAAGCGCTTTTCTTTATTTAAGAGTCTTGTAGCTAGACTCATAGTCGTGCTCCCACGTTTCCTCACCTATCCTCTCGTGCTCATACTTGAGCCATTCTAACGCTCTTTCATTCTTTTTGTAATCATCTCTAATTCAAGGCATTTTTGTAATACCGCTTAGTTTTCTCATATGGGTACCTAAGCCCACTCGCTTATCCCTTTCACTAAGCAATGGAGTAGGGTCATTCTATTACAAACCTCGATGTCCTTATGTTTAAACCTAGGATGAGCGTGGCATTTGGTAGATGAAATCTTCAACTTCATCGAGAATGTAATTAGACCATCAATCATCCTTTCATTCAACCTAGTCAATTTTTGAAAGGTTTTCCAAAATTACTTGAGTGAGGTCCTTATCTATAAATTCTCCTAAGTCTTCTAAGACCATGAACTCTACCAAATAAGCAAAAATTCCGACAAACACGTGCAAATAAATGACTGCTTCAACAACATTGTTCCCTTGATAAGTTAACTCATTGACCTTGATTTTGTTGTATAGGTTCCTTGATATTAAGTTTAAAGGTAAGAATGAATTCAAATAAGCATCGAACCCTTCTAGTCCTATTTTGCAAGGGAATTGCATGTTAAAGGGGCCATCTTTCTCAATCCTACACCTAGGGTCAAAACATTGGGAGGGGTCTTCCTCAATTTCATTAATGACCTCTCCGCTATCAAGTGCCTCACCATAATCAAATTCCTCATCGAATCGGAGTAATAGAAAGGACTTTGTTGTTGCCAATTTATCTCATTATGCCCTAGGTGATTACCAAAATGGTGAGTGGGTGAAGGGTTTTGTGGGATTGCGTTCTCAATCTCGGGATTGGGAATGGGTAGAGTGAAGAATCTTGATGGAAGATACGAATCATGTTTAGTGATGGTTTTTACGAGCGAGGGTCACGAAGATGGGGGATAGACTAAGAAAGCTAAAAATAAGAAAAATTTACTTGATAGGAATCAAGCAAAAGAACCTAAGCGAGGTGGACTACTAACTAGCTATTCTATTCCCGCAGCGCGCCAAAAACTTGATAACGCTACACGCGTCGTTCGGGGTCAAGGAAACTTCCTTTCTTGAGCAAGTTTTATAACACCTAGGCGATGAACCTAATCGTTGTAGTGTAGTAATTAGGGTAAGCCACGGTATTGATATCGTTCTCTGGGAATAGGAATGCTAGTAAGGAGTTACTACGCTAAGGTTAAGGTTGAGGAAGATTATTTTTATCTTTTATGTTTTATGAAAGGAAAGGTACGAATCTCGGTATTGGATTTGGGGGTTGGTATTTCTACCGATTACTCTACTATTATCTAATTATCTAAACTAAGGTTGTGGGAGTCTAAGTCTAATTAATGTGTGCTCGTATGATAGTTTAAAGATGTGTTTACTTAGGTTGTATTACTCCTTAATTATCTCCTATTGATGGTTGAGTTGTCACGTCTTATTCTTAATTGCGTTGTGTGTCTAAAGTTGTAGGGTATGCGTTTCTCCCTAACTCTTGAACTTACCAAAGGGTCTCGTCTACAAACCCACTGGGATGATAAACTCCTACTCTAAGCGCTCTTTGGATGGTTTAGCCTACAACTACTCGGGTAATTATATTCTAAGGTTCACAAAGATGAATCAAGCATTAAGTACACAACGAATGACCTATCGCATTACTAAATCATTAATCAACTAAGATAAGAAACAACCAATCAATATTCAATAATTAAGTTTCATACTTTCTAAGCAAACACACAAATAAATTAGCGGACATGGAGAACATGCAAACATACACACAAATAATCAAAGACATAATTGAATTAATGAAGTAAAGACTTATCTTGATGTAAGATAGGGTTTAAAACCCTAAAATCTGTACAAGACACCTTAGGTTCGGTTTTAGGTTTTACTCCAAAAGACTCTCCACAAAAGACCGAAAAATTCGGATTCTATATATAAGATTACATATGCGGCGTCACCTTATGTTTTGTGGCGCCGCCGTGTCGCCGCCATTAGGGTTTCGTCTTGGCCACGTTAACCTTGCGGCGGCGTCACCTTGTGTCCGTGACGCCGTCCTCTTGACTTCGACGTCGTCGGATTGCATCTAGGCGTGCGAGTAGCGACGACCTACTCTTTCACAACTAGGCGTCGTCGCTTGAAAATACGAGTTTTGGGTTCGGACCGTCACAACAATTTTGGGACGGCATCGCCATTAGCACCGACGCCGTCGCTTCTAATTTCAAAGAATCGTGAGTGTCTCGATTTTGACTTTGGCCATTTTCTTCATATATTCGCGCCTTTTCGTCCAAATAAGTGCCATTCCAACATTTTGCCTTCAAGAGACCTAAAAAGTGAAAAGGAACGATATTAAGCAATAACGGATACAAAAGTGATCAAATAAGGACTTAAACGACCCTCAAAATGGTACCTTTAAAACCTTATCACACACATCTTGGGAGTAACCACAACCGAGCTTCTCCAATTGGTCCAAGTGACGTTTCATCTCGAGGGCGTGGTGGAGATGATTTACCAACCTCACGCTTGCGGCTATGAACCTTTTCAATTAATTCATATGTGTCAATTCTTTGGTGGCTTCTCAAACATACGTTTGAGTTCATCTAGCATGCTCATAGGCGGATAGTGCTCAAATTGTTTTGCAATTGAGCAGACATCCCCGTAAGCATAAGAACGCCACATCATTGTGTTTCTCATATTCAACACGATACTCCTCTTGTTCAAGAGCAGTAGCCGTATTGAGAGGAGCATTAGGCAGAGGTGTAGACAAAATTTCAAGTCTTTTGGAAACACGAAGGATGATCCTAAGTGCACGATGCCAATCATTGAAATTTGGGCCAGTCAGTTTGTCTCTTCCAATCATATCTTTGAAAGCAGAACTCATTAAGCTCATAGTGTTTTCAGATTGATGAGCCATCTACAGAAAATGTTCAAAAAACCATAATTAGTATTTTGATAATTTTCCTTTTCAATAAACAATTAAATACCCAAGGTTCATATTCATATAACCAATTAATTATTATTGAAAACTAGGATCCAAATTGTCATAATCTCATCACGCCGGTTGATGCGCTAGTAATGAACTTTATACAAAATGGTAGAGCTTTTGCTCAATTGCCAATTTCAATTGCAATTCCTAGATTTATGGGATTTACATATAGCCAATTTCAATTGCCATGTAAACATGTTTTATCCCATCTTATGCCTTGAGTTGCCGTTCTCACCGTCTAACTCAATTAAGTTGTCCAACTTAAGCGCAAAATCATCCATGCCCGTTCTCACGTCACGTGGATATTTTACCCTTGATTACGATTTAAGTCACGTTCTCACGCAAATAAAGGTAATCTCGGTGTTTCCATTTCGTTGGATGGCATATAACATAAATTAAAGGGTAATAATTTTGATGTCAATCAAATATGTACAAAGATGTCATGCATTCATCTTCGTAGCATAGGTTTTATTAAAACATTTATAACCTTGTTTTAATGTTTAAGCTTTTCATCATCAAACTTTAATCGAGGTATTGGATAACCAATTAAAGAATTACCTATAATTACCACTATATCCTACTACCGCATGAGTCAAAAGACCCAAGTTATTCGATAATTATCACAAAAGTGGCGAGTAGAATTTAGGTCAATTCACCCTTAAGATTTTATGCACATTCATAGGAATACTTGTAGCTCCATTAAGGCGCACAAAGTTTGTCAATAATGGGTGAGCCGTTATAGCTATTTTGTGCATAAAATCAATAAATTAAAACGATTACGATTACTATGCTTAAAAATTACATGTTTCACCATTGTTTAGGTCGGGTTTATTTTCTTATAAAATACCCTTGTTACACATAACAAACAAGCAAGTATTTAAAAATAAACATATAAACAATGAATGCATAACATAATAATAAGTCATGCATATCTAATAGCCACATGCAAACCTTTTGATAAATCCTATTAATAATCAATTCTAGATCATCAATATGTATATGTTTAATTAAGACTCTCACCCATTTTGACAATGTACAAAGTGAGCCACATGCATCGATTCATCGATTGCGTAAGTCAAAATTAAACACATACCACATAGCACATAATTGATTAAATAATAATGATTGAGGTCTTCCCAATTTTAGATCTATCATAATTTTAGTGTATATCACTTAACCAAGTAAAACATACGAAGAAATCGGATCCATGACAAAACATGCATGTATTTATCATGGATATAAATCACATAACAATTAATGCAATTAAGCGAGTTACGCAATTTAATACACATAAAATTGCATGCAACCTAGGGTTTCTAATCCAATTAAAGCGAAGTTTACAAAACCCTAATTAGGGCACCAAAAACGCCCCCAAAAATTAGGGTTTAGGTTTGGCAAACCTAGATCTACACATACAATTAATAACACAATCATGTTTATTTGTTTTATGTGTTTGATGATAATTACTTGTTATATAAGGCTCGTGATGCCTTTGTTGAGTTTAAGATATATGAAAACAATAAAATCATATAGACACCACGAGTACAGTGGAAGACTTAGAATCATAACAATAATTAATTAAGCGAAGAATGCGTAACGTACCTCTTGCAATTGAGTAGATCTCTTCAATGAATGTGATAAAGTGGTTTAACGAGTTATCCACACCGCTTTATAACTCAAACCAATTGATGTAACAATAGTGTGTTACATCACGTTCTTGTACACATGAATTAACAAACGAATTAAAAGATTGCTAGATCTACAAAACCTTGTTTTAGAAAAACAAAACCAAACACCCTATGGAAGGAATTGGCCGAAATTTTGCTAGAGAAAGACAAGAAAAACTTTAGGTTAATGAGTGTGCACGAAAGCTATGAAAAACATTAACCCTAGCATTTGTTTATATAGTGTTACAAAATCTTTGGGAACAAGTTAGGGTTTGGATTGTGTAAACACACCCTATGGTCGGCCACCCTTAGCCCCCAAGGGATACCCAAATCTTTTCCATTTTAAGATTTTTCACTACTAGTCCTTCTCTTTACATTTAACGGTCGTTAGTTATTTTCCGTTAAATACTTAACGATCGTTAGTCGAGTTTTGTATAATAATTAATCGTAATCAATTAACATTAATTATTAACTTTAATTCTCATTCGTAATGTGTGCAATCCCGTGGTCACGAGTTCGAATCTGGACATTCACGGTTTTATAAATATATACATTTCCAACAGAAATGTCGTTAAAATATTAAATAAAGCATACCGGTAATTCTTAAAAGATGGACTACTTTTACTAGTTTGAAAAAGATCAGTTAACTTATGTTCTAGTTTGGGTTAAACTTTATGATGTTCCAATAGTGGCATTCACCGCTGATAGTTTTAGTGCTATTGCAGCTAAGATTATTAAACCGTTAATGCTTGATTAATTTTTACTAGTATGATGTGTAATGAATCATGAGGACGAAATAGCTACGCACGTACTATGATTAATGTGAGTCTTAAAAACACTTGAAGACTCAATATTTATTGTTATTTAAATTTGGATAATAGCGGATACATGTACGAAACAATTACTATTGAATATGAATGGACTCCTCCACGATGTGCCAATTGCAAGATTTTTGGACATGACTCGAAACATTGCCCTAAAATGGTTCCTACTAAGCCTATAAATTGTGAGGAGGTGCATTCTGGTGGTGCGAAGTTAAATCGAAGTAATGTTGGAATTGGTGGAATGAAACCGACTAGTGGCTTTAATATGGGTTCTAAATTTGAGTTTAAGTCGACTAAACAGGTATATAAACCTATTTCTAAGAAGAATTGTACTATTATAAGCGGTATGAAGAATAATCTTTGAAACACATGGTAGAGAGGCAAGCGACTTTTTTGTTAAAGGGTTTCTCCGGTAAATATATTACTCCAAAAGAAAACTAAGTATATAGGATGAGGTGAATCCCACATCTCGATCCGTAACAAGCAAACAAACGCGCATATTGTGCTTGAACAAATATCATAAGAGACATGTCAATCTTATGAACTACCAAAATAAAACTTCAACAACAAAATAAGAAACTACTTCCTAACTCATCATGAATACGGATGTCCCACACGTCAAAGAAAACAAGTTGTTCCTCGGTTAAGTCATTAACATCATACTCGTAACCATCATAATCTTAGTACTCAAGGAGACTTGTATCATTAGCTCTTTTACGATCGATTCGGGTTAGCCATATATCGAGCCATGTCATCAAAAATATCCTTGACTTCATCACTATCCGAATCTTCCCCTCGCTTTTCTATAGTAGTACTAGGTTCACATACTAATGTCACAATAGTATCCTTTTGCATAGGAAGCTTTGATTTACAAGGTTTTAGCGGCTCCCAATCATTACTCAGTAGCACAAGCTTCCCATCAAACATTTGACTTTCTACTTCATTAATCCTTGCAGTCAGAGATGTAATACTTGGAGTACCAAATGCCGAAGCTTTACGACCCTCCTACATCTACATCCAACATATAGCTTAATACATCAAACGAGTTCGAAGTCAAAGCACCCGTAGAATTATTTTTATCAATAATTACTTCGGTTTCCTTGGTGCCTTATCTTGATAAGCGAACTTTGTATTCGAACCAATCGAACCCCACGAATAGCTTGCTTAGGCGCTTTCATTTTCTTAATAGCATCGGGACAAGTTTCTTAGGACATTCATTAAGAAGCGTGACCAAATACCTTACAACGAGCATCTTGGAAGTGTCCACTCATATTCAATACGAATAGTGTGCATATATTATATCCCTCACTCTCAAATTTTGGTACTACCACCATGAGGGAGTGTTTCAAATCCGCATAAGCTCTCAAATCAATCATGGCACATGCATAACTCGACCTACCTAAGACTCCATGCACATAGTGGACGTGTAAGAATCAAGCATCAATGAGGTGCCTAGTTTGGTTGTAATAGCACTAAAATAATTTTTCGTGAATGCAATAATTGAAATATCATGAAGCTTAACCCAGTCCGGAATATTACACACATCCTTCTTCATAATATTCGCATCTTATGACCATTTTATCAGAATAAAAAGGCACGTTGCGAATTTACTACGAACCATTTTCAAGCATTGAGCCCATCCGTCATTAAAATTAAACTTGAAGAAAAATACTCCTTTATGATTTATCATCGATTTAACTAGGCCTAACTTTTACTCCAAGTATTCTTTACATTGTTCTCGAAATTAACCGATTCCATCAAAAATGGAACATCCACCCCGTTTCCAGCCGGTGCTAGCAATGTACAAAAGTTTGCACTTTTCCTACTCGTTTCACCCTTAAACAACTTAGCATACATACATGTTTCCATAGTATTTTTGGTCAAAACAGGCCCCTGGGATCATTTCATGCATTCGTTATTACAGGAGAAACCAAACTTGAATTAGTAGAAACCCTCTCTTCATTCCGTATCCCACTTGAAGTATCCAACATATTCGACTCTGGATTAGTACCATAAATTTGTTCCAAACTCGTGTTAACATTAACCGAGTCATCAGTAGCCTCATTAACACAATTTTAACCGTGCATGGATCGTCCCATATCGTATTTTGCTTCTCCTTAACCCCCTTACCTCTCCCTCTCCCTTTCGAACTTAAAAACCTTTCTCCATATTCAAAGCATACAAACCATACATAAAGAAACCAACCGCTATACCAGAAAACCCTATACAACGAAAAGTAACCAACCAACACGAAGTGCAAGAAAAAATCAAACCCAAAACAATTGAAATATGTTAGGGTTAACCCAGAAACACATATTCTCACATGCCAAAACGAAACCAAACACTAGGAAGAAAGATACGATCAGTGCTGTAATAAGAAACCCTAAAAACAATTTGACAATAAACCCTAGAACCTAAGGTTTTGATAGGCAAGTTGTTCGAACCCCTTTGATGCACTTAGGTCGGTTGAAAATGATGATGTGTTAGGCGTAAATGGGGGTAATTCCATGAGGCCTGTAAATACTATGGACGAGGTAAAAAGGCTGCTTCGGAGCCTATTCAGATCTTGCCGAGTACGCTTAATGATGTTACACTTGTGAATGAGGTACAATTGGCACAATAGCTGCCAACGTATAATGTAGCTAGTATGGGTGTTAAGGATAGTGAGAATGAAGTGGAAGAGGTTTTGATGAAACAACGAGGTTTCATGGCATCCAAGAGTGGGGATGAAATAGGGAGGAATAACCTATCTGGCGTTGAAAAAATGATTATGGTGATAGCTCGTATAATGATGATGATGAATGCGAAGATTTGGTGAAGCTTAATTACACTACAAAAACTAGTTGAATTCTCCATAGTTTAGAGGTCAAGCAGACGCGGTTAAAATGTGTAAAGTTATAGAGTCCATACTTTCTCATGTGTGGCAATAATGAGTGTGACAAATTATCTACACATATAATTGTGGCGATATTATCTAAATTTCTATGGTTAAAAGTGTGAAATAGTTTTGGAATGTCCACACCTAAAAGTGTGGCAAAATTGCAAAAATATTTGTAATAAAAGTGTGGAAACATTTGTGACACGAGATAAGTATAACTTTATTGTAATTGTACACACTAATATATGTGGATTATTTTTTTAAATATTTGTGGCATATATAAATATAGCAAAATTATTATCCAGTATAAAAATGTCCGATTGACCATCTTGTAGTAAAATAAATGTGGAGAATAGTACTATTTTTGTAGTGTTAGCTTTTTGTGATGCTTACGATAGTAAGGTTCGTGGTTATACTAGGCGTAAGTAGTTTTTCATAAGTTTGGTTTGTTATTACGATGATAGGTTCGGTTTCAAGCACAAATAATGTGTTTGTTTATCGAAATCATGTAACAGTGAGATGCGAGATTCACTCACATCCTATATATTTAAATATTTTTTTGAAGTAATAAAAATTACCGAATTTTAAAAACATCTTTTGCCCAAAATAAAAAATAAAAAATCATAAGAGTCGATAAAGGTACATTTGAGACTTTATTTGACTAATTCTAAAAGTAGGTAATTTTTTTTTCTTTTTTTAATTTATTTATTATTATTATTTTTTTGCAAATTAGTGGAACAAACTTCCATGGTGCCCACTGCATGTGCTAGATCTTATGTTTTTTACTTGGAGAACTAATTTAATTTGCGACCCTTAGAAAATTCCAAGTTGAAGGTTTGTGTACTTTAATCCATTTTTCTTGCAGCATTATGTGAATGGAGACTTAAAAGTTCACAAGACATCATTCGTTACGATATTGTCCTTTATATTGTTTGAGTTGTAGCCTTAAGATGCTTTGAATAGTTTGACCCTTTGCCACCAACTTTAGACTATAGGTAGCGTGGTGGTTACCGCTAACTCACGTAAGCATTACAAGATTTAGGGATGGCAAAAGAAACCGCACCGATAGGAACCTATTATCCCCAAACTCTATTTGACTTGGGAATTTCCGAGTGGACCGAGGATGGGGACATGGAATCGAGAATCATGAAACCGATGATGGGGGCGGGGATGGAGATGACATAAATCCCCGAACCCGACCCCGATCCTTTTAAAGTATATAAAAATTATATGTACGTCCATGCTAGATTTACTTGTATATGTATATGTTTATATATTTGACAAGTACATTATATGCCTATATGAAATTTACGCATTCAAATGCCTTTGAAAGTGTAAAGTATAAACACATACTATATATTACTCAGCTAATGTTTTGTCCGAATGCACACATACAATGCTCATTATTTTTGTTTTATATGTGATGTTTCAATTGTAGGATGCTTTAAAGTTGAATTGACATTGTTAGTAATCTAAACATGTACGATGCACGTTTGTTTCTTTATATTTTTGACAAGTTTGTGTGATTTTTATGTTTACTTTATAAGGGTGAAAATCCTCGATTCCGCATGAATCCTTGATCCCGTCAGAACGAAGATGAGGATGAGAAATACGATACTAGGCATTCTTATCCACGTTTCCATCCTTAATAGAATCGTCATTTTCTTTTCTTTTTTTGGTTAACCATGATTTTCGACTTTTTGGCGGACTAATCCATGGGGTTTAAGCGGATCGTCACAAATACTCAAACCAGATAAAGCCTCTTTTCGGAAGGTTGGCGCGACCACTTCACGTAGAATCCTCATTTTCTAGCTACATTTAACTCGTATTTATCATCAACTACTTATCATTTAATTATATGATATATGTCCACATAAAATAAACATATCTCACCTACATACTCAAACACAAATAAAAAACACCCTTACCACGTCTCCATCTCAGTTGTTAGATCACACCATCGATTTACCCATTTTTCTTGCCTTCACGCATGGTGATTTGCTCCATGGGCGGAATTACAAAGGAGTAGTGCGGGCGGCTGCTCTCACAAACATTTTGTACGTAATTTTTTAAAACAATTAGTGCATTTTTCGAGTTTCCCCCTTAAAATTACCCGATGAGTATAATTAATTAAGTTTTGAATATAAACTATCTTTGATCCAATTGGTAAGACACCCTACCTCTACATACAAGAGATCAACGATTCATGTATGGTTAGCAAAATTTTTTGCCCTCTCTTCAAATTTTCTAGCTCCGCTCCGACTTGTTCCGTGTATAGTAACAATACATCATGCATGTTATTGCTTCTTTACGCGTGATCAAGAAAGACAATTATGGTCAATCTTGCAACTTAACTAGCAATGTGGAAAACCGATTTTTTCTAAATAGAATGATAATGCTAATGGATTGCTCATGATTTTCAGTGGAGAGAAACCAAACCTAAACACCAACTCTTAAGAGAACTATGAATGATACTCAAACTAACCTCATCTTTCATTGCGTGCTATAATTGAGATTTTATTTTATTATTATTATTATTATTTTTTATTTGAACCCCATTTTAGATAAATAAACCCCATAGACCCAATCACTTCTAAATTCACGTCAAGTTTCAAAAAAATGTGAAATTAATACTGTTTTTTTAAGACTACTATTTTTTAGAGTAAATTGCAAAAAAATGTCTCTGACTACTATATTTTAGAGTAAATTGCAAAAAATGTCTCCGTGGTTGCTAATTTTGCACCTTATTCGATTTTTATTTATTATTATTATTATTATTATTATTATTATTATTATTATTATTATTATTATTATTATTATTATTATTATTATTATTTTTTTTTTTTTTTTTTGCAAATTATGCCAAAAGCTATTTATTTTTCTAACAAGTTATGTCCCTCGGCTTAACAATCGTCAGAAAATCTCGTTAGTTATTGTTCCAAGTCGGGTTATTTTAGTCATTTTGTGTTTCCCGTCATTTAACACACCCACCTCCTTGGTTACATTTCCAATGCCACCTTATTCACAGGGACATAACTTGCAACACATAATTAAACTTTTGTATATGTACCGAATCATAATATGATTATCAATCCTTCCAAATTCCTATAAAACATTTCAACTTTGATTCCTCACTTCTATTTAATCGACCCAGTGTTCTTCAACGGTGATGTGCTGTATCTAGCTTTAAATTTATAGTATACCAAATCTTTTAGACAATCACCAACACTTACGAGCAGTGTACTCGATCAGTATAATATAGTGAGTCGGCAAAACCGGGTCGTTGGCAGAGAGCGAAGAGACAATCGAATAAGGGATCATAAGTAGTTTTGCATTTTCTATTTTAGTCGTACGAATACTAGGGTTTTGTTTTTCGTAGTATGAGTTTTGTTAAAAGAAATAACTACAAATAAGATAAGCCTAATATTGAATTACTTTTAACTTACGTACGATTTTACAAAAATAGTTATACAAATTTTATAATAAACTTACGGTCAAAATAAATATAAATATTTTAATGATACAACGGTAATAAATTAAAGACTAAAATACACTTTGTTGGTCCCTAAACTTGTCCCGAAATATCATGACTGGGACAAAACTTGTCTTTTCATCGTCGGAGTACAAAACAAGCTTTTATAGGCTAAACTCGTCCTTTGACCATTAACGTCGGTCAACGTCGATTTACATTAGTTAGTCGAGGTATTATAGTCCATACACATTTATACCACACCTTAACTCAACCAGAGAAAAGCTATTCGTATACCATCTTGATTGTTTTCCTCCCTCGTCACACAACCCTCACATACACTTTAACAATGGCAGACAAGGACCTTACTTTTACAGCAGTAACTGATGAGATGGTAGACTATGTGAAGGCCAAATATGGGGATACTTGGTTACAAGAAGATGAAATGTCTGATGAAATGTTTGAAGATTTATGCAGATTTGCGAAAGAAGCTGAAGTGATGAAAGGTTAGTTCGTTTTTTTGTATTTGTGTGATTGGCATTTTAAGGTTACCAGTCAGGAATGAGCCTAAATAACCCTATTTTATTTGCAAGAAATCCGGCGATGTCGACATCGCCAAAAAAAAGGATTATAGCAAACTAAAGGTATATGACGATATGATTGTAGGACCTTGTTTTTATCAACCTTATCACGTATACCAAGCTTACCACACTATATAACACGTAAAACACTAAGCGTAAAGATGAAGTAGGATGGTGACTTAAGATGTATGTCGTGTATGTGTAGAGAAAAGATGGAATGAAACTTGTATTGCTTAAAGAAAACACACACTTACACACTGAGCACACCCTCAAATGACACATTTGAGGGTATTTCTCTCATACAAAAGCGCCTAATGGGCTTGGCATGGGCTTGGATTGGGTTGGATTGGATAATAACTTGCATAAGGCTAGCTTAACTTAACTACTAACCATTTAGCTTAGCCCGATCCACGAGCCGTTGACTATTCTAGTACAATATCTAACACACGTTACAAAGTTCGTAGCGTGAATGACCATCACTTCTATTAATATTATTAGGCTAACAATCTCCCCCTAAGGGTGGTCATTCAAAAGATGCTCCACTTGATAATGGTGTTGTCTCGCGTTGTCGGGTTCTTTGGAATAGGTGTCTCCACGTCTTTCTCCACCATGCTCACACTTCTTTTGACTTTGAAATTGCAATGATGTGAAGTTCTCTAGTCTTTGAACTCTGTAGATTCTTTGACATTGACGAAGAATCATCTTTAACTTTGTGTTGCCTTTGATTTTGGTGAGAACTTTCATGTTTTGTGATGTTGGTATGAGCATGGGAAGATGGTGCGGTCTTTCCTCCAAGGAACAATCATCAGTACCTGCATGAATATGTTAGTTGAAAACACCAATCGATCATTGTGGACTTCTCTTAAAGAATTGCCCACTACGATTGTTTTACTGATGAATGTCTTGATTCCATTCACCTTGGTCGGGCGAATCAGCTGTCCGAATCGCATTGAGGAACAATTATCATTACACTGGATAAATCCAAGTAACGACCCACGTCTTCAGGATTCAATTCGTGAAAGGAATCTCCTTAGCGGGATTTTCAGCACTTATAAGTTTGAACTTGAAGGTGTTAATGACATAGTGTGAAAACACATCTCTAATTCTTACAAAGGTCGTTCGAAGGCGGAGGCCCTCAGTAGGCTAACACGATATACCAAAGTATATCTACAATTGGTGAGTCATTGAAGTACATCGAAGCATCACTCCGACGTAGACCGTTTGAGACACACTAAGTGTAATCCATAAAGAATTACGAAGTGACTGCTTTGTCGGTGTTTGATGTTGACCACAGCGTGAATTTCCATTCAATCACCGAGGATCACAATTGTGAATCCTCATAAATGTTCTCGGATTGCTAAGATCTGCGAAGGACTCTAGAATATATCACTTGTGTCCTTATTGTTGAGCGACAGGGATGAAATATTAAGTGTTCCTAAGAGATCTTTTTATGAATCTCGTGGCTCTAGACTCAATAGTGCACTTTTGGTTTTCCTAAGCGGAGACTAGGGAGAGAGTCTCCTTCTTCAATACCAATGATCTCTAAGATAAAGTCGATAGATTATGTAGGGTTCCCAGTGAGAATGAAACAAATCCTTTTAAGAGGAATTGAGTGGATAGGATGTTAGGTGCAGTGCGTCACTGGGTCCATGACGTCTTTGTCTTCAATACCGGCGTCATCTTAGTGACAACCAGTAGCAGATGAATTGAACCTAGTTTCTGCTCTAAGGTTGATTATGGAGGGCTGTTTCATTTCACCCTTTTTCTTTACTTTTCTTTTTAATTCTTCAACCACTTGTTTCTCCTTTCTCACATTACTCCTTTTTTTAATCATACTTAAGGGCTTCTAATACTAACTATGGGTATTGTCCTTGGATAGATCCCTCCGGCTCTGGCGGATCATAGGACGGATTTTCCAATCCTTAGTCACCTTATAACTCCATGACTATCCTATGTTGCCATAAAACCTTTTTCTTGAAAATCTCTCAAAGTGTTTATGATTATAAAAAACATTTTGTTAACACCTTGAGAGTTTTGTATTTTCAGAAATACTCTCCCTTCACATGTGCTTATATTGTTTTAACTTAAATCTGCACAGAGAGGGTAGAGTTCGCACTTTTTGAATTGATCGACTTTCAATGAATAAGACCGATTCGAGACACGTTTACATCACTAGTGAACTAGCTTGAAATTATTACCCGTCTGGTCAAGTCCATAGAAAGTTTCTAAATGGTACATTTCGACTTTGATTTCTCGTCAATTCATTGGTTACGGTCGAGTCGAGCTCTTTTGATATTCAAACAACGATCATTAAACATTTTTTTATCACATTTTAGTCACGTCTTCTCCCCCTAAAAAATAGCATATTCGTGATATTTTTTATATCAACAGATTAAACAATATTTTTAGAATCTTTTGGGGAGACAAACAAATTTGATTTTTGCATGAAATTGGAACATTTTGTTTTATACTCCCCCTTTAATAAAGCATAATCAATAAAGGGTTTGGAGGGAGTTATCTTGAGCACAAAATATTTTGAATGATTTTGAAAAAATCTTTTGAACAATCTTAAAAGGTGCTCAAGATGATGATGATTTCTCATGAGTTTTAAATGTAGTGCCAAGCGCACACTTGATTTTCTTTAGAAACACGAGTTTTGATTTGAAATAATCAAAAGTCATCAATTTAAGTCCGGGTTTGCATCAAGTATCGAAAGCCATTGTGAAGAAATTTTGAGAAGCGACATGTTTTAGAAAACATTTAAAGAACTCTTGCTCAAGCATCCGTACATGTCCAGTATCATTGTTGAATGACATTTCTAAACGTCTGAATATCGATTATATGAGAGACATGTCGTGAGAAGAATATTTTTGGATTTTTTATTTTATATTGTTTTTGAATTTTTTGAAAGTTTTATATTTTTATATTTTGCTTTTGTTGGTTTTTCAAATTTTGTATTTTGTTTTTCAAAAATATTTACAGCGAATCTTTTTGGAAATCAGTTTCAAGAAGATTTGAGAAGACGTTCTAACTCCTCATGGGTTAGGCTTCGCATTCCAATTCGTCGAACTAAATCATTAAACCGTTCTTTTGGAAGGGATTTGGTAAATAGTTCGGCGAGTTGGTAATCTGTCTTCACGAAAAATAATTCAACAGTACCTTCTTCTACGTGCTCTTTGATGAAGTGGTAGCGGACACGAATGTGCTTAATCTTTGAGTAATGAACAGGATTGCACGATATGGCTATGGCACTTTTCGAGTCACAATACATAGGTATTTTATCGAAAGTAAAACCATAATCTGTGAGTTGTGTTCTCATCCATAGAACTTGAGCATAACACGATAGAGACACATACTCGGCTTCCGGTTGAAAGTACAAGACAATCTTGTTTATTTGAAGATCGACTTACTAACTTTTCACCCAAAATTGTGCTCCTCGGATGTACTTTTTGTCAGAACTTGATCACCTGCGTGGTCCGCATCCGAAAAGACAATTAGATCAAATCCGGGTTCCTTGGATACCAAAGTCCCATGTGAATGGATGTCTTGGTACCGAAGATCCTTTTAACCTCTTTGAGGTTCGATTCGATAGGCTTTGCACGAAACCGTGCTAATAAGCAAACAACAAAATGAATATCGAATTCGACTAGCAGTGAGGTACATGAGAGAACCAATCATGCTCCGATATTTCTTGGATCGATGGGTTTCCCAAATGAATCGGCTCCAATTTTGGTGAAGTTAGCATTGGTGTACCGACCGAATCACAATTATCCATACCATGATTTTTCAAAATCTCGGTTGTATATTTAGATTGATTAATAAAAATTCCACGAGGAATTGATGTATTTGTAAACCAAGAAAAACTTTAGTTCTCCCATCATGGACATTTCAAATTGGCTTTTCATGATATTTTCAAAATGTTTTGAAAGATTCGGATTAGTGGACCCAAAAATAATGTCGATCCACGAATCGAACAATCAAAATGTCATTTTGATTTTTCGAGTAAACAAGGTAGGATCAACCGTTCCTTTGGTGAAATTGTTTTTGATCAAAAAGAGGATATTTCGTCATACTACGCCCTGAGCTTGTTTCAAACCATAGATTGCCTTTTAGTTTGTAGACGTAGTCCGGATGTTCCATGTCAATGAAGCCTTCGCCGACTCACATACACTTATTCTTTTAGAGTTCCATTCAAAACGCGGTCTTTATGTCCATCGATAAACCGTGATGTTTTTGTGAGTCGCATAGGCTAAGAATATCCGATCGCTTCAAGTCCGCTACCGCGAATGACTCTTCAAAATCTATTCCTTCTTCTGTCTGTATCCTTTGGCCACGAGGCGAGCTTTATTGCGGATTACGCTCATTTCTACATCCTTTTTGTTCTTCCATAACCATTTGAGATCAATGACACGTATGTCAATTGGTCGTGGGACCAAATCCCAAGAGTCATGTAGACGGAATTGGAGAAGTTCCTCCTGCATCGCTTCTATCCAAGCGTTTTCTGCCATTGCCTCCCGAATGTTCTTTGGTTCTTTATTGCTAATTGAGCAAAGGTAAATGCACAAGTCGCAGTCTGTGGCAAGTTGGCGTCTCGTCTGAATTGGCCTTGAAGGTTCACCAATAACTTGTTCAATTGGATGGTCTTTTGTCCACTTCAGAGTAGAAGGATACCGTTGGTTTAACGTATGCGAGTTAGATAGTTCTCGTAAGTTTGAAGATGATTCAGCTGATTCCGTAGCAAACGGGTTTTCAAATACGTCTTCATCTAACGGTGCATCGTTTTGGTTTGTGTAGGTTCTTCTTGAAATGATATGTTTTGGTTTTGCTCATCAACTGTTTTGTAGAATGGTTTCAAGAATTGGAGTTCTTGATGTTGATGTAGATGGAGTTGGAGCATTGGTTCGACGTGGTAGATGCATCTTTCATTGGTGGTGGTGGTGGATGATTTTGGCGGTGCGGTGGAATGATGGTTTGATGCATTTGTCAAGTTCCACCATAGTATTCATCGAACATTAACTCGAGGAAATTCTCCCATTCTTGTTACGAGGGTTTGTCAAACGAAGTTGATTGAGCTCTTTGAGGTATGAGTCCGAACTCGATGTGTCCAAGTCTGCGGGTTGAGTGCGGGTCCTAACTGCTTTGATTAGAAGCCATTGGGTTAGCGCGGGTTCTAGAGCGAGTCTCATAAGCCATCTATGAAAGTTCGTCAAAATTCACATTCATCATTATCCATTATCTTCCTAGTTCTTACGTTATGCACCTCGAATGACTTTGAGTTATCGAGTATCCAATGAAGATTCCAATATCACCTTTAGCTTTTAGTTTACCTAGATCTTCTCGTCGTTCGTCGGATAGCACAAAGCGCCAAATACGTGAAGGTAAGAGATATCGGGTTTCGTTGTTCACTAGTTCATATGGGGTTTTATTGAATCTTGGATAGATTAGGGATCGGTTCGAGTGAAAAAGCAAAGGACATCGACCCATAGAAATAACGATTGCACTAGAATAAATTAGCATTGTGCGGCGACTTCCACAAGAGTTCGATTTCTTCTTTCAACTACCCCATTCTGCTGTGGAGTTCTAACAAGCGATGTTTGATGTGTGATTCCAACATCTACAAAATAAGTTCTTAACTCACGATTTGTAAATTTTGTACCGTTGTCATGCTTACTACCCTTATGGAGCTTGAAGAAGTACTTGAATACGCTTCCGTAAAGGTGATGATGATGCACGGTGCTTGATCTTTGACCTCGAAACTTAACCCATGTATATCTTGAATAATCATCGATGATAACAAGAATATACTTTTTCCCATTAATGCTTTCAACTCTCTTGGGCCACATAAGTCCAAGTGCAACATATGCAACTTTGCTTCCGAACCGGAGTACGGTTTGGATTTATATGATGCTTTTTGCTTTTCCTTGTTCGCATGATGGACATAAGTGATCCTTGGTGTATTTGAACTTTGGAAGTCCGTTGACGATGTTGTCTTGACAAGTTTGTTGATTGTGTTGAAATTGAGATGGATAATCTTCTATGCCACAACCGTGACTTTGTTCCGTATGCTCGTGTCATAAGACATATTGGTGATGAAGAGGCCATTTGGTTAATGTCGATAGCATACAAGTTTGTGTCACGATTCCCGCTAAGAGATCAATGCCATCCAAGTTTCTAACGAAGCATGCATTTCTCCTAAATGCAACTTTTAAATCGCATCACGCAATCGCTCGACCGAAAACAAATTGTGTCCCAACCCTTCGACATAGTAAACCCGAGTGATCAAAATATTTCCAAATGGAAGATCTCCATAACCCATGATAGCTACTACATGATCATTTCCAAAGCGTAAGGTTCCTATGAATTTCGAGCATTTAAATTGATCGCCAGCCTTGATTCGGTCATGTGCTTGGAGCAACCCGAGTTGATGATCCAAAGACATATTTCGATAACTGCCAAGAAGAAGATGATTTTTGGAAACCGTTTTGATTTTGGTTCCTTTGGGTTAGCGGTAAAATCGATCACACTCATAGAAGTTTTCACTGGGTATCTTGGCTTAGCACTCATTCTACCATTCAAGTGTGAAAATTATACCGTTGGTTTCCAAATATCATCCCTAAAGTAAACACTATGCTTCTTATCGAGTGTAAGACCTAAATCTTGCAACTAGACTTCCTATTGGTTTAGCATAAGTTCTTTTGGAACGTTCTTACCAACAGGCTTATCATTCACATTCTTAGAAACACAATCATCTTGAACATTAATTAAAGATTTCTTGCAAGTTACACAAACAGATTCAACACATTCATTAAACATAGCAAGTTTCTTAGGTTCAAGACATTCGGATGAAATGTCTTTCTTATTATAAAGCGGTAAATTCCTAGGGTGTTTTCTACTTTCTTCTCTTTATTCAAGCTACTACTCTTAGAGGCAAAGTAGACTCTATTGTTCCTTGTATTGCTCACATGCTTTAGTTTGCTACTTCTAGAGGTGCTTTCTAGACACTGTAGAAGGTAAGCACACATTAGGATTTACATTGTTATCAAGAGAAGTGGTTTGGCTTTCCTAGTCTCTTTTTAGAGTGCTTGTTTAAGCTTATGTCGTTTGTTCCATATGGTTTAGATGTGGAGGCAGGCGCATTAGTGGTAGTCATCCTAAAAAGGCCAGGTGCTAAAACTTTTGGTTTCTCGATAACCGCTTTTTCATTTTCAACAATCTTTTCTTTTTGCTTAGGAAAGGCAGGTGGAGTGACGGGTTTTGACAAATCATTTTTCTCATTGACTTTTGGAGGAGGCTGAGAAATAGACATTTTTGGTTTAAAAACCGGTTTTGGAACATTAGCTTTCTCCTCAGTCAATGGTTTTGCAATCTTAGTATCCACAACCTTTCCTTTTTGGCATTCCAGTTGGGCCCTCAAAAGATCATTTTGCTCTTTCATGTCCTTGTAGGCACGCTCATACAACAATTTGTCATACTTGCATTCCTCCGTTTTTCGATCAAGTTGTTTAAAATATGACACGTTTTCTTTTTCAAGATTTCAAGAGCTTTTCCATATTTTGAAACAATTGTGGAGGTCTCAAACTGGAGTCTTTCATGATCTTCAACAGAATATGTTTGTAAAACAATGGACATGATATCAGGAGTTATAACATCTTGAAGAGAGAATCATTTAACTTTTCCAAAACATTGATGTGTTCAAAACTTTCATTAACTTTCTTTACCAGTGATTTATGGTCCTTGACAAAGTCACATGTTTCTTTTAAAAATGCTTGTTCAAAATGAATTACCCTCGCACTGATGTTATTTAGCGGAGTGGCAATTTGAGTTTCAAAAATCTTTTTCATTTCGTCATCAAAACTAGAAAACCAGATGTTGGAACTGATGTTGATTTTAGATTAAACAATCCCTTGAAGTATCTCAATTCTAGTTTTAACATCATCTAAAATGCTTCTAGCATCACTTGTGTTAAAAGGATTGTTAGAAGACATTTGTTCCATGTTTGAATAAGATTTTGAGACCACTACGGTTTTGAAACTGGTTTTGACTCTTTGTTTGAAACACTGGGTGTTATGGAAAACTTTGATTTTCATTTTAGGAACAAAAGTAATTCCGAAATTTTGTTAAGTTTGTTGTAATCAATTGGTTTTAGATCCGGGTTCTTTTGTTTCATTTTGATCTACTCTCATCGCTTAGTTCTAACGTTTCAAGAGAATCACGAACAATTATGGATTCATACAAAGCTTTTCCATTATTCAAAACATTTTGTTCTTTCTGAGCTTTCTTGAGTGCACAAGGAGGTTTGTTACCAAGTGCCATTTTTTGTGTAGTATGATAATACGGATTTGTTTGATTAATTAGCATATTTGTTGTTTTAACCGAATGACCCGTTGTAACAAGCGATTTTCCAATTTTTTGATTTTTGATTTTTATCAAGAATTTCATCAAGAAGAGAATCTTCTCGCTTTGAAAATCGACAATCAACTTGTAACATATTGGATTTCATAAATACATCAAACCATGACGGTATGGGGTTTTAGAGAGAAAGTTAAGAGGTTTGGGAACTTAGTGAGACAAAGTAAAATATTATTATGAGCTCAACCCTCACCTGGGAGGTAGAGGGTATTTATAGTACCTTACATAAACGCCACCTACGGGTGTGGATCGGGCATCACAGTGGGTAAAGACCGTCCGTCCTCCACGGTGTTACTTAACTAACTACTAACTAACATTAAATAACTACGACTACGAGCTTTCTAACGATTACATATACTTGAGGTGACCGACACTTTAACGACTGGATTTTCTAAATCCTAACATCGCGATTGACCTTTTTCACTTTTTCAAGATCAGAATAAGTTGCTTTTTGTTTAGAAAGTTGGTTTTTAAGATCAGAAATTTAATCATTTAAAGATTTTATTTTTAAGTTCAAATTAACATCAAGTGTGTCATACTTGATTTGCAATTGTTTTTCTCTTAAAACGGAATTTCAATAACCAATTTCTAATTCTGACTCTATGTTTTTGTGAAATTCAAAAGCTTTTGCGTTCTACTTGTACCTCTCAAGCTCAGCAGTCAATTTATCTTTCGCGGCCTTAACATCGCGATTGACCTTTTTTCACTTTCTCAATTTCAATGCCACAATTATTAATCAATGATTCAAATAAGTCACGTGTTTACTCATCAGTCTCAGTATTTTGTGCCACACCTCCACTAGGATCCACATCTAGAGTTTCAGATTTAATATTGCTACTACTCGATTGTCCGGTATGTATCATAAGTAGGTCTTGGCGTCCACGGAATGTTGTTCGTCATGAGTAAACACATCAAATATGACATTGTTATAGCATGGATCAATGATTGGTATGTTAGGATTTAGTAAATCCAGTTATTAAAGTGTCGGCCACCTCAAGTATATGTAATCGTTAGAAAGCTCGAATCGTAGTTATTAAAAGTTAAGTAGTATTTAGTTAAGTAACACCGTGGAGGACTGACGGTCTTTACCCACCAGATGCCCCGATCCACACCGTAGGTGGCGTTTTATGTAAGACTATAAATACTCTCTACCTCCCAAGGTAGAGAGTTGGAGCTCATAATAAGATTTTCACTTTCTCTCACTAAGTTCCCAAACCTCTAACTCTTTCTCTCTCAAAACCTAATAGTATCGCCTTGTGTGATCATGGTTTGATGTGTTTGTGAAATCAATATCTAACATTGGTATCGAGCGCCATGGTTTGATCATCTCTTTACATATCCTTGGATTTCTAGTGGTTTTTATGGTTTTAGGTTTGAAAACGTTTAGTGGTTTTGCATCATTTGGATCATTTTTTTGTTAAAGTTTGCATTTTGAGTGTAATTTTGTGTTTAGAATCATTGTAAGTGCTTGGGGTTTGATTTGGAAAGCTTTGAATCAACGTGGTTGGGCTTGTTTTGGATTGAAAAGTGTGGTTTTGAAGTTTATCATCTTAGCGACTTGAGTCTCGAGTGCTTTTCTTCGTAGCGACTTGCTTTAGTAATTTCAATGAGTTGTAGTTTAAGTCGTAGCGACTTGATCTTAGCGACTTGTCTATTGAGACAAGCCGACAAAGCGATACAAGTTAGTGGAGGTTCCACTTGCTAGCGACTTGGTTGGGTTAGCGACTTGTTTCTATTATTTCTAGCGACTTGGCTTTATAGTTCTTAGCGATTTGTTCTACTAGCGACTTGTCTACTTAGCGATTTGGTGCATTAGCGACTTGTGTTCAGCGACTTGATTCATAGCGACTTGTAAGTAGCGAGATGTTATTTAGCGACTTGTGCTTAGCGACTTAGTTCACAACGAGTTGTTCTTTAGCGGCTTGTCTGCCTAGCGACTTGGTGACTTAGCGACTTGTCTCAAGGGTTATAGCGACTTGGTAGATTGTTGTTTCTAATACGGTTTTCTCTTGATTTAGTAAAATCCGTGAAAGAATCTATTTCCGGTTTAATCATAGAGTTATAAAATCCGTGAAATCAGAACGCGTGTCTACCAACGTGCCTACAATCATCTCTACCGTAGTTGAGGACATTCAAGCGGTGGTCAGGACACTCATCCACCCATGCTTGATGTAATCGACTACGACTCATGGGCTCAACGAATCGACTGTCTTGTCTAGGAAAGGAAAATGGAGTCAACATTCTCAAGTCAATTGATGAAGGACCTTATCGATTGAGACTACAAGAGACATAATTGATAGTCTTGCAGATGGAACAATGATCTTTGGATTGGGCGGACCAAAGACGTATGATGAGCTCGTGATAAGGAGAAAAGAGATTCGATGTTGATATGAGGGCTTCAAACATTATACTTGTGGTCTTCCAAAGATATTCACAAGCTTATCAATCACAACACTGAAGCCAAGGCGGTTTGGGATAATGTCAAGATGCTTCTCTCGGGTTCGAATTAACTAAGGAAGACAGAGAATCACAATCATATGATGAATTTGAGCACTTTAAGATGAAACCGTAAGAAAGTGTCTATGAATATTACGTGAGATTCCACAAGCTTGTAAATGACATGAGGAACATCAAAATGACCACGCCAAATATTCAAATTGAACTCAAAGTTTGTGAACAACATGAATCCGAATGGCAAAAATTTGTCACCTCTGTGAAGCTAACCAAAGGATTGAAGAACACCAACTATGAGCAATTGTATGCCTTCCTTCTTCGTAATGAGAGACATGCTATGTTTGAGCGAAGGATTCTTGAGCAGTTCAAAACTAAGCAGGAGAAACAAGTTCTTCAAATGATTCAACGACCTTTACACAAATGTTGGAATTACCACCAAAGCTTCACAAGTCATACCCACGGAAATGGTAATTACAAACTCATCACGATCCAAGATATAAGCCTCCGGACTCGAACACATTCATGGAAAACTTCATCAATCAACTGTCTCTCATGGTTAGTCAAAATATGAATTCCACCCCACACACCAACAATAACCTCAGAACTGCATCCAATCCACACAATCAAGCTATTGTCAGATATGGAAAGGTTTTGGTGCAACCAGTTCATGGAAGGCAATATGAACAGGGAAGAGGTGGAGTAGGTGGAGGTTATGTGGCAAATCAATATCGGAGAAGGAATGGTAATCAAGGACAAGCAAAGCCGATTAAGTGCTACAATGTTGGTGGTGATGGACACAAGTGAGGCGCACATCTCCAAATGCCCTCAAAATGCAGTACTTGAGACAAGATGTTACTTGTGCAAGCTCGGGATAATGGAGCATTTTGGATGAAGATGAATTATTGTTTCTTCTTGAGGTAATGCCAAGACATATGATGCGAGATGTGGATGAGCGACCAATTCGGAGATAGGTCATAATCGTCGGAATGCCTTTCAAGTTGCGCATCGTGATGCATATGACTCGGCGTCGATGATGAACCCATGCACATACAATTTTCATGGCTAGCATTTCTTCAATGGTCTCTCCAAAGGTCTCATCATCATGACCGGTGGTCCATCCAAAGAATCAATCATCTCGAGGTATTAAAACTATATGATGATGTTGATCGACAAAAGATACATGATAAAGTGCAATCACAGAAACTTGTGACTCGGATATTGCTAATATGGGTAATAATAATATTGTACCATATGATCAATATGTGATCCAAAGTGAGTGTGATTGAACCAAGTGATGTATCTTGCGATCAATGATGACTATGTTTTTGATGAATACACTTGCATGTGCCCATGATGATTCATTACCTCCGAATCAATGCCTATAAAGAACAAGTTGCTATTTATAGCTAAGTTTGAGTTAACTACCCGTGAGCGAGAAATGGATGACCAAATGCGTACAATTATTAGAAAAAAGTAATTTTAGAGAAGTGTTAAAACAAGAGTTAAACTCCTTACAAGAAAAGCTTTCTAAAGCTGTTAAGCAAAGCAAGAGCTTCAAGAAAATGTTAAAGTTCTTAAACAAGAATTTAATGCTAAGGAATCAAAACTTTTGAATGACTTTTCTAATCTAAAAACTTTGAAAACAAGCTTAAAAATAAGTTATGCGACAAAGGAACACCATTGAGATTGCTACATGGTCACTAAGCATAGAGTTTTAAGCGATAAGCATAGTATACCCATTATGAAGTGTAACATATTGGATTTCATAAACACACTAAACCATAAGATCAAATAGTACAATATGATTCTAGAGAGAGAAAGTTAGAGGTTTGGGAACTTTAGTGAGAGAAAGAAAAGTCTTATTATGAGCTCCAACTCTACCTTGGGAGGTAGAGAGTATTTATAGTCATTACATAAATCGCCACCTAACGGGTGTGGATCGGGCATACGATGGGTAAAGACCCGTCCAGTCCTCCACGGTGTTACTTAAACTAAATACTACTTAACTTATAATAATCTATGACTACGAGCTTTTAACGATTACATATACTTGAGGTAACCGCTCTTTATATTCTGGATTTACTAAATCCTAACAATCTCCCGCTAAGGAGGTCACCTCAAACACACATTAAACATATATTGAATACAAACAGATATTACTTTAAAAATTGTTCTTGCATTCTTGATGTTGTACTTTGCTCGAAGCTCGTAGTTATTGATTCTTCACATTGCATGTTAGGTTAATCCAAGTGGAGGTCTTTCTTGATCCATGTGATAATGAGTTTTGAGCCGCTTTTGAGATCATCAACCGACAAGAAATCTCGAGATATCCATTGTGGTGTTGGTATTATGTGATGTTCGACTTTCGGACCGACATGCTCACATTACGGATCATGAAATGTTCTCATCGAGTAGCGGAAGCTTTCGTTGATTCATGATATTGGCGCAGAGCGAAGCATGGAGTGAAAATATCGAGTCATTGATGCACTAATCATTATTTCTTTTGAGATGAATGTGTTGAGTGAGCATGCGCTATGGATTGACCGCTTCATTACGATCACCGCAAACGTGGGCGTACACGCATACAATAGTTAGCATAAATCGCGACGAAAGTGTCTTTGATCACTCGTTGAATTGAGGTGCACGCCCACGGTTCCCGTTGATCGATTACAAGTCTTGCATGTGATCATGTATAATTCGAAGAATTTCCTTGACAGGGTTTCGCGGTGCTCAAGTCGTTCTCAAACCGGAATGTCTCAAAGAAGACAACACGGAGTGAGTGAACCAAATGAATAGAGATTCACCGATTGATGAAAAGAGATTTGAAAAACAATCGTGTATTGCTCAATAGAAATTGTTTTTGCAATACAACGAAGGTTTGATGAAAATCAATTATCAATCATAAAACACCTTTTGATTGAAATATTCGTACACGGTCGATGTGCTAAAGAAAAGAGTTTTAAGCACAATGACCGGTTTTCAAAGGTATCCGTCAATCCATAACTTTGAACCGTGATTGATTCAAAAGATTGAATCGCCTCATTGTTTTGTTCGGTGTCACATGGTTGATCTATTGAATAGATCTCACATGCCACCCACCAGAGCTTGTTTGATGTTGGCTCGAAGGCTTTCCATCTTCATTGTGAATATGTTTGCATATCACTCGGATGTTCGCAATACCACAAGGATAATGCGTAGGACTCAAGATATAATCTCTCTTTCCACATTGAGTGAAGCAGAGTCTTCATTGAAAGTGTCCTAATGAGATTTATTGATGATCTCGTGGCTCTAGACTCAATTTGTGCATATTTAGATCCTATATCGGAGACTAGGGAGAGGGTCTCCTTCTTCAATGTAGATCCCAATTCGTAGACAGTTGTATGGATCTTTAACCTTTAACTTATAAAGGGTTTAGCAATTTTGTATAAAACTACTAAGTGGAATTCTACCGGAACTTTAATGAGTATCGGAATCTACTCGATGAAGGCTAAGAAGAACACAAACAATAAGAATAGCGAACACGTAATAATATCAAACTAAGCCTCAATATTATTAATCGATCACCTTAATAGTGATAGGGTTTTTCAACCTTGAAGCTATGAACTAACTAATAATATATGGGACGTGTATATTTTGTGTGTAGTTCTAATTATCTAATAAACTACGTACTGTCATCTCTTTATATAATAGAGGTGCTAGGGTTACAAACTTATCCTACAAGTAAAACAATATCTCAGTAATCTTTAATAAAGATAAGTATTTTGCATATACTCCATCGACATAGAATCTCCATTATGCATATTAAGTCCTTCAATTATCTTCATTGAAGCATATGTAGTTTTGTTGTATCAAATCACATATACACGATTGTATATGGCCCAACAATCTTCCCCTATTTGATATTACAAAACTATCTTCATGAATTCAAGAATCTCCATTGTTTCATTCTTGTATTTATTTTGTCTTTTAATGATGACAAAATAAACAAAGTCGTGTCGAACTTCCCTTAAATAGAAGTTGAGATGTAATCATCTCCGTGAATGAAACAAACACACATAAATAAGTGCAAATAATCTTCATGTTAACTTCTTCCCTTTTGTAATCATCGAATAAGGAACACCGTGAAGAGAAGCAACTCAGATACACTTCCCCGAAATTTATGTTAACCGCTCACGAATTTTCAAAATAATAACCATAAAGTATCCGAGAAATCAAACCATGTGTCGGTCAATACGAGCGAAGACAAACACAAACGTCCCAACTAACTAATCTCTAATTAGTGACCAAAAATCATCGCGACTTCCTTGCATCCAATCGATTTGAAAATAATATCGTGATGCTTTCAATGTTCGAGCAGTGCTTTCAACTTCGTGATGACTTTCATATAAACATCAGTTCTTTTGCGATGCCTTCGAAAACGATGATTACCTTGAACATAATAGCAGCAGTACTTTCAAACCAGGCAAAGCAGTACTTTGAACAAAATTGGCGATGACTTGAAAATCACATTACGATGCGTTGAAACCAAAGCGGATCAAAACTTGAATAATGATGCTTTAAATTCAATAACCACCTGCAGCTCACGTGAACGCTGCAACTTGACAACCTCAAGCCCACGTCATCCAAACCCACGTGATATTACTTTTTCCAAGCAAATACCGTCAAGCCAATGATAACCAATACATTATGCGATGTAGAGGATCAGAACCGAATAATAAATAACTTTTGTCATGTGAAGTACACGATCAAATCCCAATAGATTATATGGTACGCAGCAAATCCCACGTTTGACATCAATTTTCAGCCAATAAAAAACCATATCTGCTTGTCTCAATCCCACGTGAAGTCAAAAAACAAGTCATATGACAATATAGCCACCATCACGTGATCAGTCCAACCTTTATTTTATAACACCTGCTTTTCGACAACTTTTTACAAGACCTACTGGTAATTCAAAACTGCTTCAATAAAACCAAATATGCTTCTGTCGACGATAATAAACCTTTTTCTTCGACACAAAACCGGTACAAATAATCCCATGTGCTGGATAATCATATAAAATTCGTGGGTCCCAAAAATTCAGCAATTAACGTGATCTAATTCCAAAACGAATATAATATGCCGCAACATGACCAACGGCTGAATTGGACCAATCAAAGAGGAAGTCCACCGTAACTTCCATGTATCGCATAGCACCGAATTTTGACCCAATCAATAAATTAATACCAGCCTCGCATTATCACATGACATAACCAATTATAAACACCATCGACCTTCATATTCACGGACACCATACACCATAGCAATTCTCAAACACCCACTTTCTATGAATTGCTATGCACACAATACATTAAGAATTAATGTTTTTGGAAGTCCCAAGCCAGAATAGACTTGAATCTTCCATAAGCATCAACATAATCATAGCGTGTTAAGATTTTTGATGGAATCTTGTGTTCAGAAACATCTAATTCTTCTTGTTTAGGTTTCCAAACCCATCTCATCAAGCCTTAACAACACTAACCTCCGAGGTCGTCCTAGCGAAGATTTCTTTTGGCCTAGTAGTACTTTGTTTCAATCCTTGTTTAATAAGTCTCACGGCGATGGGTTAAAAACCTTCTTGGTTGAGGATATTTAGAATCTCTTGAAAATTTCTATGGTTAATCCTCCTTGAGTTGTTCCATACCTGCTTTTGATCACTAACTGGTTTCTTGAGTTTACATGTATACTGCAGATGATCAAAACTGCCACAAACATAGCAAGCTTTATTCTGAAACGCAAAAGTCTTCCCGAGTTTTTGAGTTATCATCCCATTCCAGTTTCTTTGATTACCTCTAGGACTATTGTTGTTCCTAGGGTTTTTATTAGACTTTTTGTGACTTTTAACAGGTTTGGTTGCTAAAGGTTGACAAACTTCACGGACTTCAAGCTCTTTTCTTTTTAACCTTTGAAAACCTTCAGAACAACTTTATCATCACGCTCAACCCAATCTTCAATGTTGACCTTATTCCTATCAATCTTATCGGTTTGTGTAGTGAAGCTAGTGTAGCATTCTTCTCACCTAAACTTTCACTTTTCATAGATTCACAAGATTGACTAGCAAGTTTTGTAAAGATCATCCTTTCCTTGGTGAGCTTTTCAACTTCGATATCTTACAACCTAACTTCCAATCACTTAGTTTTAATTGATACTCTAGTTGGTTGTACTTTTTATTCAAGCTTCTTCATTATCTTTATAAACAAGAACTTTAGCTTCAACTTTTCTAGATTAAATAAATATTCTAGTTTCTCATTCATTGTGCTATGACTCTTTTTTCAAGTTCAAGATCTTTAAGCAAGGTTTGATAAGAATCATTACGATTAACACGAAATTTTACCTTCTTGTTTGGATCATTGGATGATGTGTAAAAATGGCCATCATCGCAAACTTCACGGATCAAGATCGCTCTTCTTATGTAGAATTTCCCCGGCGATTGATACCACATGTAGATCCCAATTGAGACAGTTGTATGGATCTTTAACCTTTAACTTATAAAGGGTTTAGCAATTTTGTATAAAACTACTAAGTGGAATTCTACGGAACTTTAATGAGTATCGGAATCTACTCAGTAAGGCTAAGAAGAACACAAACAATAAGAATAGCAGAACACAGTAATAATATCAAACTAAGCCTCAATATTATTAATACGATCACCCTTAATAGTGATAGGGTTTTTCAACCTTGAAGCTATGAACTAACTAATAATATATGGGACGTGTATATTTTTGTGTGTAGTTCTAATTATCTAATAAACTACGTGCCTGTCATCTCTTTATATAATAGAGGTGCTAGGGTTACAAACTTATCCTACAAGTAAAACAATATCTTCTGTAATCTTTAATAAAGATAAGTATTTTGCATATACTCCATCAGCTTGTAGAATCTCCATTATGCATATTAAGTCCTTCAATTATCTTCATTGAAGCATATGTAGTTTTGTTGTATCAAATCACATATACACGATTGTATATGGCCCAACATTCAATACCAACAATCTCTAAGAGAAAGTCGATAGATAATGTCGGTTCCCGTGAGAATGAAACAAGTCCTTTCAAGAGGAACTTGAGTGGTTTGGGAAGATGAAGTGCGGCGCGTCCGGGTCCATGACGCCTTGTCTTCAATACCGATGTTACCTTGGTAACCACCGTAGCATATGAATTGAACTCGGTATCTCGCCCTAAGGTTGAATAATTGAGGCTATTTGTTTTCACCCTTTTCTCATTCAATTCTTTTTCATTCTTCAACCCTTCAAGCTATCGAGACTTCATAACTAGAACCTTGTTGGGTTTATTCCATTACTAGCTCGGTCTCGATCCGCACTCTTCCCATATCTCATTTTCTCCTTTTTTTCAATATACCTAAGGACTCTACACTATCTAGTGGATTGTCCTCGGTAGATCCCCCCGGTTACAGCGGATTGTGAGAACAAATACCTAACCATATCCTCCTTATATCACCATACATAAAGTAAAGTTGGTGGGTCTATTTGGTATTGTTCATCCGCCATTGGAACCAATTGAAAACCATTTGAAAATCAATCCAGATACTTATGATATATTATCAAAGTATTTTGTACTGAATTGTTTTTGATATTTTTAGAACAAGAGCTCCCCTCAACATGTGCATCAAGTGTTTGAAATCGTTTTGCACATGGAGGCAAGAGAAAGAATTAACTTTGATTACCATTTTCTAAAGATATCAACATCACTTCCTCGATCAAAACAAGTAGATAAAGCATATAAGGGAAGGATGAGGTTTTCATAAACTTGCTCCCCTCAATATGTGCCTTGAGGTGAAAGAGTTTTGCACATACAAGAGGGAACCCGCACATTGATAAAAATTGATCACGCTTCGATCTTTGTGGTTTAAGATAGATGCTCCCCTCAACATGTGCATGGAAAATTTGAAATCGTTTGGCACATGTGGGAAGGAGAGCTTGTACATCCTTATAAAACCATTTACGAATTATCGGTTTAAACCAATTTAAATCACAAATTCTCCCGATCACAATTATCAAATTATTTGAGATTTGTGATCTCAGAGATTTAAATTGATTTTGAAAGTTTTTAAGGAGAATTGTGACTTGATTATGAAAGTTTTAACTCGATAAGGATCGGATTTTAAGACTTTAACCTCCATTGAATAAACATGCATGATTATCTTGTGAAAACAATTGAATGACAAATAACCTTTAATTTAATTGAAATTATTCTCCCCTCAATCAATGACCTAAGTTGTTGATTGAGAGATAGATAGTTTGACACACTTTAAGTCCAAATGATTTCCAAAAATAGAGTCCGAGTTATTTTTAAAGCAATTAGTTTATATAAGATAGTAAGGATTTTGTTTAAAGAATCGAGCATGAGATTTGAAAACCAAGATAAAGCATGGCTCTGTTCTTTCTTTGAAAAGCGGTTATCGCTCGAAATGACAATAAACCATTGTTTCTCTTTCTCTCATTTTTTTTATATAAAATTCGAACAACATCTAAAGTCCGTGTCATTCTTTGAATGACAGACAAAGACCGTAGATATTATCGAACCGAGAAAAGCATGACAAAAGACAATTTTTTTTTAAAGATTTTTCCGAATTTTCAAATTTTATGGATTTTGAGAGTTTTATATTTTTTATTTTGTTTTTCGAATAAATATATACAAGAGATAGATGAAGGAAACCTTTACTCCTCTTCTTCCTCTTGAAGACGCTTTGAGTGTTTCGGTTGTAGGCTCTTAAGACCCGCCGTGGAAGGATAAACTCAATCGCCTCTCTAGAAGACTTTGGTGAAGATGTCGCTAACCGGTATTCGGTCCTCACAAAGTAAAGTTCCACCACACCGTTTTCAACTTGATCCCGATGAAATGATGCCAATGTCGATATGCTTTGCTCTTGAGTGTTGTATGTTGTTGCATGAGAGAAATAGCACTTTTATTATCACAAGATGTAGGGATTTTGTTAAATTCAAAGCCATAGTCGATAATTGGGATCTCATCCATAGGATTTGAGCACAACAAGATGACATGGCTATGTATTCACCTCTGTAGAAGAAATAGAAGTACTCATTTGCTTCTTTGCGCACTCACAAGCTTATCACCCAAAACTAAGCACCTCAGACGCATTTCAACGAGTATCTTGACATCTGCATGATCAAGATTTGCATAGTTGTTAGTGACATACCGATGTCCTTGGGGTACCAAAGTCCCATATTGATGGTTCCTTGGAGATACCGAAGACCCGTTTAACCGCTTCCAAGGTGCTTTTAGTAGGCTTAGCTCGGTATCTAGCACACATGCAAACAATGAACAAGATGTTTGGTCTACTAGTCATGAGGTACATCGTGATCCAATCATACTACGATATTTCGTTTGATCTACCATGATCCCCGAGTGGTCCTCATCTAGTTTAGTACGCTCTATCATGGGAGTGTCAATAGGGTCACTTGAATCAAATCCAAATTTCTTTAAAATCTCATTTGCATATTTAGATTGATTTATGAAAATGCCTCCGGAGTTTGTGAAATTTGTAATCCCAAGAAAATGACATTTGTCCCATCATTGACATTTGAAATTTAGAACCCATTTTGTTTGAAAATGGTCACACTCATTGGGGTCGATCGAGGCAAAGATGATATCATCAACATAAACTTGAACGTGAATTAAATGTTTGCACGACTTCACGGTGAACAATGTTGGATCAATGCTCCTTTGTGAATCCGGTAGATAGAAGAAACTTTGATAGTGTATCATACCATGCCTTGGAGCTTGCTTTAAACCGTAAAGAGCCTTCTTCAAACGATAAACGTGAGTAGGATGCTCGATTCTCAAAGCCTTCAGTTGGGTGGCGTGAGACGACTTCTTTAAGATCACCGTTCGAAATGTCGCTTTACATCCATCCGATAGACAACCATGTTCTTACTAGCAAGATTAGCCAGAAGTTTCGATTGCCTCGATACGAGCAACAGGAGCAAAAGATTCTTCAAAATCAATACCTCCTCTTGACGGTATCCTTTAGCAACCAATCGAGCCTTGTTCTTTAACATATCACCATGCTCATCAAGTTTCACTTTGAAGATCCATTTTAGAGCAATGATCATAGCATAACTGGAGCAGTACTAATTCCCATACATCAAGTCGATCAAACTCATGAATTTCTTCTTGCATGGCATTGAACCAAATTGCCTTCATTCATGGCGGTTTTAACATCTTTTGGTTCGATCTAGAGAGTACGGAGTGGAGAAGCACCATAAGGCATCGGTTGCAAGTTGTTTCCGTGTGGATCTTGGGCGAGAGGGATTTCCAATGATGTTGTCTAATGGATGATCGTGAGTCCATTTTTGAGGTGTTCATGTGGCGATTGTTGAGGGACTAAAGTAGCAGAGTCGATGTCTCCTCAAGAAGATGGTTCGATGATGATTCAGAGCAAATATGTTTTCAAATGGAGCATCTTCGGAGTAGCAAAGGATTAACTTCATCATTGATGCCGTAAAAGTTCCATGGTGTACATTCAAGATTGATGATTTGTTGATGAGATCGAGTTATCGGCAGCAGCGCTTGACTTAATGATATTGAGACCGAAGGTTGACTTCATTCTCATGGATAGGAGCATCCTGTTGTTGGAATTGACTTATCATTGGTACTTGGCTCATAATGTTCATCAAATATAGGATTAAACAATTTCTTTAAATCATCTTCGGATGGAGGTACATATGGAGTTGCTAGAGAGGAGTTTGGTACAAGGATGAACTAATGGGACTGTTTTGAAGTGTGGGTCCCGAACTCGATTGTCCAGAGCCATTTGACCGTCACCATCAAACGAAACGTGAATTGTTTCCATGATATCTCGGGTTCTCTTGTTGTAGATTCGGTAACCTTTATGTTTGGTGCATATCCAACAAATACTCCAATTTCCGCTTTAGCTTTCAATTTACCTAAATCTTGTCCGTCATTTGTTGGATAGCATAAAGCACCAAACACACGAAGATATGATAGATCAGGTTTTCGATTGTGGACAAGTTCGTTTGGAGTCTTTCCATGGGAAGTGTGAATAAGAGATCTATTTTGAGTGTAACAAGCAGTGGCAATAGCTTCACCCCATAGAAACATTGGAACCTTCGAGTAAATCAGCATTGTTCTTGAAGCTTCTAAAAGAGTTCGATTTCGTCTTTCAACAACACCGTTCTGTTGAGGAGTTCGAGGAATACTTCTTTGAGGACTGATTCCAAAATTTTCATAAAATTCATTGAGTACTTTATTAACAAACCCGGCCCATTGTCGGCTCGAACGATTCTAACCGCTTTGTTGAGTCGGATCGAAGTTGTTTAATGAGTTTAATGATGACATCCGGAGTTTCGTCCTCAAAACTTAACCCAAGTGAATCGGGAGTAGTCATCAACCACTACTAACACATATCTCTTCCCATTAATAGTTTGCACCTCATTGGACCGCATGCATCCATATGAAGGTATGAAGAACTTCCATTACGAGAGTTTGTGGGTTTTGGTTTGTGGGCATATTTCGTGCTTTTCCCAATTTGGCAAGTCGAGCAAAGATGATCTTTTCATATTTTAATCGGGTAAACCTCGACAAGATCTTTTGGAAAGGTTGTTTATGGTACCAAAGTTCAAGTGATTGAGACGACGATGCCATAACCAAGACTTTGTTTTAGAAGCCTTTGACAAAGCGATTGGAGAGGACTTCATCATGTCGTCGATAGAGATGGTGTATAGGTTTGAACCTCGAGTACCTCTTAATAATTCCACACCATCAAGTTCTCTAACGAAACAAGAATGTTTTCTAAAGCCACTTCTAGATCGGAATCACGTAATGACCAACAGAGAACAAATTGTGACCAAGACCTTCCACATAATATACCCGAAATCACACTTTTACCAACCACATAATCTCCATAACCCATAATAGCTCCAAAATGGTCGTCCCCGAATCTAATCGTCCCGATGAATTTACTCACGAAGTTCATGAGTCACGACCGTATCCATCATATCTTGGAGCAACTGAGTCCGTGTACCACGTAAGCGATTTGAACGATCCGCCGGTTGAACACGAGACAAGAATGGATAATCTGGATAATTGGGATTCCATGCAAGAATGGGTTCCATTTGGTTAGTAACGATGATTGGAACACCCACATCGTAAATAGAAGCAATGGAATCATTATGAATAGATGCGAGACTAGTGTCCAGATTTGCCCTATTCAAAGTATGTTCACTTCTTAGGGAATAGTTCTACCAAGAGGCATCCATTTTCTAGTGGGCATTGTCGATTAACCTTATGGCCAACAGTATCCATTAATAACCTATCTTACTAAATGTTCTTCTGTGGGTTTTCACTATTTTCTAACTTTCTTTCGCCTTTGCCTTTTAGCCTTCTTAGAATGATTTTTGCATGAACAATATTAATCGGGGATTTGACCGCATTAGATAAAGCATTCACACCACATTCATGATTAGTAACGAATTCAAGCGCACATCATTACAAGGTTTGCAAATAGTATCAATTGAATTAATTACAAGACGCCTATGGCTAATACTAGAATCAACACGATTCGTTTTATTCTACTCAAACTTAAAGTTCCTAGGTTGGTCTTCTACTCTCTTCCAATGCACATTCTTAGCTTGCGAGGTCCTATCATTCCTTGTGTTGTCTTGAGACTTTGACCGCCGCTTTAATGTCACCGATTACTCATGTAGATGGAATGGGAACATTAGTTGGTTTTGCTACTCTTTGCATCTCTGTTTAGATGTTGGGATCTCGAGCTACATGCAGTACACTAAGGTTCACTTTCTTAACACTAGAAGTGTTGGGATTTGTACTCTAGAAGGCATACTAGGGTTCGATTTCTTAGCACTAACAGATCCGAATCGAGCGCTTCAAGGCACACTAAGGTTCACATTCATAACATTGGGCATTGAATGGATTTCATGCTTGGCACTAGGCATAGAACAAGGAATCAAAGGATTAACTCTCACCTAAGGACTTAGGGCATATTGTGATTAAGCATTCTAGAAGTTCTTGAGATCGTTCGGCATATAAGCATGCATTCCCAATTGCATTATCAGTGGTTTTTCTAACTTATCATCTTCAACAATCTCACGGAGACATTCTAGACAATCCTTAAGGTATGAGAAATATGTTTGAATTGCAAGTTTGTTATTCCTAAGATGAGGGGAACAT
The DNA here is from genome assembly GCA_022545495.1 of Chrysanthemum lavandulifolium. Lineage (NCBI taxonomy): Eukaryota > Viridiplantae > Streptophyta > Magnoliopsida > Asterales > Asteraceae > Chrysanthemum > Chrysanthemum lavandulifolium. The sequence continues at coordinate 22,563,251 of CM040243.1, forward strand.
ATTTCATGCATAAAGCATATTTATTACAAGAGTGAACCTTTGATACACCATTCTCCCATTGGTCATTGGCATTTTCCTTTACCGGCTCTTGATTCTCAATTTCCTTTTGCAATGAAGCTATTTGTTCGTTATTTTTGTTACGAGTGACCTTTATTGATTCAAATAACTCATTGAAATGACGTTAACCTTTTCATTTTCTTCTAGAAAACTTTCGCTTTCCTTTTGTAATGCATTTACTAAGTTTTGAAGATGAAACGTTTGAGAATTTTGAGAATCTAAAGGAGGAGGCATTTGGGAGCCGTCACATTGTTCTTATGACCCTTTAATTGAGAGATTTGGGCTTTCAAATTTCGATCGTGTTACAATGAGCTTGAATCATTCATCACGCTTGTTTATTTGAAAATCGCATCAAACTCGGAGCATCTAAGGATGTCTTGATATTTGAAGTTTTGACATTTTCAATAAGATGTTGATATTTTAGTTGTAAATTAAAATGCTCAACCTCTAGTTTAGAAAAATGTTTAACCAAATTGTCGTGATCATCCAGTTTAATTTCTCATTTAGTTTAGAATTAGTCTTTTCAAGCTCAATGACACGATCATGGGAGACTTTCGTGGCAATGAGATAATTCATGAAATTGAGAAGCATTAATGGAACAATTTGTAGCGATGAAAACACATCTTGAGCAACACATTCAGAAATCAGATTCTCATTCAAAGTATGCAAGTTCTTCCTCTCAATCTCATTATATTTTAATTCTCGCTCATAGTCACTAACCTCAACGATCATTGCATCAAATTCCTTTTCCATTTCTTTAATGTCTAAATTCATTCCTTTTTAAGACTTTCAAATTGATCTTTAGTTGTTTAAAGAAGGGCATGACTTCGCTTAAATAACATTCTTTCGTTTGCTCAAACCCCTTTCCCTTGGTTATACCGTGGGTGTGATCCTTTCTTACAAGTTTTCTCAAAATCAACAAATACTTGAAAAATAACATATTGACCGATTAAGGTCTTGCTTTTAGTGGCAATAGTTCTAGGAACTAGATGCATTGGTGTATTTGGAGGATACACACGATCAAGGCATTTTCCTAAGGGAGGGTTTGTAACAACAAGATTCTCCGCTTTTGCTTATCTAAATCCTTTTTCGAACACTTGTTCGGAGTTAACAACGTTGAGGCTTAAACATGTTCAAGGAGATCCAATTCTCCTTTTTGTAATCATGGGGTGTGATAATTATTTTCTTCTCTTTACATTTAGGATCATCTAGTTTCTTGTTCATCTTCTCCTAGTGACTTCATCTCGATTTCTTATCTTCCTCTCGCACTCAACGCAACTAGGTTTCTGTCTAGGCTTAAGGATTTCATTACCATCATAAATTACCTTATGAGCACTTCTAGCCTTTTTAATGACCTCTCGGATTTGGTTCCTCAACAAGGGAGTACTAAGCTTATCACTTAAAACTTTGTGCTTAGTGATTAAGTGAGCATTGAATGGTATTTCCTTGTACGTATAACTTATTTTCAAGCTTATTTTCAAGGTTTTAGATTAGAAAAATCATTCAAAAGTTTTGATTCTTTAAGCACCGAATTCTTGCTTAAGCATTTTAACATTTTCTTGAAGTTCTTGTTTTGCTTAGCGCTTTTAGAAAGCTTTTCTTGTAACGAGTTTAACTCTTGTTTTAATACTTCTTCTAAACTTACTTTGTCTAATAGTTGTACGATTTGATCATCCATCTCCGCTTCACGAGTGGTTAACTCAAACTTAGCTCGTTGTTCATAAATAGCAACACGTTCTTTATAGGCATTAAGTTCGTAGATAACAGACTCATCAGGGGCACATGCATGTATTCGTCAAAAGCATAGTCATCATTGACCGCATAAGATACATCACTTGGTACAATCTCACTTTCACTTTGTTTAACATATTGATCATATGGGACAACATCGACATTACCCATATTTTCAATATCGACTCAATAATTACGGTTGATTGTACTTCATCATGTATCTTTTGCTCATCAACTTCATCGTATAGTTTTAGTACCTCATAAATGTTGTCTTTGGATGGACCGGTTTGTTGTGGTGGAGAAACTTTGGAGAAACCATAGGTGAGATGCTAGCCATGAAGATTGTTTGAGCAAAGAGGTTCATCATCTACATCGAGTCAAATGCATCACGCCGCCTACTTGAAAGGCATTCGATGATTATGACCTATCTCCCGAATCGGCCGCTCATCAACGCCAAGATCATAAGTCTTGGCATTCCTTCAAAGAAGAAATAGTAACTCCTCTTCATCCAAAGTTGCTCCATTGTCCTCGAGCTTGCACAAGCAACATCTTATCCCTGAAGTACTCAAGATTCTCAGGACGTTTTGGAGATGTACAATTCCTTGCAATGTGTCCCTCACCACCACGCTTGTAGCATTTGATAGGCTTTGTTTGTCCTTGATTTCCAATCCTTCCTCGATTGATTTCCACCATAGCCACCACCTACTCCACCCTTCTCCGATCAAACCGCCTTTCTTGAACAGTCGCACCATAACCTTCCCATCTCGACCGTTGCTTGATTGTGTGTATTGGATCTTTGTTATGAGGTTGTTGTTGGTATGTGGGAGAGTGTTCATGTTTTGACCGATCATGAGAGCTAGTTGATTAATGAAGTTTCCACGGATGCATCAAGATCGGCTTGTTTGAACATTGGATCGGGAATGAGTTTGTGATTACCATTACCCATGGGTATAACTTCGAGAAGCTTTGGTGGTAATCCCAACATTGGTGTAAAAAGTTGAATCATTTGTTGAGCTTGTTTCTCCCGATTGGTTTTGAACTGCTCTGAATCCTTTTTCAAACATAGCATATCTTTCATTATGGAGAAGGAAGGCATACAGATTGCTCATAGTTTGTATTCTTCAATCCTTTAGTGAGCTTCACATAAGTGACAAACTTGTGCCATTCGTGATTCATGTTGTTCACAAATTTTGAGTTCAAATGAATGTTAGGCATAGTCATTTTGATGTTTCTCATGTCATTCACAAGCTTATGGAATCTCATAGTACTCATAGACACCTCATCGGGTTTCATCTTGAAATGCTCAAATTCATCATATAGTTGTGATTCTTTATCTTCAATAGTCAATTCGTAACCCGAGAGAAGCATCTTGACATTATCCCATCGACCTTTGCTTCGTTGTTGTGATTGATGTTTGTAGATGTCTTTTGAAGGCCTTGCAAGATAATGTTAGAAGCCCCGATATCTCGTGATCGAATCTCTTCTTCTCCTTATCATCGAGCTCATCATACATCTTTGGTCCGTCCATTCCGTAAATCAATGTTCCATCTTCACCAGTATCAATTATGTCTCTAGTAGTCTCAACCCGATAAGGTCCTTCATCAATGGATTTGAGAATGTTAACCCCATTTTCCTTTCCAAGACAAGACAATCAGATTCGTTGAGCCCAAGAGTCGTAGTCGGTTCTGTCAAGCATGGGTGGACGAGTATCTCGAACAAGCCGCTTGAACATCCTCGGCAACAGTGGAGATGATAGTAGGAACGTTGGTAGACATGTTATGATTAAACGGGATTTTATAACTCTATGATTAAACCGGAAATAGATTCTTTCACGGTATTTTACTAAATCAAGAGAAAACCAGACATGATAGAGTCAACCAAGTCGCTAAGAAAACTGAACCAAGTCGCTATAATACCAAGTTGCTAAGACATACCAAGTCGCTAAATAACAACCGGCTAAGCACCAAGTCGCTAGCAAAATTTTGACAAAGAAGTCGCTACACCAAGTCACTAAGTTGTCAAGTCGCTAAAGAGCAACTCGCTAGCACCAAATCGCTAACACCAAGTCGCTAACAAACTTAAGTACAAGTCGCTAACTTTCACTAAGTCGCTACCCGAGAGGAGAATCCACTAAGTGTATCGTTTATCGGCTTGTCTCAATAGACAAGTTGCTAGCTCAACTCGCTAAGACCTTCAACTACCACTCGCTACCAAACTACAAAGCAAGTCGCTACCAAGATAACTTATCCGTGGCTCAAGTCGCTAGCTAGAAAATCACATAAACACCACTTTTCAATCCAAAAACAACCCAACCACGATGACTCAAGCTTACCAACTCAAAACCCAAGCACATACAATGATTCTAAACACAAAACTACACCCAAGATTCAAACTTTGCACTATAAATGATCCAATGATGCAAAACCACTAAACTTTTCAAACTCTAAAACCCCGAAAAGTCACTAGAAATCCAAAGATATATAAGAGATGATCAAACCATGGCTCTTGATACCATTTGTAACATATTGGATTTCATAAACACACTAAACCATAAGATCAAATAGGCGCATAATATGATTCTAGAGAGAGAAAGTTAGAGGTTTGGGAACTTTAGTGAGAAAGAAAAGTCTTATTATGAGCTCCAACTCTCTACCTTGGGAGTGAGAGTATTTATAGTCATTACATAAATCGTCACCTAACGGGTCATGGATCGTGCATACATGGGTAAAGACCCATCCGTCCTCCACGGTGTTACTTAAACTAAATACTACTTAACTTATAATAATCTACTACTCACGAGCTTCTAACGATTACATATACTTGAGGTGACCGACTCTTTATATTCGGATTTACTAAATCCTAATGTAAAGCAAGAGAAGCGAGAAGGTAATCTATAATGGCTATGAAATCCTTAAGCCTAGGCAGAAACCTAGTCATACCGAGTGACCGAGGAAGATAAACAGCTAAAAGAGGTTACTAGGAAGAAATTGTATGAAAAACTTAAGAGCCCTCATGCATAGAAAACAACATCGCTTTAAAACACCCAACTATGCTAAGGATAATTAGATTGCATTTAACAAGTTTAGACCTCGAGACACGGTGACTTCTAACAAGTGTTCGGAAAAGGATATGGACATGAAAAAGTCGATGAGTTTGTTGAACGAGACTCCCTATGTAGGAGAATGGTCCTCCCATCAGATATCCTCCCAATACACCAATGCATTTAGTTCCTAGATTTATTCCCACTAAGATCAACACCTTAATCACCAAGATGTTATTTATCACTTATTTGTTGATTTTGAGAAAACATGTAAGAAAAGGATCACACCAATGGGATAATCAAGGGAAAGGGTTTTGAGCAAACTAAAGAATGCTATTTAAATGAGGTCATGCCTTTCTTTAAACAATTAAAAGGTCAATTTGAGAGTCTTAAAAGGGGATGGATTCGTATATTAAAGAAATGGAAAAGGAATTGATGCAATGATAGTTGAGGTCAATGACTATGAGCGAGAATTAAAATATAATGAGATTTAGAGGAAGAACTTCACATACCTTAAATAAGAATTTGATTTAATGTATCACTCAAGATGTGTTTTACATCGCCACGAATTGTCCAATTAATGCATCTCAATTTCATGAATTATATGTTGCTCGAAAGTCTCCCATGATCGTGTCATTGAGCTTGAGAAAACTAACTCTAAATTGCATGATAAAGTTGAACAGATGATCATGATAACCTGGTGAAACAGTTTTCTAAATTGAAGTTGAGCATCTTGCTTTGCAATTCAAATATCAACATCTAAAAGAAAATGTTAAAACCTCAAATATCAAGACATCCTTGGATGCTCCCGAATTTGATGCGCTTTTGAAATTAGCAAACGTGATGAACAGATTCGAGCTCATTGTAACACGATTAGAAAATCGAGAACCCAAATTTCACAATTAAAGGGTGAAAAGAACAATGTGATCGGCTCCCAAATTCCTCCTCCTTTAGATTCTCAAGATTCTCAAACTTTTCATCTTCAAAACATGGTTAACGCTTTTACAAAAGGAAAATGAGAGTTTTTAAAGAAAATGAAAAGTTAAACAACACTTTAAAGAGTTATATGATTCAATGAAAGTCACCGTGATAAGAACAACGAAAAATAACTTTTTACAAAAAGAAATTGAGAATCAAGAGTCGTGAAAAGGGAAAATGCCACTTGTCTTTAATGAGAATGTTGCATCAAGTCATCTACAGATCGCAAATATATGTGATCATAAATACATTCCTCCTCGTCTAAGGAATAACGAATTTTATTTCATAACTATTTTGCTCGCATTTAAGGATAGTCTTGAATGTCTCAGAGAGATTGTAGAAGAGGATTTCATAAATAAACCACTTGATAGAGAAATTAGGTTTGCTTGCATTCATGCCAAACGATCTCAAGAGTTGTTAGAATGTTTAATAGCAACATGTCCTAAAATCTTAGGTGCGAAAGGCAAAGCTGTGATACCTTGCTCGATGCCTAGTGATAAGTATGCAACTCATTCTATGACCAAGACTAAGCAAGTAAACTTTAGAGTGCCTTCAAATATTTCAGATCCTGCACTCTAGTTCGGGAATGCAAAAGTAGCAAAACCAACTAATGTTCCAATTCCTCTGGGAGTAAGTGACACCAAAGCAAGCGGGTCAAAGCCTCAAGGCAACACAAAGAATGATAGGACCTTGCATGCTAGGAATGTTCAAAGGAAGAGTAGAAGATCACCTTAGGGAGAATTTGAATAAAACGAATCGTGTTGATTCTAGTGTTAGCTCTAAGCGTCATCGTAATTAATGCGACTCGCTACTTTTGGCAAAACATGTAATGATGATTGAGTGGTTTCATTACTAATCTTGAATGTGGTGCTAACGATTTGATTAATGTGTTAAATGCCTGTTAAGATAGTTAATTTAAAATTCGTCGAGAAGGCTAGAATGCAATGGCGGAAGAAGGTTGATAACTATGGAAACCCACGGGAAGGAAATTTAGTAACTTAGGTTATTAGTGGATACCTACTGGCCGCAAATTCAATCATAATGAGATGTGCACTAAATTATCTAGATCAATGCCCATTAGGAAATGGATTCCCACGGTAGAATTATTCCTTAAGAAGTAAACATACTTTGAATAGGTCTAATATGACACTAGCATCAGATCTATCCTCGATGATTCCATTGTTTACACTTCGATGCGGGTGTTCCAATCAATGTTACTAACCAAATGGAACCCATTTTGCATGGGGATCCCAATTATCCGACTATCCATTCTGTCTCGTGTTCAACTGCAGATCGCTCAAATCGCTCGTGGTACCGGACTCAGTCGCTCCAAGCATACGACCGAGACCGGTCATGCTCATGAACTTCGTGAGTAAATTCTTCGGACCTGTTAGATTCGGGAACGATCATTTCGGTGCAATTATGGGTTATGGAGACTATGTTGTTGGTAAAAGTGTAATCTCCAGGGTATATTATGTTGAAGGTCTTGGTCATAACTTGTTCTCTGTTGGTCAATTCTGTGATTCCGATCTAGAAGTGACTTTTAGAAACATACTTGTTTCGTTAGAGAACTTGATGGTGTGGAATTGTTAAGAGGAACTCGTGGTTCTAATCTATATACCATCTCTATTGAAGACATGATGAAGTCTTCTCCAATCTGCTTGTTGTCAAAGGCTTCGAAAACAAAGTCATGGTTATGGCATCGTCGTCTCAATCACTTGAACTTCGACACCATTAAAAATCTTTCAAGAAAGAACCTTGTAAGAGGCTTACCCAGATTAAAGTATGAAAAGAATCATCTTTGTTCAGAATGCCAATTGGGAAAAAGCAAGAAATATGCCCACAAACCCAAACCCACAAATTCTGTTATGGAAGTTCTACATACCATTCACATGGATTTATGTTGACCGATGAGAGTGCAAAATATTAATGGGAAGAAATATGTGTTAGTTATGGTTGATGATTATTCTCGATTTAACAAACCTGTCAGAATCATCCGAATAGACAATGGAACTGAGTTTGTTAATAAAGAACTTAGTGAGTTCTATGAAAGTGTTGAATCGGTCATGAAAGAAGTGTTCCACTAACTCCTCAACGTAACGGTGTAGTTGAAAGACGTAAATCGAACTCTTGTGGAAGCCGCAAGAACAATGCCGATTTACTCAAAGGTTCCAATGTTTCTCGGGTCAAGCCATTGCCACCGCATGCTACACTCAAAATCGATCCCTTATTCACACTTCTCATGGAAAAACTCCATATGAACTTGTCCACAATCGAAAACCTAATCTTTCATTCCTTCGGTGTTTGGTGCATTGTGTTATCCAACTAATGAGGGCCAAGACTTAGGCAAACTTAAAGCTAAAGCGGACATTGGAGTATTTGTAGGATATGCACCAAGCGTAAAGGGATACCGAATCTACAACAAAAGAACCCGAAATATCATGGAAACAATTCACGTACGCTCGATGAGTCGACCGTCCAATGGCTCCGGACAATCCAGCCGGACCCGCATTTCTAAATAGTCCCATTAGTTCTTCTCTTGTACCAAACTCCTCACCAAAGAACTCCATATATACCCCTTCCAAGATGAATCAAGAAACTGCTTGATCCAATGTTTGATGAACACTATGAGCCAATTGCTAATGATCCGTCAAATCCATCAATGTAGGTGCTCTTATACCGCCAATGAAGTTAACCCTTCAGTTTCTATGTCACTAAGTCAAGAAGTGCCTTCACGATCACCGATCTCATCATCAATGCCTCAATCATCAAGCGTACACAATGGAAATGTTGCTGCAGCTACGATGATGAAAATCCTTTTGCCCTCCGAAGATGAACCCTTTGAAAACATATTTGCTCTCGAATCATCATCGAACCATCGCCATCGAGAAATTGACTCGCTATACTTCTCAACAACAACCACATGAACACCTTAGAAAATGGACACATGATCACCCATTGAAAACATCATTGGAAACCCTTCTCACCCAAAGATCCACACGTCAATAACTTGCAACCGATGCCTTATGGTGTTTCTTCAACTCTGTACTCTCTAAGATTGAACCAAAAGACGTTAAAACTGCTATGAATGAAGACAGTTGGTTCAATGCCATGCAAGAAGAAATTCATGAGTTTGATCGACTAGATGTATGAGAATTAGTACCTGCTGCTATGATCATTGCACTAAAGTGGATCTTCAAAGTAAAAATTGATGAGCATGGTGATGTTTTAAATAACAAGGCTCGATTGGTTGCAAAAGGATATCGTTAAGAGGAGGGTATTGACTTTGAAGAATCATTTGCTCCAGCTTGCTCGTATCGAGGCAATCGTAATCTTCTTGGCTAATGCCGCAAGTAAGAACATGGTAGTCTATCGATGGATGTAAAGACGGCTTTTCTTAACCGAGATCTTAAAGAAGTCGATATCGTTAGCCAACCCAAGGCTTTGTGAATCCGAACATCCTACTCACGCCTATCATTTGAAGAAGGCTTTTACGCTTGAAGCAAGCTCCAAGGGCATGGTATGATACGCTATCAAAGTTTCTTCTATCTACTAGATTCACCAAAGGAGCAGTTGATCCGACATTGTTCACCGTAAAGTCGTGCAAACATTTAATTCACGCTCAAATCTATGTTGATAATATTATTTTTGCCTCGATCGACCCCAATGAATGTGACTGTTTTCAAATGAAATGGGTTCCAAATTTCAAATGTCAATGATGGGACAAATGTCATTTTCTTGGGATTACAAATTTCACAAAGTCCCGGAGGCATTTTTATAAATCAATCTAAATATGCAAATGAGATTTTAAAGAAATTTGGATTTGATTCTTGTGACCTCATTGACGGTCCCATGATAGAGCGTATTAAAGCGGATGAGGACCACTCGGGGATCATGGTAGACCAAACGAAATATCGTAGTATGATTGGATCCTCGATGTACCTCACGACCATTAGACCGACATCTCGTCATTGTTTGCATGTGTGCTAGATATCGTGCTGCCTACCAAAAGCACCTTGAAGTGGTTAAACGGGTCTTCGGTATCTCCAAGGAACCATCAATATGGGACTTTGGTACCAAGGACACCGGTATGTCACTAACGACCTATGCGATGCCGATCATGTAGGATGTCAAGATACACGTCGGCACGCCCGGAGGTGCTCGGTTTTGGGCGATAAGCTTGTGAGTCTGGTCTTCAAAGAAACAAATGAGTACTTCTATATCCTCACAGACATCGAATACATAGCCATGTCATCTTGTTGTGCTCAATTCCTATGGATGAGATCCCAATTATCTCGACTATGGCTTTGAATTCAACAAAATCTCTCAGACAGATAATAAAAGTGCTATTGCTCTCCCGCAACAACGCTCAACACTAAGAGCAAAGCATATCGACATTCGATATCATTTCATCGTGAACAAGTGGAGAACGTGTGGTGGAACTCTATTTTGTGAGGACCGAATACCAATTAGCGTACATCTTCACCAAAGCTCTTTCTAGAGAACGCTTTGAGTTTATCCTTCCACGCCTTGGTCTAAAGAGTTTACAACCGAAACACTCAAACGCCTTCAAGAGGAAGAAGAGGAGTAAAGGTTTTTCTTCATCCATCTCTTGTAAATAGTTATTCAAAATCAAAATACAAAATTACAAAACCAACAAAAAGCAAATAGAAAATATAAAATTTCAAAATCCATAAAATTAGAAAATCTTGAAAATTTCTAAAATATTGTTATTCTCATCATGTTTTCCTTATTCGATATCATCTACGAACTTTGTGTTGACATTCAAAGAATGTCACGAGCTTTTAGATGCTCTTCGAATGTACATAATTTGTTTTAAAAAAAATTGGGAGAAAGTAAAACAATGGTTTATTGTCTTTTCAGGCACTAACCCATTTTTTAAAGAAAGAACAGAGCCATGCTCTATCTTAAATCTTCAAACCTCATGCTCTGATTCTAGAAACAAATGTTTTTCATTAAAAGGACAACTGTTTCCTTTCAAATATTTTTCCTTCAAATGATTCTTCTGAAAAATATTTGTCATCTAATGAAAACAAAATTGATTTGAAAATACTTCGGACTCTACTTTTGAAAATCATCCGGGCTTTTCATTTGTCAAAATCTCTATCCTTTAATCAACAACATATGTCATTAATTGAGGGAGAGAATGATTTCAATCAAAAAGAGTATTTTTCAAACAAAAAGAACAATGTTTTACAATATTGAATACAATTGATACAAGACTTTTGTTATAATTATGTTTTCGAAAGATACTCAAGCATGTTTAATCTTTGGAGTCTAAAGTCTCAAACTTGATCCTTAACGGTTAAATGTTTCTCATAATCAAGTCACATCTCCCACAAAAGCTTTCAAAGTCAATTTAAATCTGAGATCACAAATCTCAAATGATTTGAAAATTGTGATCGGGGAGAATTTGTGATTTAAATTGATTTAAACTAATGATTCGATAAATGGTTTCACAAGTGTTTAGCAAGCTTTCCTCCCATATGTGCCAAACGATTTCAAATTTTTCATGCACATGTTGAGGGGAGCATTTTTTAAACCACAAAGAATTGAAACGTGATTGATTTGTCTCTAAGTGCGGGTTCCTTCTAATATGTGCAAAACTCTTTCAAACCTCGAGGCACATATCGGTGGGGGAGCAAACTTATGAAAACCTCATCCTTCCCCAATATGCTTTATCTACTTGATTTGATCAGGAAGTGATGTTGATATCTTTATAAAATGGTAATCAAAGAAGTTAATCCTTCCTCTTGCCTCCGTGTGCCAAAACGATTTCAAATACATGATGCATATGTTGAGGGGAGCTCTTTTCTAAAAAATAAAAAAAAATATCAAAAACAATTCGTGTACAAAATGCTTTGATAATATATCACAAGTATTTGTATCGATTTTCAAATGGTTTTCAATTGGTTTCAATGGCAGATGAACAATACCAAATAGACCGACCAAATTTACTTTATGTATGGTGATATAAGGATGATAAGGTTAGGTATTAGTTCCATGATCCGCTGTAACCGGAGGGATCTACCTGTGCACAATCCACTAGAGAGTGTAGAAGTCCTTAGGTATGATGAAAAAAGGAGAAAAGTGAGATATGGGAAGAGTGCGGATGAGACAGAGCTAGTACTAGAATAAACCCAACAAAGTTCTAGTTATGAAGTCTCGGTAAGCATCGAAGGGTGAAGAATGAAAAGAAATGAATCGAGAAAAGGGTGAAAAGAAATAGCCTCCAATAATTCAATCTTAGGCGTAAACCGGTTCAATACATATGCTACCGGTGGTTACTAAGGTAACATCGGTATTGAAGACAAGACGTCATGGACCCAAAGGACGACCGCACTAAACTTCCCAAGCTACTCAAGTTCCTCTTAAAAGGGCTTGTTTCATTCTTACGGGAACCCACATAATCTATCGACTTTCTCTTAGAGATTGTTGATATTGAAGAAGGAGACCTCTCCCTAGTCTCCAATATAGGAAACCAAATGTGCACTATTGAGTCTAGAGCCACGAGATCATCAATAAATCTCATTAGAAACATCATCTTTGAAGACTCACGTTTCACACAATGTGCAATGAGAATATATTTTGAGAGTCCTACGATTATCCTAGTGGTATTGCCAAGACTTGTTGTGTCATCCGGACTTCATCAATGGAGCGATTCAAAATTGAATTGTTCCTTGTCTAGGAAAATGGATTGACGGATTCCTTTGAAAACCGATCGGTGTGCTCATAAAATTCTTTTCTTCAAAGACGTCGACCGTGCATTATGTTTTCAAAATCAAAAAGGATATTTATGATTGATAATTGATTTTCCATAAAACCTTCATTGTATTGCAAAAACCTTTATATTTAAAACACGACTATTTTCATCAATCAGTGAATCTCAATTCGCTGGTTCACTCATTCCGTGTTGTCTTCTTTGAGACGTTCGGTTTGAGAACGGCTAGAGCGGTTGCGAAACCCTATCAAGGAAATTCTTTAATTATACCGATCATAGGCAAGACTTGTATCGATTAACGGGGAACCGTGGGCGTGTACCTCAATTCAATGAAAGTGATCAAAGACACTTTCGTGTTTTATTGATAAGCTGTTGTATGCGGTACACCCGACGCTTGCGGTGATCGTAATGGAGAGGTCAATCCATAGCCGCATGCTCACACTACACATTCATCTCTAAAGAAATCATGATAAGTGCATCAACGATTACGATATTTTCACCCATGCTTCGCTTTACGCCGCAAATATCATGAATCATCTAAAGCTTCCGCCTACTCGATAAGAAGAAATCATGATCCGTAATGTGAGCATGTCGGTCCAAAATGTCACAACATCACATAATACCAACACTACAAAGGAAGAGTTAGAGAGTTATGGTAGCCGATGATCTCAAAGCTGGCTCAACACTCATTATCACGTGGATCAGTTAATATGAAGAATCAAAGACTACGAGCTACTGAGCAAAGAACATGAACAAGAATCCAAGAACAATCTTAATGTAATATCCGTTTGTATTCAATGAAATTTGAGGTGACCTCCCTTAGGGGAAGATTGTTAGGATTTAGTAAATCCAGTTATTAAAGTGTCGGTCACCTCAAGTATATGTAATCGTTAGAAAGCTCGTAGTCGTAGTTATTAAAAGTTAAGTAGTATTTAGTTAAGTAACACCGTGGAGGACGGACGGGTCTTTACCCACTGTATGCCTCGATCCATGACCCGTAGGTGGCATTTTATATAACACTATAAATACTCTCTACCTCCCAAGGTAGAGTTGGAGCTCATAATAAGATTTTCACTTTCTCTCACTAAGTTCCCAAACCTCTAACTCTTTCTCTCTCTAAAACCTAATAGTATACGCCTTGTGTGATCATGGTTTGATGTGTTTGTGAAATCCAATGTCTAACATGGTACCTCAGAGACTGCATTGGCATCATAAACATGAGGTATGTCAGAGTCAGTGTCGTACTTAGCCTCCTGAAGATTTTTCATGAAGATGCAGTTTGCATTGATATCTTCTCGTTCTTCCATTTCATCCATAATAGTTATAAAGTCATGTTCCTCAGCACTCAATTGCATCCCTGCTTCTGACTTTTGTGCCAACAATAATGCTTTCTGAAGATACGCAAAATCCTTCTTTTTCGGCTTAGTAGGACAATTCCTTGCAATGTGACCCACTCCTTGACAGTGTAACACGTAACCCGATTAGCCTGATTCACATTTCCATAATTCCCAACGACTAGAGCTGCAACATTCCCATTTTGATTACCCATCGTTCTATTCCCAACATTCGACCCATCGATTTCCAACATTCACCCAACTGACACCACGATACGAAACCGCTTTATTACCCATGTGAAATCCAGAGCATATCCCTGTTGATTCCCAATAACTCTAACCATTTGTCCTTGATGACCCATATTCAAACCCGGTGTGCAATTTGCTGCTATGAGTGTTAAATGAAATCCTTTGGTTGTTGTTAGTTGGTGTGGAATAGCGTATTTGAATACTTTAGTCAAATAAGTAAATGCATTTGACAAAGCCTCTGTTTGTTCAGCTTCAAGGTTGGTGATTCCTTGTTCCTGGTATTGTGGATACTGTTGTTGTTGAATGACTTGTTGTTCTGGTGAGTAGAATTGTTGTTGAGGGATAACAACTTGGGGTTGCGGAATGTATTGCTGCAAGTTGTTATTATTGTAAGATGATGAAGGTTGTTGTTTTGTGTTCACTGGAGTTTGAGTCTTTGCAAGTAGTGCCAAAGGATCATGATTCTTTGCCAATCTTTCTTTCCTTACCTCGTTGACTTCAGCTTGGTTTTGTTTCAAAAAATCGTAGAGTTGATCAAAGCTCACATGATGTAAGTCCTTTGTTTGATTGACAATAGTGACATAACGTCCCCATTCTTCTTGAAGATTGTTAAGGAATTTGATGTTACTCACGATAGTCTTGGGTGTCAACTTGTTTCTGATAAGCTCATTCATCAAAGTGCAAAACCTTCCATAGTAGGATTCAATGGATTCTCCTGGTGTTGATGTAAACTTCTCCCATTCAGTTAGCAGCTTGTTCTCCATGTCTTGTTTACCAATTTCTGTTCCATAACATAGCCGTCTAACACATTCCCACATATCGTAAGCAGTTTCACAGCTGTCTACAGCAGCAAAGATGTCTCTTGGTAATCCCAGTTGGACAATGTGTATTGCCATGTCATCTGATTCGATTTGCTTCTTATCCTCGTCAGTGTATTCTGATTCATCCTGATCACGAAAAGATGGTGGGACGGGAGATGTTGCATCAGGAGTTCCAGGGTCTTGGACTTTTCGTGGCTTGAAGGGTCCATTCGTAATGGATTGAATCATGAGTTTTCCATTAGGTTTGGTTTTGATGTAGCGGAGCATACGACTTGTCCATTGAAGATATCCACCTTTTTCCAGCATAGGAGGACGGTTTTCAGCACCGGCTGCATGAATATCTTGTTGAGTTGCCATTGATGAAGGTATTTGTGATAGAGTTGATGTAGGATCGATTCAACGATAAAGGAGTTGTGTGATGAAGATTAAGCTCAGTTGTTGTAGTGAAAATTTGCTCTAAAAACTTAAAAACCTCAATAACTTCTGTTCGGAACATTTTTAGGACACAAACGTTGACCCGAATCAACTTTAGTTTATTCGGCATGCCATTCTCCTCGTTCTCACGGTCGTTTTGATGGGTAGAACGCTGAAAACGGAGTTATGGTTCAAAAGTTATGGTCGTTTGAAGTTTTGCTGAAAATCTTACTCGTAAACATGTTCTTAGGCGTAAACTTTGGGTTCTTAGGCGTAAACTTGGTCCTTAGGCATAAGATTTGAATCTTATGCGTAAAAACTGTCCTTACTCGTAACAACTAACACTTATGCGTAAACAGTATCCTTACGCGTAAGATTTTACTCTTAGGTAAAAAATATTTTTACTCGTAAGGTTAACTCTTAAGCGTAAACCACAGTCTTAGCCGTAATATTGAAGTCTTAGGCGTAAAAACTTGCTTACGCGTAAGAAAGAAACATATCTTGCTAACTTGTCCAATCTAGCGAGATTTCACAAGTCAAGTATTCCACAAACTTATCCAGTGAGGAAGTCCGAGTAACCGTTGTTGCACGAAGATTCTTCACGGATGCTTAAGCGTAAACCTTAGGCGTAAACTTTACTTCACGCGTAACCTTAAATGTAAGAAAAGGGTTTTGACTTTTCTTATGCGTAAAACTAGGGTTTTGACCAAAAGCTTGCTTACGCGTAAACTGCCCAGAAAGTTGCAAATCACGATTTTTCACCCAAAAACATGATTCCAAATGATTTCTTTTGCACAAACTTCTTCTAAAACACTTAAAGATCAATAAATACTACAACTTTAGCTTAAACAACACGTAAAAATTAAAACTTTAAGCCAAAAAGCTCACGTTTTTATGGAAAAAACGCAACTTTTTGTAAAGCTTTAACAAAAAACGTAACACAAACACTCCTAAACCATTGTTTGGCGATTGATACCAATTGTAGGACCTTGTTTTTATCAACCTTATCACGTATACCAAGCTTACCACACAATATAACACGTAAAACACTAAGCGTAAAGATGAAATAGTATGGTGACTTAAGATGTATGTCGTGTATGTGTAGAGAGAAAAAGATGGAAGGAAACTTGTATTGCTTAAAGAAAAACACACACTTACACAATCAAGCATACCCCTCAAATGACACATTTGAGGGGTATTTATACTCTCATAGAAAACGACCTAATGGGCTTGGCATGGGCTTGGATTGGGTTGGATTGGATAATAACTTACATAAGGCTAGCTTAACTTAACTACTAACCATTTAGCTTAGGCCAATCCACGAGCCCGTTGACTATTCTAGTACAATATCTAACACACGTTACAAAGTTCCTAAACGTGAATGACCATCACTTCTATTAATTATTATTAAGGCTAACAATGATTAAGTATGCCATGGCTACTTATGGGAATAAGTGGGATATAGGAGATGAAATTGCTGATGTGATACTTGAAGACTTGTGGGAAAAATATGAGAATAAGGAGTTTGAGAAAGGTTAGACTTAATGTTTGCAAACTAAGAAAGTTGCAATGGGTGAACTCTGATTTCTTTCTGTTTTGGCTATATTTTTAGATACTAAATTGAAAGGAAATGATGTTGATGTCAACATTATTTCAGACACATCTGATGATGAGTTTGGGATCCTGTCTTCTAAGAGTCCTACTTTGAAAGGTTCCACTTCCTAAGCTTCCAAGGCTTCCACTCCCAATGCTTTCAATTCACAACTTGTTACCACAATTGTTCATATAATGCCAAAAATAAGGGAAAAGATTACAAATATTGTGCCTCCCCCTAAGGAGCTCAAGTCTCCCCCCATGAATATCAAATCTCCCATCAAGAAGTTCACATGTTATTTTTAGTTGTTGATATAATGAAGATGTATATTTTTTGGCTGATGATGGTTACTCAAGACGATACTTGTTAACATGTATATATTTTGCTTTATATGGTATAATTAGTTGGTGGTGTATGTATATTTTGGCTTTGTTGTTTTCATTTTGTCAGTTTGCATTTGCTTATGCAGTTTAGGTGGGTGTTTGGAAAAACCCATTTTGACTTATAAAGTCAACATAAACCAAAAAATTATTAACCACACCGAATTGTTATAATCTTTTAAAATATCTTTTGTTTGCATTTGTAGTTTTGGTTTTGCTGTTTACGTTGTTCAGTTTGCAATTGGATGTGCAGTTTAGGGGGCTGTTTGGAATAACATAATTTGACTTATAAAGTCAACATATACAAATTGTAACCAAAATTCAATTCTTATAACAAAAGAAGTACACACATATCAGTTAAGTTACATTTAGACTGAAAGACAACATAGCATTTCTAGCAGGTAATTCACTTGGTTAATTGACTAGCAGGTGATCCATTTGGTCTTTGAGTTGCAGGTGCTTCACATGGTGTTTGTCTTGGGCGTTCTCCATTTTGTCTTTCAGTTGCAGGTGCTTCACGTGGTGTTTGTCTTGGTCGTTCTCCACTTGGTATTTGAGATGCAGGTGGTTCACTTTCTTCTTCATCACTGTCCAAGGAAGTACCAACTCTAATAGATGAAGAAATATGTAGACCCAGTACATATTCACCACTATCTGTTGTAGTTGTGTTTTCCCTTGTAACACCACCTCTACCAGTATAAGATGTGTTTCCCCTTCTGTCAAGGCACACTAGACAAACATACCACATGAAATCTCTATAAGGTAGACGCCTTGCAAAAAAGGTCATTCCACCTGTTTTCACTTTCAACCCAATAAATAAGGCATACCATTTCACAACCATTGTCGCATCCATGGTGAAAATATGTTGGTATGATATAGAATTGATGACTTAAGATGTATTATATAATGCAGGCAAAAAAGGCTATAATAGGGTACAATGTGGTTATTGAACAAGTAGATGGGAGTAAAGACAACTTAAATGCTTAAAATCGAGTCAACATATGCAGTTTAGGGGGTGTTTGGAATAACCAATTCCAACTTATAAAGTCAACAAAAACAAATTTATTTCAAACATAATGGTGTCCAAATTACAGATGGCTACAACCTACTAACAACAGTTCAATATTTTTATCCAGCACATATGGATGTCTTGGATATAAATCCTCCACAGCCACTCTATAATAAGCTGCCTCAAACTCTGCTTCTTCTAGCCATTTTTTTCTCTTCCATTCTTCTTCAATTCTTTTGTACATTCTCTACTCTTCCAAAAACTCTTGGAATGCTTCTTCATTCATCATTGTCTACTCTTCATCTTCCTCCAACATTGTGTGTTCTTCTTCTTGCTCATAAAGAGCTTCAAGAAACTCTTATTCCATAGTCTGCCTTATCTCGTCTTCATCCATCCACTACAAAAGTAATAGATTTGCACATCAACTACAATGTAAACACACAAGAACAATCATTATGCAAATGATAATTAAATGAATACATGTTTCCTTCTGCCATCAGAATGCATTTTTCTACCTCGCACCTTTGTTTCCTTTGGTGGTTTTGGTACTTGATCCTTTTCACACCTAGACTTATTATGTCCAACAGTTTGACAATTGGAGCATTTAATCTATCTACGAGCTCTAGATTTACCCATTTTGATGTAATTTCACTTAATTAAGGCTTTAGGTTTATGAATTCAAATTTGGGGTAAAATGTGAGAATAAAGGACTTCCTATAACTTTATGCAAATGTGAGGAAATGATAGGGGACTAAAACCTTAGTCTATATTCTTACATTGTTTATGCAAGGACCATAGTTCTACCAACATCCAATACAAACAAAACAGATATAACAACAATCAAAGAGGAATACAAAAATTTTTAAAAAAAGAAATAACAAATTATAACACAAAAACATAAAAGATAGATTCATTAATTTCATATTAAACATGAAATTCAGTGCATTTTTTCCAAAAGACAACATAAGCACTTGATTTCCCTTCACATCACTTTGCCTTCCTAAGATCTTCAAGGAAGTTCTTCCTGTCAAATACCTGAGAGTATGTTTCACAGATTATCTTCCTTATCTCCAAGGCCTTCATGACATTTGCCTTTTGCTTCTTATCCACAAGAAACTTGTAGGTCATCACCGAAGGTCGATAGCCTTCGAGCGAGATATATTCTTGGGTTTCGTTCATACCAAGAATCAAGTAAGAGAAAGTTTGTTGGAGCCCATTAGCAATCTGCATGTCCTTATCGTTTCCTCTCTGATAAAAGAGAGAAATCGAGTCAAACATGTAGATAGAGTTGGAAGCTTTGGCGAGTTCTTGAAGACGGGGGAAGTTAGCCATTCGGAGATTGTTGTGATTTTGTGAGAATATGTATTTTTGATTGTTGGTATGCAAATGGTATAGGGTATGAACCCATAAATAGCAAAAACAACGGGACCTTCCAAATTCAGGGACTAATTGTGAAGTTAGTAAAAGACAAATAGTCAAGTTTCTGTAATAAAAATACGCGGGAATTTTAAGTGCAAAAACATCTAACTGACCAAATTCATGGACCAAGTGTGACATATGAAAATTATTGCCCTGCAACTTGACCTTTACCTTCCTTGATACACTTATACACAATTAATGTATTGCCAAATACCAAATAAACCCAACTAATAAGATCCGAAAACATAAACACTCTCATAATAACCCGACCCAATTAAGAAAACCCAATCCAAACCAAACCTAAATACATCCACACTCACGCACTGAACACACATCAAGTCAAACACATTCATAAAAACACAAAGTAAAACCATGAAAGACATGAGCATATTCGTGTCAACTTTTAAGGATGTTCAGGAAGAAGAAGAAGGTGAGGTCTAGTTCAAAATCCACTGTAATGGGTTTTTTGATTATAGCCCACTCAGGTATGAAGGAGGTTCATTAATTAATCTGTGTGCCTTTACTAGTGATATGGATATATTTACTATTTAGTTCAAGCGTTGATAATGTATTATCAGAGATTAATGAACAAAAATGGGCGTTGTTTTTCTGTGATCCTGAAGAATCCATAGAAAATGGTTTGCATTTGATTCATATTGATGATGATGTTCATACTTTGTTTGCACTTGCTGAAACACATGAATAAGTTGATATCTTTGTTGCACACAAGCCCCAAAAGTTAGCACAATTTTACTTAAAAGACATAAGTTTTGAAGTTGTGGGTTGGGTAGAGCAAGATGCTAACTTTGAATGGTTAGTCCAACACCTTCGTGACTAGACGTAAATGGCGAGGATAGATAGGAAAAAATGCAGGGGAGCGGAACCAAGACACCAACATTAAAAGGTGGTGTTGTAATCAAAGAGGAAGAAGGGGTCGTAGATAAAAAAATGGAGTTAAAGGAAAAGGAAAGCTGCTTGAGGAAGAGGATGTTTTGTACAAAAAAGGGGAAAGAAGTTGTTCAACATTTTAAGCGAGGTTTTGATGAGAAGGGGAAGGCTAAAATGGTTGAGTTTGTAGGTTTTGATGTTGAAAACTTGGCTGGTTTTGATGGGAAAGGGAAGGCTAAAAGGGTTGGTGGTGTTGCTGTTGATGTGTCTAGCGGTGTTAAGACACCCTTTAGAAGCAGAGAAAGGATTACAAACTGTGTCCTTGCACTTTTCGCCCAAAGGCCATCCTAGGTAATGTTTCAATGATAAATACCATGTCATGTGTTTAATTCTTTTAAGCTGTAATAGTATAGTACCTAACTTATATGTTTGTTGTTTGCATACTTGTTTTTGCAGACAAGGTAGCAGTATCATCATCACTTTAAGGTTCATGTTTTGTGTGTTCATCAGTTTATGGATATCCACGACTAGTGTGTAGATCATTTGAAGGTTCAGCAGCTGAACATTTTGCAGTGAAAACTACATCATCTTTTATATTTTGTGAAATGTCAGTAGAACCATGTATCAGGCAATGACTCACTAGTTTCAGTTATTTTCCAGTTGTATCAAACATTGAACATATAGTTGACTGTTATAAGTCAACTTGCTAAATAGTTAGTTATGTATAATATTTGTTTGTTTGTCTTATGGGTTAAATTATGTGAGATCATACATTGTTTATCAGTTTACCTTTATAAAATCATACTTAACATGTCAGGTGTAATGGTATAATTAGCTCAAACAATCACCCTTTTCTATGTATTGTCTTGGTTTAGAATTAACTAAGGTGTGGTATAAATGTGTATGGACTATAATACCATCGACTAACTAACAAAAATCAGACGTTGACCTGGACGTTAATGGTCAAGGGACGAGTTTAGCCTATAAAAATCTTGTTTTGGACTCCCGACGATGAAAAAGGCATGTTTTGTCACAGCGTGATATTTCGGGACAAGTTTAGGGACCAACAGTGTATTTTAGTTTAAATTAAAAATATGAATTGCATTATACAAAAATTTAGTTATATGAAAATGCATGATATTAAATTATATAGACATCTACAATATTAGTGCAAAGAAAGTAAAGAAATTAACCAATTTTAGTGATCAAACAATATACCGTAGCAACGTGCGGGCATTCTATTTCTCGTTAGTGTACAATTAGTAAATTGCAAAAAAGTTTTAGTAAATTTGCAAGAAATGAAATGACGTCTATATTATTTTGAATGTGGCATGTTTGAAGTGTTAATATAATTTTTTTATTTTTAGTTAACCGTAATACATATTTTAGTTAAATTGCAATCATTCATATTTGACTAAAATACAGTTTACTTTAAAATTCTCATATGTTACGTTTTGTTGTTTTGATAAAGATGCATGTGAAATATTCATTTTCGTGTAGTTAATTTTGTGGTATGTTGATAAAAAGTTGTGTGTTTATATTAAAAAATTTATGTTACTGAAATGTAATCAACATTTCTATATTTATGTCTAATGCTAAATCTTTGAATTTTACATTTTGTATGTAGCTTGATTGATGTTTGATACTCTATTAAGAAAACAAAATATAATGTTTTTTAAAGTTGGTCATAAGACATAAACCACATTTGATCATAGTATGCATGTCGATCGATTTCGATTTTAATATAAAACCTATTATAATGATTGTATCTATTTCTTTAAGCTTAGAGCATCCACTATGGTGTTTCAAGAATAGGTCTAAAAACTTTTGAAGAGGTCCAAGATTTTGTGTACCATAGTGAGGAATCATTTCATGTCTAGATGGCATGAAAATGTCTAGAATTTTGAAAAGGTCCAAAAATTGTTTATTATCATATTTTGATTTTAATAGCATTAATTTATGTTGCAAAAATTTATAAATCTTAAAGCTTTAACCATAGTGGGAATAGGTTCATAATATGAAAAGGTTTAAGAATTAATGACAATGTAAGAGGTGGCAATTGCCGATAGTGAAGTAGGTTTATAATATGAAAAGGTTTAAGAATAGATCTAAAAACTTGTAAACCATAGTAAAGTAGGTTTATAAATAGGTTTATGATGAATATGTCTATAATATTAAACCTCTTCATAATTTAATGCATTTGAATTTTGTATAATTTTATAAAGCTTTATGAGGTTTATACATAGTGAATATAGGTTCAAAGTTTGTTAATTAATGTCAAAATAAAATTACAAACCTTTATAAAAGTTTAACATAGTGGATGCTCTTGTAAGTTTATATTTTATCCTAACTTTGAGTTACACGTTATAAATGCATATAATTTTTAGTTCACTTTCATGTGACAATTGCCGATAGCCTACAATTTCAACCAATTTCGAAACCGTCGAGGAATGTGCTATTCTTTTGATTGACTAAGAGCGGGAGAGTGCGGTGGTGCCAAACCCCTCATGCCAAACTTAACACCACCTTTTTTTTTTTTTTTTTTTTTTTTTTTTTTGAATTGCCATTGCATTTAAAAATAGAAGTTGATTCGAAAGTTTCGTAGAAGTCGAGCTTCTCGTGGTTAAAACTACTAAAGCTGAAACTTTAGATTAACGAAAACATGAAATACATAATAAAACATTAAAACTACGGATGGATCCTAAAACAACATAAAACATAAAATACATAATAAAACTACTAACACTTAAAAAACGAGTCATCCGAGTCCAAACCATCATCACTTGTTGGCGGAGAATAAAACTCCCCATTAATGTATCGACTCTCCATTATGTCGAAAAAGTTGTCTTGGAGTCTTGAGCCTCCGTGCTTCTTGCTCACGGCGACGGCCTCTTCACGCTACCTCTTGCGGTATCTCCTGACGTTTTCTTCATCTTGTTCAAGCTGCCGGAGGAAGCCTCACTTAACCCGCTTGGGTGGTTTGAAAATCCACCGTGAATTTCACAGTTGACTTGGAACAATTGGGAGTGCGGGATGTTTTCAAACCCTCACGGGAAGACATTTTCGGTGGTGTTGAGTAAACTTCAAACTCGGCGAGTGATCGGTCTTGGGAAAGCGGTTTCAAGCAACTTCTCCGGGCCGGGAATTCTTGAGAAAAGTCTTTGAGACATTCTTTTGTGTGTGAATTGTGTTATTGTGTGTTAAACTAATCTTTGGTATGATAGTATATATAGAAAACTTAACCGTTTGAATTTGAATTTAAAATTTAAAATTTGAATTTAACCCGCCAACAAGACCGTTTTTGAATTCAATTTAACGTTTAAATTTGAATTACCCCGCCCAACAAGATGCCGGTTTTTGAATTCGAATTTAACGTTGAAAACCACCTTTATAAATAACATCAACCACCATTTATTTCACATCTACATCAATCCAAAAAACACACACAAATGTCTCAAAATTTGAAGTGGAACAAGTCGAAGAAATCTTGCTTGCGCAAGTTTGGATACAAATTCATAAGCTATGGATATGCAAAATAACCGTTCGAAAATATTTTTGGAATGACGTTATGCATATGTTCAATAATCGGACAACCGATGACCATCGTATAAAAAATTCAATCACGGGTAAATGGGCGAGGATTAACGTCGATTGCAAAGGTTCAACATAATTTACAAACAACAGTTGCATCGAAGTGCTCAAAATGACCAATCTCATCTCGAAAATGCGAAACTAAGCTTCCGGCAACAATTTGGTAGAAATGAGTTCAAATATGTTCACGTTTGGGAGATTTTGAAAATTGCCCAAATTGGGATGTCAAGATTAATTCCGGTAGTATGTTATGTTTTTAAGTTTATTGTTTTTTATTTCTTGTAATGTTTTTTTATGAATAAAGTAATTTTAGGATATATTGTTTTAAATTTTATAAAAATAAAAATAAAAAATTGAGTTTGGCACGAAATTCAGTGTGCCAACGGATACTCAGAAATGTGGTGCCAAACATTTTACGGTGCCAAACTCAAAAGCTGGCGGACGTGGCGGTTTAGACGAACGGCACCACACTTTGGCACCATTGTACCCAGTGCTTCTAAGATACTTGTGACAAAAGCGGTGTTTTATATTTATGAATTTTTAAAGTTTTTTGGTTAAAAATTTTCTTTCTGTAAGAGGACTTAATCAAAAACCAGGATTGCCACGTGTCAATAGGAGAGTTAAAGTTATTTTTGGAAAATGTTAATTAAGAGTTATGTCAAAAGGTGTCTTTTATCGAAAATGATATAGGTGACTAACTTGCATGCCTAATAATGAGATTAATCCATACAAAATATGAAAAGTGGATGATGCATTTTCTCTCTCTTAATGATAACCTTTGATTATGTCATGTGTTTTGATCTCTTTGTTAGACATGAAATTATGCATGTCTTTTAAGCATGCCAATCACTTCTCGTCTTTTATTATATAAAAAATAGATAGATAGATTTGTGGTATGTTGATAAAACATTTTGTGTGTTTATATTCAAATATTTATGTTGTTGAAATGTAATCAACATCTCCATATTTATGTGTAACGCTAAATCTTTGAATTTTACGTGTCGCTTGATTAATGTTTGATATTGTATTAAGAAAATGTACTTCAATATCTTTTAGCGTTGGTCATAAGACATATATCACATTCGATGTGGACCCGGAAAAATAGGATGTGGAGGCAAAAAATTTTTTTACGATAACAACAAAACGCGAAAGAAAAACTAAAAGCGTAATGATAAATCAAGTATTTTTCTTAAACATGAAAGATTTATAAAGAACTTTAAAGAGTTAAATGTTGGATTTTAGTATGTAAGTGGGGGCGTTTAAGTTTTGGTGGGGTCACTTTCAAAAAATGTCAAAATTAAATAAAAATTACACTAAAATATTAACTTTTAATTTGTCGTGAGTAGCACTCTAACATGCTAGGTCCGTCCCTGACCACATTTGGCCATAATATGCATGCCGTTCGATTTCGATTTTTCCTAACATCTTATAATGATTGTATCTCATTCTTTAAGCTTATAAGTTTAAATTTTATCATATCTTTGAGTTACAATTATTAGTTTAGACGATTTTTAATTCACTTTCGTGTGATAATTGTAGATAGCCTACAATTTCAACCAATTTCCAGAAACGTCTAGGGATGTCCTATTCTTTTGATTGACTAAGATACTTGTTACAAAAACAATGTTTTTATATTTGAATTAAGATTACTAGTTATAATACTCGTGCACGCACGGGGTTTTGACAAAAAAAAAATTATTTTGTATTAATATTGAATATTTTGTATTTAAAGGTAATTACATATAATTATATACTTATGCACGAGTTTTCCATTATATATTAATATCCATTAGAATTTGTTAAAATAAAATTTTGTAAAAATTTCTCTTAGATAACTCAAGATTTAACTATATTTAGCATACATATATGTTGATGTTGCTATTTAAATTTCACTATTGATATTATGTTGTACACATGATGCGCGTTTAGTAACACATAATTAGCGTCGATGAAGTTAAAATATATTCCTTAAAGTTTTTAAAAAAATGTTTTTCTACATATCCTTATATAAATAAACAAGAATTACATGATTCGTTGTTATAAGTACAATCACGTATATTTTTTTTCATATTACAGTAACCCGTACTTACAATTTGATAATTATATTTTCGTTTTCAAAAATTTAGCCGTATTTAATATTCAAATTCGTGTCTACATAATCATACTTTTAAAATAAAATAAATGAGTCCTTACTGAACTTATATAGTAAAAGAAATTTTTTGATATTTATAATCCTAAAAACAACATATATATTGTATTTAATATATAAAGTATAGGGGGTATAAAGTATAAAGGTGAATTTGTTTAATTTCTAAAGTTATTATAAAACACTAGTTAGATACCCGCGCACAGCAGCGGCGATAAATATAGTAAATGAATTGCTAACCCAACTCTCCTCGCAATTCACTACCCGCTTAGTGAATTCCTTTCATAACACTCCAAATGTATATGTGTTAGCTGTATGTGTTTGTTTGAGTTTTCCGTATCTTTCCCGTGACATCATTATTCCCGCATATAAAAAGACATTCACAATCTATTTCCCATCAAACACTTTCCCAAAAGTAAATGATTTTGATAAATAAAGTTTGTATTGATTGAAATAAAGGTTAAAGTTATAAAAATTTGAATTAAAATAAAATAAACCTACTAAAAATGTAAAAACTAAAAACTCATAAAAATATATCAAAATGGATGTTGAATTAAAGAGCACAAAATTTTAAAAAATATGGTGAAATTAGATCATAAAAAATTAAACGGATTAAAGATATTTAAATTTAAAAATAAAGGTGATTAATTAGTTAGGAAGTAGCGTGTCGCTCGTCATTATCTTTATTTTAGTTTGTTAAAGTTTCATCCTTTTGTTATTTTTTAGTTAGAGAAGTGACACACGTCACTAAACGATGATTAGACTCCTTATCTTAAGCAATTATTTCCTTAATAAGCAAGTAAAAAATCTGATTTTTAAGCCTTCTAATTTTAGAAGGCCTAAATGCATTATAAAGATTAGTTGGATCTGCATGCGTGGCGATAAATATAATTATATAATAAATATAGTAAATGAACTACTAACTTAACTCTCCTCGCAATTCCTACCCGCTTGGTGAATTCGTTTCACAACACTCCAAATGTATATGTGTTAGTTGTATGTGTTTGTTTGGGTTTTCAGTATCTTTCCGTGACATCATTATTCCGCATATAAAAAGACCTTCACAATCTCTTTCCCGTCAAACACTTTTCCAAAAGTAAATGATTTTGATAAATAAAGTTTGTATTGATTGAAATAAAAGTTAAAGTTATAAAATTTGAATCAAAATAAAATAAACCTACTAAAATGTAAAAACTAAAACTCATAAAAATATATCAAAATGGATGTTGAATTAAAGAGCACAAAATTTTAAAAATATGGTGAAATTAGATTATAAAAATTAAGCGAATTAAAAGATATTTAAATTTAAAATAAAGGTGATTAATTAGTTAAGAAGTGACGTATGTCACCCAATTATGGGCTCTTTATTTTAGTTTGTTGAAAGCTCTTCCTTATTGTTATTTTTTAGTTAGAAGAAGTGACACACGTCGACTTAATGATTAGACTCTTATCTTAATTTTTGTGGTTCCACAACTTAAATCTTTATATAGTAGTATAGATTAAAACTTATAATATTACACTTAACCTTATATAATTTTAAAAATTCAACCACTAAAGTTTTATTAATTACCTCATATTTTTTTAAGTTTTTGTTTTACAAATATTGTTATAAGTATAATCGCGTATATTTATTTTATATTAAAGTAACCCGTGCTTACAATTTGATAATTATATTCTCGTTTCGATAATTTAGGCGTATTTAAAATGTAAACTCGTGTCTACATAAGGTAAACTTTTAAAAGCGAAATAAGTGGGTCTTTATTGAGCGTAAAAAGTAAAAAAATTGATACTTATAATCTTATGCAAATTTATATGTTGTTATTTTAAAACAACATATACATTGTATTTTTTAAGATATAAAGTATAAATGGTATAAAGTATAAGGGGGTATTTGTTTATAATCCAAAATTATTAAAAAACATGGAGGCTTATAATATTACACTTAACTCTATATAATTTTTAAAAATTCAACCACTAAAGTTTTATTAATTACCTCATCTTTTTTTAAGTTTTTGTTTTCACAAATTTGACACCTATATTTTTATGTGTTTGACTTTTATTAACCAATCACATCACATGATTTTGCTACGCCATTAAATCGAGCTCTCCTATTGGCCCAATTGTTTTTCAATAAGAATGAATTCTCTCCGATTGAGAACACGATAAGTTGTCACAATCGATGACCAAGTTAAAAAAAAAAAAAAATGTGTAAATATCGGTTGAAAAACAACCGATTTTCGCTTTTGGGTGACCTCGACCTACACCCACATTTGTCATTTCCAAGTTATTTTGTAGAAATATGATGTGGCACCGGTGACTGGGTCACGATCATTTCTAACTTTAAAGGTTGACCAAAATCAATTTAATTTTGGCTTTTATTAACCAATCACATCTCACGATTTTGCTTACGTGTGCCCCAATAGGCTCACGTATTTCTAACCGTATAACATGCGTATCCGACTCACATATTCGAACATTCCTACCATAAAATTCCTATATAGGCACTAAAACACATCTTTGGTACATTAAAATACATTCATGTATTATCTAAATCGAGAACTCAATTTAATTATACATTCATACCTTGAGCGGGCGTAAAAATCCTTCCACGACAATCATGTGTTGATACTTAATCCTCTTCTAAAAACGTACACAAAAAATTGCATTACACTTTAGTATGTGCGATAAGATCATAAAGCGCAAAACCACTAACATGTTGCATTATACCGAGGATAACAACAAAGTTAGTCATAACATCAAATAAGAAAACTTGATTAGAACAAAAGGGTGTTTGGTATGCTTATTAAATGTGCTTATTGGCTTATTCAATTACCATAACATAATAAGTTTATGATAAAGCTATAAGCTTTTTGAGAAGCTTAGTAAAAACCCCGAACTCATAACTAATTCTATCATAGCTTAGTGTGTTTATAGTAAAAACACAAATATTAAGCGTAGAACTTTTCAATAAAACATTAAAAAAAAAATAATAATAAAAAAAAAATAAATAAATAAATTGGTGTGTATGACAAAAAAGTTAAACCATAAAAAAATTTACTAAAAACTACCAGCTAGATAAGCCATAAGCCAAAGTTATGTTGAAGTCTCTTTCGGATTCTATTCAGAAGCAAAAAGATGTTAACAAATAAATCATAAGTATAGAAGAATAGTTGTATCTCACATCCGTGATTACCAACTCAATAACATTATCGCAGTATAGTAACGTAATAACATGATTAAAAACTATATATTCTTGCTTAATAATTCTCATGTACATACTTTTATTTCTTTACAACGGCCAACTATTACGGTTTTTTTTTTTTTTTTTTTTTTTTTTTGAGTCATCACGTCAATGAATAAAATTAGGTTATCACATACGTAGTTTTTCTTTTCTTTTTTTGATTTAGGAGGTGATTGTTATGAAATAAGGATTGTGATGCGTGAATTTTTTTTATAATTTAAGGAAAACACCTTCTAAATTAACCAATATATGACTATCTAACCCATGTGTTTGTTTGTTTGTTTTTAATAATTAGCTTTGTAAAATGTTTTCAACTGACAGACATGTTGAGGTTGAGGTTGATGTTATTGTTTAACTTTAACTATTGATATCATGTTGTACAAAATGTGCGAGTTTAGTAGCACATAATGAGCGTTGATGAAGTTAAAATATGCTCTGTAAAGTTTTTAAAATGTTTTTATGGATATAAATTTTAAATAATAATTCACGATTCGTTGTTATAAGTAGAATCACGTATATTTATTTTCATATCACAGTAACTCGTGCTTACCATTTGATATTTATATTCCCGTTACTACTATTATAAAGTATAGGGGGTATAAAGTGTAAGGGGTTATTTTTTTTTTCTAAAGTTATTAAAAAACATGGAAACCTGTAATTTTACACTTAGCTCTATATAATTTATTTAAAATTCAACCACTAAAGTTCTATTAATTACTCCCTCTTTTTTTAAGTTTATGTTTTCATAAATTTGACACCTATATTTTTATACATTTTTTTTCTTAACCAAATTTCTCCACCAAAATTATTAAGTTTGACCAAAACCAATTTAATTTTGACTTTCTATTAGCCAATCATATTGCTCAATTTTGCCTACGTGGAAAATTCGAGCTCTCCTATTGGTTTAATTTTTTTTTTCAATAAGAAGGGTTTGCAAAAACGCTCCGAAATGATGTAATTCTTTTATTATATAAAAGATTTGAAGAAAAAAGATTATTTACATATCAAGGGATTAATCTCAACCATCCATTTTTATTTGATTTAATTGATGAGATTAATCTCAACAATTTAAAAAACCTACTTTTATCATCTTTTTTCCAAATATTAATAATTTTCAAACCGTTAAAAAAATATCATTGCGACGAACATTTAATTATCTTTCTATAGATAGGCACTTTGATATACTTTCGACAAAAAAAATTTTTCCTTTTTTTTCACGTTTTTTTAAAGTTTTTTCGTTTTATTACGTTACAAAATTTGCAATAAAAATCATATATGATTAAACACTAATTTGAATATCACATTTGATATTAGTGTAATATCATATGTGATATTAGTGTAAAATCACATATGATATACATATCATATCACATGTGATATCACATATCATATATGATTTAACACTAATATCACATGTGATATTCAAATTAGTGTTTAATCATATATGATTTTTTTTCATGCAAATGAAAAAACGTGAAAAAAACGAATTTTTTTCTTTTTTCGAAAGTATATCAAAGTGCCCGTCTATAGAAACATAATTAAATGCTCTTCACGACGGTGTAAATATTTTCACTTAACGATTAACTGTTTAAGAGATATTTAAATTATAAAAAATATGTGAAATAATTAAACGCTTTTAATCTCAACCGTTGATTTATTTTTAGATGGATGGTGGAGATGAGTTTCTTGGTATATAACAAAAGTTTAGTATGTAAAATAACTCCTCTTCATTTATGACAAATTTTTAAGGTTTTCTGTTATAATTTTTCTATCTATAAGGGGGGAGGGAGTGGTGATCGGGTAGGGGATCGAGTACCCTAACCCGATCGGTAACACCACCCCGTGTTACTCGGGTAGTGCATTTCGGGTACTAAATCGGGTTCCAAGCCCGATCAAGGTGAGTATTTTCAAAATTTTGGAACGTTGGGGACTAGCCGTTGGCTAGTTGTACATTAAATAAAATAAAAAATCCCTTTAAAACCAAATATCTCAAACTCATTTTTTCACAAAAAAAACACACACTAATCTCTCAAAAACACAAAACCATGAATCAAAGAAGAGGTAAAAAAAACTTCCACCTCGCGTCAAGGTCGATCTCAACCCGTTCAACCCAGAACCACAAAGAAACTCCGCTTCCAAACCAATTTTATTCTTAATCATCTCGAATCAATTTACGTTCCACAACCCCATCTCCACATCAATATTACCAATATAATATGGGTCCTCCTCAAATGAATCCACAACACTACAACATCACTCCTACAGCGACTTCTCCCGCTCGAAAACAATGACGAAGACGTAAAGTGCGTACCGAAACACAACAACCACCAAACGAAGAAGATGAAGATGAGGGCGTTCAAGAAGTCGATCCGAGAGGAAGAAAAAGCCTTCGGGAGGAGGCCCGTGAAGTTTGGTCGCGGCACAAGAGGAGGCTTTGGCGAAAGCATGGATTCAAATCTCCGAATGTGGTGTTGTCGGTAATGAACAAAAGTCCGACGGTTTTTGGAAACGAATTCTCGAGCATTATAAGGCAACTTTGGGTTCGACTTCACGAACTTTTCATGCGTTGAATACCAAGTGGAAACCAATGAACACGGCCATGGGTATTTTCAACGGCTACTACCTCCAAGCGGTACAAGCTATACTTTTTATTTTACATAATATATACTTTATTATTTACAATTACATTATTTTGTTTAAACTATACTTTTTATTATTTTGAATATAATGTAGAAACGTGCTAAGGCTAGTGGGTGCAACGACTTGGACGTGGTGAGGCAAGCTGAGGCGGATTACTATACAGTAAAAAAGACAATTTGCTCATAGCTTGGCGTGGGAGGTTGTCAGTGGTCATGATAAATGGACGGAGCAAGAATGTTTTCAAGATGTTGGCGGTGCGGCTAGCAATTCTTTAAAAAGGAAGTCGGGGGAGTATGAATCGGCAAGCAACACCACTCCCGACATGAATGCAGACCCACCCCTCCACTTGAATCAAGAAAGATGAAAAAGAAGCAAGGCGCATCCTCCTCGTCGATCTCAAGTGTTGCGGATGAAATCAAATCCTCCACACAAAAGAAGACACAATATTTGGAAGAAAAACGCTAGAAGGATGCGTTGGCGAAACAATTGTTGGCTACACAACTCGAGGGGGCGAAGTTCAAGAATACACAACGGGAGATGAAGTTTTTTTTGGAGCCGCATGATCACATTCGCGATCCCGCTATGTTGGAATTCTTTCTTACCCAAAAACGTGAACTTGCGGCGAAACACGGATGGGCTTGCAATTTTTAAGTTGTAGTTTCAATTTTTTTTTTATTTCAACTTATGTAATGTTTTTTTTTTTTAAGTTGTAATTTCAATTTTTAAGTTGTAGTTTTTTTAAGTATTATGTAATGTTTTTATTTTTAATGAAATGGTATGTTTTTATTTTAATTTTGTATGTGATTTTATGTATTAAAAAAAAAGGAAATTCGGGTACTAGGGTACCACTCCCTCCACTTAGGGTAGTGTTAGGGTAGAATTTTGTAGTTTTGAGTTGAAGGGTTTTTATTTGATAGAGGTGATGTGACAATTCGGGTACTAGGGTACCACTCCCTCCCCCCTAAGAGGACTAACTCAAAAACAGGGATTGCCACGTGTCAATAGGAGAGTTAAAGTTATTGTTGAAAAAAGTTAATTAAGAGTTAAAAAGTGTCTTTTATCTCTACTACCTTATAATGCATTTAGGACATTTCCCTAAATGCCAAGGCTTAAAATTCAGACTTCTTAAATTACTTATTATATAAATATATATCTATTGCTAAATGTAACAGATGAACATTCAAATAGAAATAAATGTATTAATTTTGCTATTAAATCAATATAAAGTCTATTAAATCAATACAATATTCAAATTCTGGAAATTAAATACAATACTTGTAACATCCCATTTACTCCATCATTAACATCTTTACTCCTTCCCCATCAGTTTTGATATAGAATTTGAACCTGACCGTATATATTTCACAACCCACACAACCCACATTCATTTAACCAAACAAAAAACATATACAAACAAAACCTCTTAACTCTCTCCCATTTATTGCAGGCCAAAAATAAACACACGTTGTGCCAGCCTCTTTGATGTCGCCGGTCTATTCGCTGCCGCCATCTATGGCGTGTGACGATGGTGATGGGTGTGTGACAATGGTGAGCTAAGGTGGGTGGTTTTTTTGGCTTTTGAAAGTGGTTGAGGTTTGTTTAGTTTGAACACATACCCTTCATAGATCTTAAAAAGAAAAGAACAACAAAAACAACATACCTACCAGAAACTTTTTGGAAACGATCTAGCCGAGTCACTGTATTCGCTTATAAAGAAAGTGATTTTATTTCGTTTTTTAATTATGCAAAAAAGGGTTATTGTGATTCGGTGTGTTAAGATAAGAAACAAAGGGACAATTTTTTTAATGGCTGGAAGAAGAAGTGTTGTATTTTGGTTTGTGTGAAGTGGAAGTGATAAGGGTATGTGTCATGTATGTTGGAGAGATAAGGACGAGGCATGTATGTGATGAGTGTTTTTAGGGTAGGACAAAATTAGGAGATGTGCTATTCATAACCTAAAAATTATGATAAATGAAAATATTATTGGATTATGAGTTGGTATTAACCGAAAATTGAGCCTTATATTGAGCTGATATCCGAATTTATTTTTACTAATATTTGGTTGTCCGAAAATGATGGAATGTTAAGAAATACTAAACGAAAATATGGATTCCTAATGGGCCTAGCCATTTTTTTAGTTAATGTTGATTTTCGTATTGTTAGTGGTTAATAGTTACGTAGTACATTTAAGCTTCGTAATGACAAAGTAATTACTTTTGAAATATCTAAAGTGGTGATGTTTTTATTTAGTATACTTTTTTGTTTGCTCAATATTTTGTTGTTGATGATGTTTTAAATGAATAGCTTGCATTATACTCGTAAATAAAAGTAACCCATTAAAATTGCCACCATTTTAATAATTTGCTAAAAACTTTAAACATTGACCACCTATTAAGTTGTAACATTTGTGTATATTAATTTAGACGTTTTACTTTAGAAAAATATATCTATGTGAAACGTCGATAAGGTTATCATCACAGACATGCAACACATTCGATAAAGTTATCATCATGAATAACGTATAATCGAAAGACATCCGTTCGCCGTTACATATATGTGTGTTCCTTGGATTCGTTCACCTAATCGAAAGATATTCATTCGCCTAAACATATAAATGAAAAATATTTGCTCGCTACAGAATTTAGTTACAGTGTACCCGCCGCCGCATTGCGCGGATACACTGCTAGTTATATAAAATAGATTTGTGGCATGTTGATAAAACGTTTTGTGTGTTTATATTAGAAAATTTATGTTGTTGAAATGTAATCAACATCTCTATATTTATGTCTAATGCTAAATCTTTGAATTTTACGTTTTGTATGTCACTTGATAGATGTTTGACACGGTATTAAGAAAACGTAATACAATATCTTTTAAAGTTGGTCATAAGACATATATCACATTTGGTCATAGTATGCATGCCGTTCGATTTCAATTTTAATATATATCCTAACATCTTATAATGATTAGTATAAATACTAATGGGAGGGACGTCCCCTAAACTATACTATTTTATTCCTAAGGTTTGGCCTTACCATGTCTCTGTTTGTGCCGACTGTGCTCCTGGGCCTTTTTTACCTTCGGCCTTTGACCCGTGTCCACTTCTAATATATTTGCGTTGTGGTGTTCTTGGTGAGTTATAGCGGTGTTGTGTGCTTTCTTCGCAAAGAAGAAACGTTACCGTTCCAGGGTTTGGTCGCTCATGCAGATCTTGAGTCGTTCCTTTGTGGTTGCTTCATGTTGTTTGTGCTTCGGGTTTCTTTGATGTTATATGTTTATGTAGTTTGATGCCGTTGAGGTTATCGCTTTTGTTTCTTAGATGTAGTTTGTTGGGTTTTAGGTTCCCTATAGATCATGAATTATTCTAAGTATTGGAACCACGGCTAGAGTTGATGAAACCAGTTTGAGAGCGCCGAAGAATTAATCCTTTCTTGAAGTTAAACCGCGGCTAGTAGTAAAGTAGAACCCTTTGCTATTGTATTGTAAACACTTTGCTAGTTGTAGTATAGTCGGTTTAATATTTTATATTAGATAAATATGGAAAAGATATTTATCTTGTAGGTTACGTATTGTATTATGTAAAGGACTCCTTAGCCTATAAAAGGAGGTCCTAGGTTAGATTAGATATACGAATGTTTTATATCTAAGGTCGATACACTTCAAGGTTGTAAACCCTAATACTGGTTAGAGTATTCGTTATTAATATAATTGAGGTGTTTAAGAGTTATTGTTATTGTTCTTCTTCTTAAGGTTGAATATTAAATTCTGCGTAATATTTAACAAGTTATTATCAAGTCAGTTTCTATAAGGATCGTTTGCTCAACTGGGATCAACAAGTGGTATCAGAGCTTGTGATCTAGAAACTGTAATCAAGAAGAAGTCAAGTTAAGTTAAATTCAAGAAAGTTAAGATGTCGTGAAACTCACATAGTTTCTTGCATCAAAGGTGCCCATCTTTGAAGCGTGGTGAGTATCAGGTATGGAGAATGCGAATGAGGCAATACATTCGCATGATAGATTACACAATCTGGGATGTTGTTGAAAAAGGTGATACTCTTCCCAAGAAGGGTGATGATGGTAATGAGATAGCCATTGTTAGCGAGGTTGACAAGGCTAGGAGGAAGTTGGAGATTAAAGCTCATAGTAGTCTCTCCATGGGAATACCTAATGAGTATGCTTTGGACTTTGAACATTATGTGACTGCTAAAGAGTTAATGGATGCTATTGAAACAAGGTTTCTTTGGTAATGAAGCTACCAAGAAATCCGGAAAAACATGCTCAAGCATCGACTTGAAAACTTCAACGCTCTCGGTGGAGAAAAACTTGATGGCACTTATAACAGATCAGAAACCGATCGACCAACCGAAATTGGTGGACTACAAAGTTGCTCAAGAAGATATAAATCTTAAGTTCATCGAAGTTTATCACCGAATGGGTTGTGCATCTTGTTGTGTGGAGGAACAAAGATGATTTTGAAAAGATGACTTTGGACAATCTCTACAACAACACGAAAGTTTATGAGTCCGAAAAGAACATAGTGGCTCATCCTCATCACCACAAAACATTGCTTTTGTATCTACGAGGCACGTGAATTCTCGGGATGTTTCCACTGCCGCTTATGAAGTATCCATCGCTATTGCTAATAATACCACTTGTTAGTGATAGTGTTAGTGATGGTGCCATCTGTGCTTTCCTAGGCGATCTTACAACCGGTGTTCTTGTATTGAATCAAGATTTGCGGATCAAATTGATCCCGATGATCTTGATGAAATCAATCTTCAATGGCAAATGGCAATGTTAACACGCAAGCTAGGAAGTTCTTGAGGAGGACCGGTGAGCGGGTCAAATATGATGGTCAAAGAAGATTTGGATTTGACAAAAGCAAGATGGAGTGCTTCAAGCGCAAGAAGAAGGGTCACTTTGCTAGAGAATGTAGAGCTCCCAAAAGGATGGTGAAGGCATCAAGAAGACTCTTGAAGAGCAAAGCCTTCTTGACATTGGTTGCTCAAGATGGTATTGGTGATTATGATTGGGTGATGAAATTGAAGAAGGTCCCAATGCGCTTTTCTTGCTAGTGAAGCTTCAAAAGAGCATAACTTTGCTCTTATGGCCTATGCTTCATCTTACGGTTCGATTTCGAGGTATCTAATGATTCTAAAAATTCTTCTTGTTCTTTTAAATCATGTCAAGATAACTTAGAATCTCTTAAAGCTATTAATGAGAGTTTGAGAAGAGAGGTAGAAAGACTTTCACTAGATAACTTAGGTTATAAAGTAGGTCTAGAAAGTGTTGAAGAGAAAATTAAATTATGTATTAAATGTGAGTTTGAGTATGTAGATAAGATTAACATACTGGGTGGTGAAATTGATCTTAAGGATAGGGAAATTAAAATGCTTAAACAGAAACTAGAAGAAGCAGAGAGTGTAAAACAAGAGGCCCTTGAGGAAAAAGAAAAACACATAGTTAGGGTTGCTAAAACACAATTTGCTTCTGATTTGGTCAACAAATCCATAGGGTGTCAGCTTATGAAAAAGGGTTCTGGAATAGGTTACAATGATATGCCACCACCACCTCTTATGAGTCATGCACCACCAACTAAAGAACTGTCATTTAGTAGTGAATTCAGTTTCAACAAACCTGTAGGAGTAATAAGTAAGTCTGAATCACCTAAGATAGGTTCTGATAAGTCATCTGATGCTCCAACTATTGAAGATTGGGAATCAGATTCTGAGGAAGATAGATCTGAATCAACACAGTCCAAGAAGATAGAAAATGTTAAGTCTGTTGATTCTAAACAAGCCAACCTTATGCCTAGATTTGGAGCACCAATTTCTAGGAAAGTAGTAGACTACAAGGAGATACCTAGGGAACAGATGAAAAGATACATACCTAGAGGTAATCAGAGAAACTTTAATGGCCTAATTTCAAATAGGTTAGGAGATGAGTTTCAATGTGTTAAGAAGGCTTGTTTTAAATGTGGTAGTTTTGAGCATTTACAGAGAAACTGTTATAAAAACCAACCACAAGTTTGGAATCATTGGAGGAGGGTAAATCATCAAAACTTTTCAAAGAAAACTATCCCTCATCCTAACAAAAATATGGTTCCTAGAGCAGTGTTAATGAGGAATGGAAAAACAAAATCTATAATCATCTTTGCACCCAAATGGGTTCCAACCATCGCTAAGCAAAATGTAACCTTTGCTAAGCAAAATCTTTCCTTTGCTAAGCGAATATCATCAATGAAACAAAAGAAGTTTTAAAAATTCCAAAGGTGATAACCGACACGGTGGTTGGAAATCATTTTATGTTGTAAAGGCCTCACTAGTGGCAATGGAAACCTAAGACCAAGGTTTTGCACCATGCCGTGGTGCATCAATGGACCTAAAGAAATTTGATTATGTTGATGCAGGCGAGACCCAAGTCGATATTGGCTTGGGTCCACAAAAGAACTAACTTGGTTAAATTCATATGCGGGGCAATCTACAAGATGAGCTAAAAGACAAAGGAATTTTTGATAGTGGTTGCTCGGGCACATGACATGGGATGAGAGCAACACGGAGGATTTTGAAGCTTATGATGGAGGATATGTGGCATTTGGCAATGATCCAAGGGAGGAAAGATACTTGGCGAGGCACAATCGAGCAGTGGAAATTAGACTTTGAAAAGGTCTATCAGTACACGAGGACTAAAGTACAATTTATTCGGTGTTTCTCAAATGTGTGATAAGAAAAAGCGGGTACTTTTTGGGAAGCCGAGTGTGTGGTGTTGTCTCTCCGATTTCAAAATGCGATGAAAAGTATATACTGACTTAGGGTTCCTAGAAAGGAAAACATATATTGTTTTGATCTTAAAGATGTAATTCCTAATAGGTCCTTAACTTTGTTTGTTTGCTAAGGCATCAATAGATGAGTCTAAATTGTGGCATAGAAGGCTAGGACACCTTAATTTCAAAACAATCAATAAAGCGGTAAAGGGAAACTTAGTGAGAGGGTTACCTTCTAAGGTTTTGAGTGTAAAGAACTTTGTGTGGCCTGTCGAAAGGAAAACAACATAGAGCCTCTTGTAAGACCAAAGCTGTGAACACCATTACACAACCTTTGTTTATGCTTCATATGGACTTATTTGGACCTACCTTTGTTAAAAGTTTGAACCATAAGCGTATTGCCTAGTGATTCTTGATGATTATAGTAGATTTTCTTGGGTATACTTTTTGGTCGCTAAGAGTGAGACTAGTGAGATCCTCAAGAGTTTCATTACTAAGATAGAAAATCAAGTAAACCATAAAGTCAAAGTAATCGGATGTGATAATGGAACCGAGTTTAAGAATGATGTGATGAATCGGTTACGTGTGGCTAAGGGTATAGAAAGACAGTTTAGTGTTGCTAGGACACCACAGCAGAATGGTGTGGTGAAAGGAAAAGCAGAACACTAATTGAGGTGCAAGAACAATGTTGTCGAATCAAAGTTACCAACTACCTTTTGAAATTTGAAGTTGTAGGAGCGCATGTTATGTGAGAATAGAAGTAAGGTAGTGAAGCCTCATAACAAGACCCCTATGAGTTGTTACATGATAGGAAGCCTATGATTGCATTCCTAAAACCTTTTGGGTGTCTGTTACTATCTTAAATACCATAGACTATCTAGGCAAGTTTCAAGAGAAAGCGGATGATGGATACTTTACGGGCTATTCTTCAAATAGTAAAGCCTTTAGAGTATACAATAGGAGGACCAGATTGTAGAAGAAAACTTACATGTTAAGTTTAGTGAAGAGACTCCTAGTGTTGAGACCAAAGGACCGAATGGTTGTT
The DNA here is from genome assembly GCA_022545495.1 of Chrysanthemum lavandulifolium. Taxonomy (NCBI): domain Eukaryota; kingdom Viridiplantae; phylum Streptophyta; class Magnoliopsida; order Asterales; family Asteraceae; genus Chrysanthemum; species Chrysanthemum lavandulifolium. The sequence goes on from CM040243.1 coordinate 22,603,332, forward strand.
TAACATTGATATGCTAACCAAATCTATGAATTATGAGCCTATCATTGCAGGAACTTCCACTAATGTTGATACAGGTACACCAAAGGATTTTGATGAAGAAACAAATTCTAAGGAAGCGATTCTCCAAAGGAGTTCTATTTGGTTGAAAAGTGGAAAGTTAGTTCTGTCTCACCCATCATTGAAAAGCTTGGTCCCACTGATGATGATGTTTTGAATTATGGAAGTAAGGTTGATCATCATCAAGATAAGGAAGAGTTGTTGAAAGATAATTCAGTGTCGGTAGAAGAAATTGAAAGAAAGAAGAAGCGTTAAAGAAAGCAACGCTAAGCCAAATGAAAGCACTGCTAAGGTTAATAAAACCACTTCTAAGCCAATCTCTACCACTGCTAGTACAAGTGCAAACACTGCTGCAAGTACAGATGATGATTCTTACTTTGGAATCCCTGCCAAGCCATTTTTTGGTGATGATGAGTATCCCACTGATCCTGACATGCCTGATTTGGAAGAAAGGGATACTCCTACTGATGATGAAAACTTGGATGACTACTTCAATGATACTGATTTTACTAATTTAGACACAGTCATCACAGAGAGTCCAATTCCTACTACCAGAGTTCATAAGAATCATCCCAAAGAGCAAATTCTTGGAGATCTGAATACTCCAGTTCAAACAAGAAGCAGAGCTATGAACAAACAACCTTTTCACGAACAAGGTTTGTTTGCGGATCACTTCACAAAAGGAGCAGTCATAAAGATCGCAAAATTGTTTGTTTGCTTGTTTTACGTCTCAAAAGGAGCCCAAGAGAGTTGAAGAAGCTTTATCGGAAGAAGGATGGGTTGAATCAATGCAAGAGGAGCTATTGCGGTTTAAGCTTCAAGAAGTATGGACATTGGTTGACCTTCCAAATGGAAAAAGGGCTATTGGGACTAAATGGGTTTCGAAATAAAAGGGATGAAAGAGGTATTGTGGTGAGGAATAAATCCGGGTTGGTTGCTCAAGGATACACACAAAGCGAAGGTTTGGATTATGATGAAGTGTTTGCCCTGTTGCGGAATAGAAGCTATAAGATTGTTTTGGCATATGCTTCATACAAGAACTTTGTTGTGTATCGGATGGATGTTAAAAGTGCCTTTTGTATGGTACTATTGAAGAGGAGGTTTATGTTTGTCGACCTCACGGTTTTGAAGATCCTGATCATCCTGATAAGGTCTACAGGGTGAAAAAGGCTATGTATGGTTTGCATCAAGCTCCAAGGGCATGGTATGAGTGCCTTTCTACTTATTTGATGGACAATGGCTTCAAGAGAGGATTGATTGATAAGACTTTGTTTATAAGGAAGCTAAAGGATGACATTTTGCTAGTTCAGGTTTATGTAGATGACATCATCTTTGGCTCAACCAATAAGGAGCTATGCAAAGACTTTGAGAAACTTATGCATGATAAGTTTCAGATGAGTTCCATGGGAGAACTCACTTTCTTTTGGGACTGCAAGTTCAACAGAGGGTGATGGTATCTTCATTAGTCAAGACAAGTATGTAGCGAGATGTTTTGAAGAAGTTTGGGTTTCAAGATGTGAAGAGTGCTAGTACACCAATGGAGACTCGAAACCATTGCTACGATGATGGAAGTCCCAAAGTTGATTTGAGTGTATAGATCCATGATTGGATCTTTGATGTATCTCACAACATCTAGGCGGATATAATGTTCTCGGTTGTGTGTGTGCAAGGTTTCAAGTCACACCCAACACAACACACATGAATCTTTGTTAAGAGAATTTTAGATACCTTAAAGGTCATCCTAAATTGGGCCTTTGGTATTCTAAGGATTCGAATTTGATTTGGTGGCCTATCTGAGATAGTGATTATCTTGGTGCTAGTTTGGATAGGAAGTCTACTCTTGGTGGATGTCGGTTTTGGGAAGCAGACTAATTTCATGGCGGTGTAAAAGCAAACAATTGTGGCCAATTCTACCTGAAGCGAGTATGTGTTCTTTGCTAGTTGTTGTGGACAAGTGCTTTGGATTCAGAATCAATTGTTGGACTTTGGGTACAATTTCATGCATACTAAGATTTACATTGATAATAAAGTACAATATGCATCATTAAAAATCTGTTTTACATTCTAGAACTAAACATATTGAGATAAGGCACCATTTTATTAGAGATTGTAATGAGAAAAGGTTGATTCAAATGGTCAAAATCCATACTGATTTCAATGTGGTTGATCTTCTCACTAAAGCTTTTGATGTGGGGAGGTTTCAGTACCTTGTAGTTAGTATTGGAATGATTAATCTCTAAATCTCAAATTGTTTTGTAAAAGTTTGTAAAATTATGTACTGTTATTAGTTAATCTTAGTATTGCTACTTTTGTTTTAAACACTGTTAGTTCTGCTTAAACCACTGCTTGTTTCTTTGTGTTCCTACTAACCATTTTTCAGAGTAATGAAACAAAATCACTGTTAGAAGAATGCAAGAGACTTAAAAGAAAAGACATGGTTCTATTATTCATATTTTATAACCTGCATTCTGAAATGTAGTGGTTACAACCATGGATACAAGCTACCAGGAAACTACATCATAACACGTTCAACAACAAGCTAAGGACACAAGCTTCACATCCACTCCCCCATCACCTAAGGCTTCCTTGGAAAGGCCCACTCAGGCATCACTTTAGGTACCCTACGCCTATCAATCACCCTCCACACTTTTGGACATGCAAGCCCAATCACCTTTCCTCCAACAGGTGGTGAGGATGATGAAGGACCCTCTGATGGTGGTGTTGTCAACAATGGTACAATAGGTGATGCTTGTAGCTCTCGGAGGGATTATTCTTTGCAAGGGAGGCAACCAAGACTCTTGAAGAAGTGTCATCATCTGTGCTTTCATTGTGTCATCATCGAGCTATCTTCCTTGATGATGGCATCACGAGGTCTTGGTTGGAGAGATGATGGACCAAGAATCGAAGGGGTAGTGCTCATGGCCAATTGAGTTCTTTTCTTGAAGAAACCTCTTCAAACACTCTCTCTTTGTTCTACTGGATTGTTCGAACAAAATGCCAAGCACTATCATCCCAAACACTATCGAGAATGAATTGTCGATGAAAGATTGATAGGATTGGAATGGCTCATGGTGATTTTTGTAAAGCGATTTTGAAAGATTTTTAGAGAGAAGTGTTGGTGTGTTAGTACTATGGGAAATATGTGAGTATGATGTTCTTTAATAGAAGTTAAGATGAAATCGATAAGTTAATGTGGGAAGGTATAAGTTGTTGAGGAGTAAATGAAGTCTTTGACTTTGGTGGCGGATTAATGACTAGGGAGTTGACTGTTTGTTGGGTGGTTAGTCTTGGTCTAACCTTTGCTAGTATAATTTTGCATCCACTTCTAGTTCTTTTCTAACCATTGCTAACCTTAACTATACTTTTTAGTGTTTGGTTTATGTTTGTGATATGCGGTATGAAGGATTGTTTGTATACTTTGGAGGTTTTTGGAGCTTTTGCTGTTTAGTTTTAGTTTCAAAAAAAATTGTGAATCTTTGTAATCCTTCATATTATTGCATAATCTCACTATTTTTGGCCTTGATTTGGTTGCTGTTATCTTGGTCAACTGATTGGAGTTTGGTTGTTGTATCCGCTGCTAGGGCATTTCAAACCACTGCTAGTGGTTTTCAATCCACTGCTAGTATATTGCTGATGATGGATACTTGAGGGGCTGTTTTGTAACTTTGATGATAATGTATAAATTCCCCAAATCACTGCCAGATCATTTAATTGATCTTCAAATCACTTCCAATTGGCGCTCAACATAAACCCTAACCACTCCCACCTGCTTATTTCACAAATCCCACATCATATCTTATAACCAATCACAATGCCGTCACTATATTCCAAAACCCATAACCTTGTTGCTTATTTGATAAAGAACAATCACTCAGAAGGTTTTCATGACATGATTGATTTCATTAATCACAGTCCTATACACTTTGCATTAACTGTAGCACCCACTATTCTTAAAGCATATGTACATCAATTCTAGGGTAATGCTAAGCTTGAAGAGAGATGGTGTAGAAGTTTTAATCTTGTTGTGGATGAGAATGAGGTTTTGGTTGATGAGGAAGTTCTTAGAGGTATTTTAAAGTTGGATGATCTTGATGGTATAGTTAATCTTTCGATGATGCAATCTTTGTTGGTTTAGAAAGATTAGGTTATACAAGAAGGGAGACAAGGTAAAATTTACGAAAGGTATGTTTTCTCCTAAATGGAAGTTTTGATTCACACTTTATTGATGTGTGTGAGTAACAAGACCACTGGGTTTGATGAATTTCCTTCCAAAATTGCAAGCGCAATAATCATTTATCTGAAGGTAGGAAATTTAATTGGTCTAATATGCTTTATGAAGGGTTTGTGCTGAATATTAGGAAGAAGGGTAAATTTTACTTGTATCCTAGGTTTGTTCAACTTATTGTGGAAAGCCAAATAGAAGAGCTGTTGAACATAATAGGAAGTATGAGGTGCATTATATGCTTCCTAAGGTTTTGCACATATGAGGAATCGAACCCAAATTTCCAAATAAGAGTTGTCCCATTGTTCCACACATGATCAATTTGCCGATATTCACGAGTTTGATAATGATCCTGAACCCCAGTTCAATGAACCCGCACACGCTATTCCACCGCTGCGCTATTGATCCGAACCCACCGCTAGTCAACTGGATCTCTTGCTAAACCTATTTTGTGGACTAGGAGAAGGAAGAGCACCAAGCTACCTCGGTGGTGTTAGTGGTGTAGCTCATGAGGCATCACAAGTTGTGGAGGTGACATGATTGGAAGGGCTTCACCTCTTGATTCATGCTTAGATGTTGGTCGGGACGGTGGAAACATACATAAGACCCAACCTTTGGCAACTCCTATTGTGGAGAGTTCTCGGGAACTCAACACTAGTGGAGGAATCGCCAACCGGCTCAATCGGGGTGCATAGATGATCGAGGCTAGGTGCGGTGCTATGTTTTCTTTACCCAAGATTCACCTCTCGGACCGTTAACATAGGTCGAAGTGATGAGGGTAGTTTGGAACATGATGTTGAATTGACGGCTAATGATCGGTACATGATGACTTTTCAATGAACCACCTCTCGGACCGATTAACACGGTCGAAGTGGGAGGATATTCTTGAACAATTACATGAATTGACGGTTAAATGTACAACTATGGAGAATACAATCTCAAGTCTTCGAGGAGTTAGGCGTGTTTGGGGCAAAGAGATAAGGAGGTTGAAGCACGGAATGTTTGTCTTTGGAAAAGTCGAAGACACAGGATTCTTTGCTTTAAGAAAGGTTAGGATTCGAAAAAGAAGGTGGACTCCTCTAAGGATGTTATTTTGGAGGATGTATCCAAGCAGGGAGGAGTGAAGGCTTGGATTCGGGGAGGCATTGATGTGAATATGGAAGAGGATGTGGATAGTGGAGATCAAGGAGAGCAATTTGTGGTGTCGATAAAGATGGGAATGAGGTTGTTCTTGAAACTTTGAAGGCGTGGTAGAAGGATAAAGAAAATGAGGTGGTGCGAACACAATTGACGCCGGTGTTTTTGCAACCACGGGTGGTGTTAATGAAACCAACGCTACAACTTCACAAAAGGTAATCACAACCACTCCCACCTTAGAATCAACCCTTCGCTATTACAACCACATCTACAATTGTCACAACTACCTCTGTTTCACCACCCAAAACAAAAGAAGTTGAAAAGGAAGTTGCAAGTACATTGATAAATCTAAGTAAAACTTCATCTAATCCTACACCTACCATTGCACCTGCTCCATTAGTTCTTAAATCTACTTCACCTATACCTAAACCTTTGAGTAAGAATTTGATTATTGGTGAGCCTTTGAAGAAGAAGATGGCTCAACCAGACATTGGAAAGGGAAAAGGTATTGCTGAACAAGTTTTGAAGTTTAAAAGTAGAGAAGAACATATTGCTTATGATGAAGAGTATACAAGAGGTCTGCAAGATGAAGAAGAAGCAGCTGCAGAGAAAGAAAAGCAAGAAGAAGAAGAAGCTACTCAGAAATGGCTAGATGAATGGAATAATACACAATCCTATCTTCAAGCTTCTAATGATATACTGAATGAGTACACAACTCAAGAGTGGGCACTGTTATCTGTTGATGAAAGAGCTAGAATCTTGGGTGAATGGGCAAGGAGGATCAAGTAGGAGAAGAAGCAAGTTATACATAAGAAACCTCCCACAAAAGGTGAGATGAGAAATGTGATGATGAAGATTATCAAGAATTCAGTATATATATTTACGAAAATCTCGATAAATGTTCATTTGAGAGGATTCAAGAAATTTATCCGAGATGTATGAGGATTAATGAGGATTTTAATCCAATGAATTACGAAAAAGAAGAAGAGTGGATTAAGAGTAGACAAAGAGAAAATCGAGATTCGGAGGAATCGGTTCTAAAAGATTGAAAGAAGTGAATGGTAATCAAATTATTTCTTATACATTTGAGCTTAATGGAAGTGAAGGATGTTGGAAAATTCAAAGAGTCAGTAATGAAGTTTCTGAGTTTGAGAAATTTTCACAAATGCTTCAATATCTGGATAGAGATGATTTGATGAATCTTTGGAAGCTGTACAAGAATAAATTTGGTGATGTATGTCCAGATGATTATCATGAGAGAATGGTTTATCATCACTTGAAGATTTTGTTTGAACCTACTCATGATGAACCTGAATGGAAAGGACTCTACAATGGTCAAGTTACAAGATGGTTTTTATATCAATCTTGTGGAGTTCATGTGCTAACAGTTTCTGGAGAAGTTATTCATATGCTTGTAGAAGGTGATTATCCTTAATTGAATAATTATCCAGGGGTTATTGCTCAGATGGTGAAGCCCGGTGGTTTAAAGATCTTTGAAACCCTATGATGATCAAGCTTACAGTTTGTTTTCAAGTATGAGAACATTTTAAAACTATTAAGTGTTTGGATTCATCCTCCAATTCGAAGTTTTGAGCTTAAAAGAAACTTGAGAATTCTATTTGAATGTATCAAGTTTAGGGAGGATTGTTGGGTTTTAGGTTCCTCAGATCATGAATTATTCTAAGTGTTGGAACCACGGCTAGAGTTGATGAAACCACTGCCAGAAGAATTAATCCATTGCTGAAGTTAAACCGCGGCTAGTAGTAAAGTAGAACCATTGCTATTGTATTGTAAACACTGCTAGTTGTGTATAGTCGGTTTAATATTTTGTATTAGATAAATATGGAAAGATATTTATCTTGTAGGTTACGTATTGTATTATGTAAAGGACTCCTTAGCCTATAAAAGGAGGTCCTAGGTTAGATTAGATATGAATGTTTTATATCTAAGGTCGATACACTTCAAGGTTGTAAACCCTAATCTTGGTTAGAGTATTCGTTATTAATATAATTGAGGTGTTTAAGAGTTATTGTTATTGTTCTTCTTTAAGGTTGAATATTAAATTCGCGTAATATTTAACAAGTTATTATCAAGTCGGTTTCTATAAGGATCGTTTTTTGCTCAATCATAATTTTATTTTAGAGTTGGTGGGATCAACACGTTATAGTGGTGTTGATGGCGTTTTGTGTGCTTTCTTCCCACAAAAGAAACGTTACATTGCAGTGTTAGGTGGCTCATGGAGATCTTGAATGTTCCTGTTCATTGTTGTTGTTTTATGCCTGCTGCATGTTTTCTGTGCTTCGAGATTCTTTGACATTATATGCTGCGGGAAAACTCAGGTTGTCTGGAACTTGGCATAGCAGCCTATTTGGTTTGCAACTATGCCGGATGCACCCTGTTTTCCCCTGTTAGTCCCGTATCTGAGCCTGATATTTTTGGCCTTGAGTCGGTAGGTGAGACGATATACATGGTAGCATGTTGAAACCGTTATATCTTATTGAATGTCATTAAAAAACTTGTGGCTTATGCCTTATGAGCCTGTTTTTCACTGGCAATCCGTAGGTGTCTATGGTTTATTTGTCAAGGCAGTGATGAATTCTTTCTGGACAACATCTTGGCGAGGTAACCACAGCGCAGCTGTGGTTGCAGCCATGCCAGATCGGAGCCTCTCTCTACGCTATTTACATACTTTGTGTTACTACAGATTTTAGTAGGGGCGTGAACAGGGGAAGATTGTGTTCCGGTATGGCCGAACTATTCGTTGCGGTCTGATTTCAAAAAGGTATTATCGTTTATCTTATATGGATAATCTGTATGTTCATTCTAAGTGTGGATGGTAGTGGTATTTTATTGCAATTGTTAATAGTGTACATAATTGGATTTTGTTAATCGTGGGCTCAAGCGTTGCAGGCATTGTTGGTTGCCTGACTACACTGTTATATGCCTGAATTTTACCCTTCTATCAATCTAAAGGCGATGATGATAATATGCTAAGCAACGCGTACACTTTCCCTTGGCACGCATCGCAAGGTGGCGATCATATCGATATGTGACTCTGACCATAATTACTGAGTATCATTGTGTGTACATAACCGAGCCGCCTTCATTATTACCGATATCGTGGTCATTGGAATTGGCCATGCGTTTGGAGTTGTCGGTACTAGAATATTATCCAGCTGAATGGTATTGCCATTCATTGGGATCTTTCCACGTTGAGTCCTATCCAGCTAAGTATTCATGTCATCGATTGGAATCTTTTCACCTGGTACAATATTCTAATTTTCATTTGCTAATATTGATACGGGATGTTCATGATACTGGCCTGATCTCATCTTCCCCTCGAATTCCTTTCGTTGTTACAACGGTCTTGCAATACGTCTGGTGCAGACCTTTGCACAAGGATTCTTGAAACAACAAAAGGAATTTGAGGAGGCGATTAGACAGATCTGATTATCCTAAACATCACGTGCAACATTATCGACTGATGATTGCGATATACTTCCAAGTGAAAAGATTCGAGTCGATGACACGACAATATTTAGATCTGGAACAAGAGAAACATCCACAGAAAACAAATTGTCTGGAGCAACGCGTCGGCGGATCAAAGGGCTGGATTAAGATTGAAAGTCAAGCTTTTAAAACAGAAATCTTAAATAGGTTCAGATCTTCAGTTTTTTTGGTGACAGGCGACTGGGGGTCTGATAACTACAGGTATATGCTTCACTTTTTGGGTTTCAAATAAATTGGAACAATACTTTTATTTCTATTATAGTTCGTTTCCTTTTTCAAAAGTTTAACTTTGTGTTTTGGTAGGTTTTGGCATAGATGCATCGGCTCGACTGTTGTGCTCATTCAAGTATAGATTACAATCGGTACCTTTGTTATTTAAAAAAAGGCTTCTGAAATAATATATATGTCCCCTATTTAGTTGATAAAATGATATGCTTATACATGTTTATCATGCTTTCAACAGTTATAAAAGCCAGTAATAAATATTAGGCGTTGATAAAAATACAAAATGTACAGATACTTTGACGATACAAACTCATTGCCTTTGTCTCTCTCTTAATGCAGGTGATAGACGACCACGTTGTTAGAATCCAGGCGATCGGAACAGTTTCCTTATGTTTGAGCCCTTATTGGACATATATCGCTTTATATATATGCACGCAACTTATTACTGTCTGCCTTTTTAGATGTATCGCTAATCATGTAACTTATTTTTTCGGCATTGTATATTTGTATCGTGGTATGAACTTTTGAAAACGATCTACAGACATCGGTCTCGACTTAAAACCTCTTTTTTAATGTTGATATGTAGCTTCATTATAGTGAGATGTATATATCAGAAAACTCCCGCCGCAGGGCGGCGGGTATCAAACACTCGTTGTATCTCATTCTTTAACTTATAAGTTTATATTTTATCTTATCTTTGAGTTACAATTATTACTTTAGATGATTTTTAATTCACTTTCGTGTGATAATTGTAGATAGCCTACAATTTCAACCAATTTCCAGAAACGTTCAGAAATGTCCTATTCTTTTGATCGACTAAGATACTTGTTACAAACATAATGTTTTATATTTATAACAATTTTTTAAGGTTTTCTAGTTATAAATTTTCTATCTATAAGAGGACTAACTCAAAAACCAGGATTGCCATGTGTCAAAAGGAGAGTTAAAGTTATTTTTGGAAAAAGTTAATTAACATTTATGTCAAAAAGTGTCTTTTATTATATAAAATAAATTTGTGATATGTTTATAAAACGTTTTTTGTGTTTATATTCAAAAATTTATGTTGTTGAAATGTAATCAACATCTCTATATTTATGTCTGATGCTAAATCTTTGAATTTTTCATTTTGTATGTCGTTTAATTGATGTTTGATACTGTATTAAGAAAACGCAATACAATATCTTTTAAAGATGATCATAAGACATATACCACATTTGGTCAAAGTATACATGCCGGTAGAATTTGATTTTAATATATATCATAACATCTTATAATTACTGTATTTCCTTCTTTAAGCTTATACGTTTAAATTTTATCATATCTTTTTGGTTCACTTTCATGTGATAATTTTAGATAGCCTACCGTTTCAACCAATTTCCAGAAATGTACAGGAATATCCTATTCTATTGATTGACTAAGATACTTGTTACAAAAACAATGTTTGATATTTATGACAATTTTTAAGGTTTTTTGGTTATAAATTTTCTTTTTATAAGAGGCTAACTCAAAACCGGTATTGCCACTTGTCAATAAGAGAGTTAAAGTTAATTTTGGAAAAAGTTAATTAAGATTTATGTCAAAAAGTGTCTTTTATTATATAAAATAGATAGATGTGTGCTATGCTTATAAAACGTTTTTTGTGTTTATATTCAAAAATTTATGTTGTTGAAATGTAATCAACATCTCTATATTTATGTCTGATGCTAAATCTTAGAATTTTACATTTTGTATGTCGCTTGATTGATGTTTGATACTATATTAAGAAAACGTCACTACTACAAAAAAGACATAGAGCAATCTTAATAGAGCTCGGTTTTTATGAAAAACGGTCTCTAAAGGGATTTCGGGTTGTATAGAGCCGTGTTTCTTCTGATAAAACCGGGCTCTATGATAAAAAAAAATAAAATTGGAGCCCCCTTTTTTGCTTACAAACCGGGCTCTATTCCTTGTATAGAACAGCGTTCTGCTTATTAAAACCGGGCTTTATAATTAAAACTATTAGAGCCCGTTTTTCTTCCATGAAACCGGGCTCTATTAGAGTGCCCACCAATGGCTCAAAACAAAAACAACATTCTGAACGGGTGAAAAACACATGAAGCATATTTATTACCTTTTTTTGCCTTTTTTTTTCAAAATCTTTGCATATAAGCTTTAAATGATCAAATTTTAATTGTCTCCATAAGCATTAAATGATCAAATTTTAATTGTCTCAAATCATAATTAAAGGTAATTTCTTATACTTAATTATTATTATATATGCTACTCTAGCTTATTTTCATACATACACATAAGGGTGTCAATAGAGTCGGGTTGATCGGGTAAAAAAATTAAAGACTAGTCAGGTTTGTTTGACCCGAACCCGATATCGTTATCAAGTCAGGTTAGGGTTGATATATTTATTTTATCGGGTCAACCCGATAAGACTCGAAAATGCAATTTAATTACTTGTTGTTAAAAATTTATAAGTCTATTGAATGTGTGTCCCATTTAGTTTTATTTTGGGGTTAAGAATTGTAGTAAATGTATTTGTTTCTTTCTTGTTGTAATTTTGCATTAGTATTAACTTGTGACATTATCATGTTACTGTCATTTTTATTCATCATATATAGCTACTAGGAATATGGAAATTGCCTATTGTGTTCAGTTTGATATACTACGTAGTTAGTTATTTCTTAGTCTAACAATAATGTATGTTTTCTTTCATTGCTTATTGTGATCAAATGGACCCAAATCATCAAAGAGACCATGAGACCCAAGCCCACTAGTAAGTGGGTCACGAAGAGAAACTAATTCAGTTTACTACTTGTGCAGAGACATGCCAGGGAGCCTATCTGGCATCTAGACGATGGATGCTCAAGAAGCATGGTGGTGTGAAGGAATATCTGCACAAGTATGTAAAGGAACCAGGCCCAAGGTAGTATTTGGTGATAACTCATCATGTCCCAAGGTTATGGTTCAATGGCGCAATGGAATAGTTTTCTCTAGGATTGCTTATGTCAATGGTCTCAAATACAATCTCATCGGTGTCGGTCACCTATGTGATGCTAAGTACATTGTACAATTCAATGACAAACAAGGTACCATTTTCAATGCCAACAAGGAAGTTGTGTTGATTGCTCTAGGAGAGACGATGTTTATGTCTTAGACATGTCAACTCTCTAAAGATGGAACTTGTCTCTTTGCCAAAGCCACTGAAACTATCAATTGCACTGGCACAAGAGACTCACACTTAAACTTCAAAACATCAACAACTTGGCAAAACAAAACAAGGTCATTGGCTTACCATCTTGGTTTTGCAAAGATAAACCATGCTCACCGTGAAAAGGCAAACATAAAAGAGCGTCCTTCAAAACCAAGCAAAACTTCTATCAAAAGTCGCTTTCGCCTTCACAGTATGGATCTCTTTGGACGGTGGTCTAGATCAATCCAAAGATGAGAAGTATACACTTGTCATTGTTGATGAGTATTCAAGATACACTTGGGTATATTTTCTTTCTAAAAAGAGTCAGTAGGCAAGCGTTACTATAATGTCATTTATCGAGAACATTGAAAACCGTAATGACATTACGGTGAAACTAATCGAACCGATAATGGTATCGAATTTAGAAATGCCGAGCTTGAGAGTTTCGTGATGAGAAGGAATCTCCCAAAATTTCTCATCTCCTTATACCCGAACAAAATGGGGTGGTGAAGGAAAACAGAACTCTCATTGAGGCTCGCAAGAACCATGTTAAATGGCTCGACTTTTCAAAGCATTTCGGATCAAGAAGCTTAAAACGACTGTTACACTCAAAACAGTCAATCATTGTCAAAGACATAATAAAACCCCATATGAGATATTCAAAGGTAGACTTCGACATCGCCTACTTCCATGTGTTTGGATGTCATGTGTTTATTCATAACCACAAGGATCATCTAGGCAAGTTCGATGCTAAAGTCGATGATGGATACTTTCTAGGTTACTCACGATCTCCAAAGCCTTCGTGGTATTTAACACAAGGAGACAACAAGTTGAGGAAACCTATTCACCTTTGATGAAAGTATAGAAAGCATCGGGTTCACCAACACTTGATGGAAGAAATAGGAATTGATAACTCATCAAATTATCCTCCCGATGAATACAACATCGAAACCAATTCCTCATACCAAGGCGATGCGACATCTCATATTATGTCTTGCCTCACAACCCGTCACAACCAACTATCGGTGAATTCATTGATAATCGGCCTCCCTCATCGATAGGTAACACCGATCCAAATGATCGGGATCCTATAACTCAAGAACCTCTACCGAACAAGTCACCTCAACGGATGATCTAAATGATCCGTGGCTCTTGCACTGAACTCACACATGAACTCCCGTGACATCTTCAAGCTCGGATCGAGACCACAAAGTAAGTGGACAAGATCTCGGGACATTGAGCTTGTAAACATCATTGGTGAACCCACCGAGGCATGCTCACTAGAAGCATGGTCGCTAACTTAACTGCGACTTCACCAATGAATGTCTATATCTTGATTACCTATCGAGATAGAACCCAAAAGTGTCACCGAGGCTCTAAAATACCCAAGTTGGGTTCAGCTATGCAAGAAGAACGCAATGCTTGATAAAACAAGGTCATGACCTTGATCAAATGTCCTCGGGATGTAGTGGTCATAGGAATGAAGTGGGTCTTCGTGAACAAAAGCGATGAAAGCAACCTCGTCATTAAAAACAAAGCGGACTTGTAGCCAAAGGTTCGATCAACAAGAAGGCATTGACTATGATGAAACATTTGCTCTGCTCCAAGAATGGAAGCCATCGGGATCTTTCTTGCATATGCAATATACATGAACTTTAGGCTCTACCAAATGGATGTTAAAGTGCATTCTTAAATGGTGATCTCAAGGAAGATGTATATATTCAAGAACCTCCGTGCTTTGAGAGTAGTGAATTCCTTACTATGTCTCAAGCTTGACAAAGCCCTTTATGGACTTAAACAAGCTCCTGGGCATGGTATGAAACTCTCTCGACCTTACGATACAAAACAAGTTTGTCGAGGAAAGATAGACAACACTGTTTGTCTATAGAACTCAACAGATGTGATTCTAGTCCAGTGTATGTTGATGACATCATCTTTGGCTCAACAAACTACAAACTTTGCAAACAGTTTGAAAAGCGATGACAAAGAAGTTTGAAATGAGCATGATGGGGAACTCACATACTTTCTTGGACTACAAATCGTGCAAACTGATAAAGGAATATCCATCATCAAGAGAAATACACCGTAAATCTCTTGAAGAAATATGAGATATCCGATCGCCTCGATGAAGACTCCAATGGTCCCACCTAACAACCTTGGACACGATCTCACCGGCAAATCGGTCAATCAAACTCATTTCGGAGGATTGTAGGCTCACCGATGTATCTAGCATCGCCTGCACGAGACATTCAATTCTCGATCGTCTAATAGCAAGATATCAGGCCCAATCTAAAGAATCCCATCTCACTGCAACTAAAAGAATACTCGGTACACAGAAGGAACCCCAAACCTTGGACTCTATTATCCAAAATGAGCGGGGTTTGATCTCGCGGTTACTCGATTCGATTATCTGTGGTCGCAACATGGATGAAAAAGCACCTCGTGGTCTGTCAATTTCTTGGAGGAAAACGGTTTGTTGGAGTGCTAAAAAGCAAAGAATGAGTAGCTATGTCCTCATTGAAGGCGAATATGTAGCTGCAGCAGGATGTTGTGCCAATGTATTATGGATGAAAAGTCAACTCGGTGACTATGACATCCATTACAAAATGGTGCCCATTTTACGTGATAACACCGGTGCTATTGCAATCTCCAACAACCCCGTCCTCCACCAAAGAACCAAACACATTGATATCGATATCACTTCATCGGGGATCACATAATGAAGGAGACGATGAACTTCATTTCATCCTACCGAATATCAATGGTGATATCTTCACAAAACCCCGGATGAACCTACCTTGAGACCGAAGTCGAGTTGAAGGCTTGACATTGAAAGTCGGTGTCCGAAAGCCAATCTCGATAAGTTCTACGAAATGGTTCATTCTCCTGAACATCCAAAACAAACCTCTCACTTGAATGAGTAAGACTCACTGTGGTACCGATGAAAGCATTGAATGAGTAACTAAATGCTCCAAGTATTAGTTACTTAAATGTCCTAGGTTGGTAATCCCACCAATTTAATATAGGAATACATGTTGTTGGGTCCAATAAATTGACCCAATCACCTGAACAAGATTTGAAAATAAAATAGCCTAACTCACTAAATAATATAGTGAGTGACTCACCGATAAAGAAATCGGTGAGTGTTGTTTGTTGCTCTTTACTTATCGACACGGTGTCGTTGAGTAAAATATACTGAGCTACAAACAATACCAAATGTTTCTTGAGATTTTGACAAATGTCTCAGTGATCCTGAAGACCTATCTCTACATACAGACTGAAAATATGGGTGGAACTTCCAAGAGAATATTCTATGACAAAGATGGAGCACATGAAGGACCAATACAAGTCTTTGTCTTCTGGATAAATGAAGATGGACCACAATGTCAACATCATCACATGTCTTTGTATTTTCCTATATAATGTCTGTAAATTGTAATAGATAGGTATGTATCCTAAACAAACACAATACATAGTATTAGTTGTTAGGATCATCCTCTCATTGAAACACAAGCATAGCTTGGATCAATGAGAATTTATTTGTCATTCAATGGGGATAATATACCAAATTATCCCCGTAAAAGTCGAGGATGTTATCATGTAGTCTATTTGGTATTGAGAAATCTTGTATTAATTGTTCTTCATTTTAATGAAATTCTTCTTTATTTTATCAAGATTTTCTCAATCATTTGGACCAACAAGTGGTATCGAGGCGGGTGGATTATTCTCATGATCTAGATCCGTTCATGACCGCATGATAACATTTTCATTGTAAAAAAATCAAGTATGAACCTTCAAAAGCCGCATCGTAATAGCAATTTTGAGGGGAGAAAGACACTGATCCGATCGAATGGCAAAACATCACCTAAATAACCCACCGATTGAAATAATCAAGAAAAACACCACATACCCACCACTCATATCTTATCCTCACACATCCCCACACACACACACAAACCGACACACAAAAACCCATATGCAGATCTATTTCACCTACCATTCTTATTCACAAAACAAACAACAAAAAAAACACTAAAACACCTCTATCAAAACAAATCCAACTCACACCACATATCAAAAATCACGTCTTCATCTCAAAAAGTATTCGGTCAAACACAAAAAGGAAAACCGAATATAAACTCGAATCCCCACAAACACCACGTTTCTCACACCGATCAAAAATCAAGAATCCCAGATCTAAAACTAAAACCCAGATCGAGTGTGTAGTAACGAGCTGTTTTTGTTATAATGTTTTGATTTGATTTGGGTTGATTACTTTGGTACGTGTGCTTGTTGTTCGGAGATTTTGATAGGTCTTAGTGAATGATAATGGCTTCGTTATCTCACAGCTTGGTTTAAAGCAGGTGGGTTTCGGACTCAGTGATGTTAATTTTTTTTGTTCGTTGATTGAAGGGTCACTACTGAAAATGGTTGTAGGTTCGAATTGGATTTGTGGTTTGGCAGGTTTGAAAAAAAAATTAGGTTAAGAGTGGATTTGTTAATGATCAGGGTCTGCCAATAATCGACTCATGAAGTGTTGTTGGTGTTTATCAGGCTGAGTCAACGGTTGCAACATCTGGGAATCTGAATTTGGTTTTCGGACTGTTATTGTTGCAAACCTCAGGGAGGCTGAGATAGCTTCTAAGTCTGATAGAATCAGGCATGGTGATTGTGTGAATATTGGGGCGGTTGAAATTATCAGGTCATCAAAATAATAGCTATCAAGCTATTGTCACCGATCATCAAGAAAAAGTGAGCATGAACCTGAAATGCATCAGGGGTCTTGAAAATGAGTGCTCACTCTAAACTCAAAACCAAAGTGACTGAACGTTCAAGTCTCTAACGAGTCACTGAACTCATGAAGACTGAACAAGAATAGGTCACTCAACTTGAATACTCCCTGAACGTGAAGAATCTCAGAGGAGTCTGAAGCCAATGGAATACATATTCAGACCTCAAAAGCTTAAACACTGAATGATGTTTAAGTCCCTGAACAACTAAGTTCATATGTTCCTGAATCCTAATGAGACTGAATCCCGAGTCTCAAGGTGTATGAATGGGAGTATGAATAGGACCAAGTTGTTTAGTGGTTTGTCACTGAATTAAGTGCGAGCTTGGTGGGATTCTCAAAGTGTGAAGAATGAAGAAAATGGTCCGAGTGGTTAAACAACACCAAGACACAACCTCATGAAGCCTTACTTTACACCTCACATCGAACCCCAAAATTTTCACTAAACCTTGTCACCATCGAACCCCGACCACAAACCCATGGTCACTTAACTCGACTTGAACTCGAAGAATTGAGTCACCGAATGCATTCAGTCTCCAAAATTTGTCTTTGAGCACTGTTACCAAGTCATCGGATATTCGGTCCATGAAACCAAAGTGACATGAAGCTCAAAACCAATGTCCTTGAAACCCGAGCCATCGAGCTCAGAGTGGTGGCCGAAGTCATCAAAATTGAGACCCAAGACACAGTAACCAGAGACCACCGTGGCGTCGGTAAGTGTAATATCTTTAGGCTTAGCCTAAAATGAAATGTAATTTTTATCACTTACCGGGTAACTCATATTGTAACTGAATGTATGAAGGTGGAAAGTGGACACTGATGTATCAAATTGAACCAGGTCCCTAAGTTGTATCAGTGTGTCAAAACATGTATCAACATGTAATAAGTCAAAAAAGGGGAAGATTGGACACTGATGTATCACATTGAACCGTGTCCTTAATTGTATCTTGTAAGAGGGTGGTGGACATCGATGAATCAAAGTGAACCAGTCCCTCGTGGTCTAAATGAGGACACCGAACCCTCAAAATCGAACCCCTGAACCTTCATGAACTCGGTTATTGAACCTCACATCACCGAACCTAGTCATTGAGACTTAAAGGATCATACTGACTGAACCATGGTCATCGAACCCCCACACCGAACAACTCAACCTCGATCGAACCTCGGCCTCACACCTTTACCAATCACCTTAGGCTATTTGTATATTCAAATGAGGAGATTGTTGGGTCCAATAAATTGACCCAATCACCACGAACAAGATTTGAAAATAAAATAGCCTAACTCACTAAATAATATAGTGAGTGACTCATCGATAAAAGAAATCGATGAGTGTTGTTTGTTGCTCTTTACTTTCGATACGTGTCGATGTGTAAAATATACGAGCTACAAACAATACAAGTGACATTGAGATTTTGACAAATGTCTCGGTGATCCCAAGACCTATCTCTACATTCTATGACACAAGAGAATATTCTATGACACAAGAGAATATTCTATGACAAAGATGGAGCACATGAAGGACCAATACAAGTCTTTGTCTTCTGGATAAATGAAGATGGACCACAATGTCAACATCATCACATGTCTTTGTATTTTCCTATATAATGTCTGCAAATTGTAATAGATAGGTATGTATCCTAAACACACAAAATACTTAGTATTAGTTGATAGAATCATCCTCTCATTGAAACACAAGCATAGCTTGGATCAATGAGAGTTTATTTGTCATTCAATGGGGATAATATACCGAGATTATCCCCGTAAAAAGTTGAGGATGTTATCACGTAGTCTATTTGGTATTGAGAAATCTTGTATTAATTGTTCTTCATTTTTAATGAAATTCTTCTTTATTTTTATCAAGATTTTCTCAATTATTAGGACCAACACATGTCTTACTGTCAGGAGTATCATCATTTACCTCACCCCACTTGGCATTAAATGCCTTTCTCACATAAAATATCCTATGGATATTTTATTATCGCTAAAGTGCGCTTTCATTGTGCATTGCAATTGTTTTCCTTGAAAGACGGATTTTATCGTGAAGTGGTGGGTGGCATTAAATGTGGAATATCAAACGATTTCAAAATGATCTTTACATATCCACGCTTATACAAAACCACCCTCTCACTACTCTATAAATACCCTCTTCAAAAACCACAAAACACACACAAATTATTTTCTGCAACTAAACTCTGTCAAAATCCTTTCTCAAATCCAAAAAATTTGTGTGTTCTCAAAATCTTTAAAACCTCTTTTGGAAAACCCTCCTTGTAAACATTTACAAAAGTTTTTCATCACAAACTTGAGAGATCCAAATACTTTGATTGTTCTAGTCAAAACATTTTTTTAACCCTAAAATCTTCTTCAATAGAAATGGCTAGAACACAATCTCTCCAGTTTGCTTCTCAGTGGGTAGGGGATCTTACTAACGTTGAATTTAAAACAAATAATGTCATAGGAAATTTTGAATACCCCAAAATGTCCCAACCTATAAAGACATTATAAAATTTTTATTCAACCGCCCACTCAAAACGGCCTTTGTAAATGTCCTCAAGATCGCACTCCAAACTACCTCGTGGAGTTTTGGGCTCTGACTAAAGCCTTGACCCGACACCTTCCTCGATGAGAATAACCTTAAACCACTCAGGAGTATCTCATCGTGTTCGGTCTTAATGGGGCAACAATACACCCGGATTACAAAACGTTTTGCACTTCAACGGGGTTAGATTATAACAAAGGTACTTATGTCGCCCATCCTAAACCCTCCATGTTGAAGGATGGGTTAAAACAAATCGCTTTAGATCCAACTTTTTGGACAAGACCCGTCACTAAAAGCTCATTCCCGTGGCTTGGAGGATCCTCTTCACTTTTGTGATTCGGGTCCTCGACGGAACCACTCATCCATCGAACAAGTTAACTCTATTCGGTTGATGATGGCATACCGCTGATGAATGGGGTCCTTTGTCGACATAGGGAGATCATTCGGATGATCTCGTAGCGAAGCTATAGAGCAAAACTAGAACGAAGTAAGTTTCGTATCATAGGTTTGTCTCTTGTGCTTTGCAATCGCTTCGGGTTCAAATTATACTCGGGATGAAAAATTTGGAAATTTACAGCATCCCGAGCCCATCAAATTTTCAAAAGGACCCATCCCTTGTCACTCCCATTGAATTGATGGCCCACATGATTGTCAAACAATCAAAGTGGATCGATGTCTCAAACCACGCCTCCTAAAAAGAAGTGGGAAGTCTCGGATGGGACTAAGACTAAACCAAAGTCTCGGGCCCCGAGGCTTCAAGAGCTGACCAAGAGGCACAAAAAGCCGAGACTAAAAAGACACCCACCGACTGTGCAACAACCACCCGTGACAACAAAGGACACCGACATCACATCACGGTCGGTTGGTCACACCTACTACTCCCCAAGATCCGTAGGAAACAAACAACCTACCGGGGGGCGCCCACTACGCTTGATGATGACATTAACAATCCAAGTATTTGTGCGAGGGCACACCGATCGATCCCAAAGACTGGGGAAACAAACAACCCACCGATAGGGATACAACAATCATCGACTCCGCCAAAGGCACTGGAACACCCACCGGTGTCTCGGGGGTCACTGGGGACAAAGACTGGGAGGAAAGAAACAACCCGCCGATACGGAACCCAAAACCAATCGACTCGGGAGAAGGCACTGGAAACTCCCACCGTTGTCCGAGGGGTCAACGGGGACAAAGACTGGAGGGATATACCACCTGGCGATATGGAACCCATCACCAACCCCTTGCTCACAATTGCGATGTCATCGGTATTCTATTCTCGGAGGATGAACTTGTCGAATCAAGATGAAATTTTATCACCGAGAAGAAATGGACGCTAAGGTTCAATCGAACAAGAGCCTCAACACGATCCAAAGGAGCATCTCGAGTCGCCATTTCATCCGTAAGATAATGACTCGAACTCTCATCATTCGACTCGGGGAATTTAACTGTTTGACAACATTCTTCCAAATCACTAAAAGATGACTTGTTCAAGGATCACTAAAGCCTCAAGGAGACCGTATAATCGGGTTCTTGAACAATTTTGGGATCAACACTTTGAAGCGGCAGCCCACCACGCCGATCTTCGATCCGATGTGCTCATCTTCAATGAAAATGTTCATGAGCACGAGATCTCATCTACCAACACCTTATCGATCGATGAAAACACGGTTAAGTTTCTCACATCTTCATCATGTGGAGTTACAATTGATGAAATCGGGGATGTTTGTTAAAGACCAAAGAACAAATGCCAAAATCTTGGAAGCCATCGAGGTGTATGTGAAGAACTTATCTCGACTCACCGAATCGATTGAAATGCTCCAACCGCCAATGTTCGTGGTCTCCAATCTTCGGTTCGATGTCTTCGACCTCGGTGGACTCATTAAACACCTGTGTAGCCGCTTATGGCTCGTGCCTCGCCTTCCATGGCACGGAATCTTGGTCCCGGATGAGCGCTTTGGAGCTTTCTCGAGCTAACTGGATACAAAGGTCCTTTGGTCTTCAAGCGATATCGTAGATTAAGGCTATGATCACCGAAATATATCAGCCTTCAGGGTCAGCAGACTCGCCCCTCAAGACTAACTCTAACTCTTGCCTCATCAAGTTCCAGAACAGCTTGAGGGGAGAATCTTCTTCAAGAGACTCCTCTTCACACCGAGGGGAGCAAACACCTCGATGTCGGAGCCCCACATCATCTCGCACCGCCTCGCAATACCCATATCCTCACTACCACCACAAACATCAACAACAACAACACCGACGGTCACAACAACAACACCACCCTTAGTTGCATCATCTTCCTCGGGCGGGACAAAGGCAAAGGCAAAATGACAATCACGAGCTCGAGAAGATTCCCTATAAAATCATGACATCAATACCTTTCACCACAACAATGAGTAAACATCTTGCTAAAGAAGAAAGAAGAATGAAACTAGTGAGGAAGAGAGAAAGGAACAGAGAAGCACCGCAAAGGTTGTCGCCAAGAAGCCGAGAACACGGATTAGATGCAAGCAAGCTCCAAAAAGGTCAGCAGACAAAAGTTCAAGGAAGCTCAGTGCTCAGATGGTCGAAATGAGAAAGCAGTTGGAAGAAAAGAGAAATCAAGCTCTCGGGGCAAAGAGTTAAGGAATACAATCGACAATGACCGGCCAAGGCTTCCTAAAAATCACAGATGTCAAGATTATTCCCAACACCAAACCATTGGCTATGAATGTTTATAGAGGGATGACAAAGACACTATGAGGTTCATGATCCCCAAAATTCACCGACTTTGGGATCACCGAACTCGATGAACTTGGTCCGATCATTGGAAAGAAGCAAAATAAGGTGGTCAAGGAGTCGATGAAGATGCTCAAATAAAATATATGAAAGGTCGAGAGATGCACCACCCAACCGGGAATTCACTGCCTTGACCGCACTACAAGGATCTCAACCACAAGCATCCACCGCAAAAGGAAAAGAGTTGAGTTCCAACACGAGATCAAAGTGCTCGCTTAGAATGCACAGTAGAGTGCTGAGGGTGTAAAATTTGTGAACTGTTTGGTAGTTGAAGAGCACGAAAGAGGGCTATTTCACATTGATGTCTATGAAACCCAAGATTTCAAAGATGGAGTGATATTGATCAGGTGTGGTCGCAATGATCGACTATATTCGATGGCCTCTCGGATCCAATCCCTAGCAAACATCGGGTTCGTCAAGACCGAATGCAAAGATAAGATACCATCCTCGACAGGAAACACTCGTCACCAAGAAAGTGAAGCTCAAGCACCGGGTATCCATCCGGACCGACATCATATTATCTTTCTTGTACTAGTGATATGAGCTATGTGTCGATCAATAAAAGATGTATGTTTTGTTAAATTAGTCAAAGTTCCTTATTGTATTCATTAGTACATTCGGTGTAAGGAGAAGCCATTTGCTCACTTACACCGATCAAACACTTAGGCTATTTGTATATCCAAATAGGGAGACCGTTGGGTTCGGTAAATACCCAAACCCTTAATCTAGGATTTGAATAGAAAATAACCTAAGTGTTCAATCCGTTAAACACTATCGGTCACCGAGTGCATGCACTCGGTGAGCCATCTTCGAGATACTCAAGACAGTGAAGAAGAAGCCTCTCCACTCAAAGAATGCGGAACTTAATGGGTGAAGACTAAGTCAAGAAGAAGATGGTGGATTCAGGAGTGATGACAATAATTCACCGAATCCTAAGACTCTCTCCAACTGTAGCAATCAAGACAAACGAAGGAAGAGATCAAGGCTTCAAGATCGAAGAATGAGCGGACTAGGCGGGAAAAGTTTACCCAGATAAAACTAAGTCCCCAGTGCTTTATTCGTGATAAAACTAAGTCCCTATCTACTAAAGCCATATCTTCCCATTTATAGTAAGCGGCGATACTAAAGGATTCTCTCACATGGAAAGAAGCTTGGCGACTACTAATAGCAAAATGTGAATCGAATATATCTATATTCGTGATTACCGTGATCAATGTATTTGTCTTCTAGGTTAAAGTTAAAATGATAATTGTATAAATAGCATAAGAGAATGAGTGAAAAGTTTAAGCTTGTGAATTGTAAAAACACACATACACACAAGCCAACTTTTCACCTCCTCAAATACAACTTTATCCTTGAGCTAGCTCGGTGGGTTCTAGAGTTGTACTCTGACTTAGCTCGAGCTTAGAGAGAGTCACCCAAACTTTGTCATTTCAATCCCAAGTACTATTCCGCAAGTACTTGGGTAACGATTCTTTTGATTTATTTCTAATAAGAATATGATGTTGAAAATTACTTTGTGTGTGTTACTTACATTACTTTCGGTTATTATTCATCGTTAAATTGTTTTAAGTACTTAATTGTTTTTAAACGATAGTGAATAAGGAACAACAAAAATTCTAGATGGATCAAGTAGATGGATGTACAAGATAGATCGAAATTCGTGAGGAATATTTGACCAATTTGTCCGAATTTATTTGAGTTGCCAAGGATGATCGGGATAAAAAGGAAAATTAAGAATATCTTGTCCGTAAAGATTGTAACCATATACTTGCAGATATTGACTCTAATGAAGTAAGAGGACACCGATATCAAATGGGTTTACGGAACGGTATACTTGTTGGTTATGGCATGGTGAATTATTACAAGGGGCGATAATCGTTGATTCTGATTATAGCGAGGATGATGATGATGATTCGTACGACAGCAGTCATGATAACTTAGATGACATGTTACATGATTTGGAGGGTGATATAGAAGAAAATAATCATGCCAAATTTCAAAAATTGTTTGTCGATGCGGAAAAGCCATTATATGATGGGTGTAAAAAACACACTAGACTAAGTGCAGTGTTGAGATTGTTTGACGTAAAGGCAGTTAATGGTTGGAGTGATAAAGGTTTCTGATTTATTACAGGTTGTGCATGAGTTGCTCCCCAAGATAATGAGTTCTGTTCAAGATACAAAGCAAAAAGCTGATTTGTCCAATGGGATTGGAAATCAAAAGAATGCACGCATGTCCCAATGATTGTGTATTGTATACGAAGGAAAAAAGGATTTGCATAAATGTCCTCTATAATACATCAAGGTATAAGGAAAAACTAAAAGTAAATTAATAGTGATGTGACTTAAAATGGCCCCACTAAAGTATTATGGTATTTGCCCATTATACCTAGGTCAAACGATTATTTGCTAATCTAAGAGATGCAAAGTTGTTTCGTTGGCATGCCAGAAGAGTAAAAAGATGAAAAACAAGACATGTGGTGATTCACCTCAATGGAGAAATATTGATAATATTGAGATTAGAAATATACGGGTTGGAGATGAGATTAGAAATATACGGTTTGGAGATGAGATTAGAAATATACGGTTTGGACTTAGCTCAGACGGAATAAACCCATTTGGAAACATGAGTAGTAAATCACAAGACCGCCGATTCTTTTATGCGTCTACAATCTTCCACCTTGGTTATGCATGAAACGAAGTACATCATGATGTCATTGTTAATTCAAGGTCCAAAACAACCGAGAAACGATATCGATGTGTATTTGGAACCATTAATTGATGACATGAAATAATTATAAGAATACAGGCGTTGAAGTGTATGATGCGTATAAAGGAAACTTTTCAATTGCGGGCCATGATTTTTGTACTATAAGTGATTTTCACGCATACGGTAATTTATGCGGATACGGTATAAAAGGATATAAGGCGTGTCTGCTTGTGAAGATGATTTTGCGAAGGTGAAAAGCAATCGAACAAATGTGGTTTCTTGAACCCATGTACAATTCAAGACTCTATATGTATGTTTGACAGTTTGCTTGTTAAAGACTACTTATTGCAAGTAATGGACCCAAGCCATCATAAATTGTTTTTTCTTGTACCATACGTTGAAAGGTACGATATACAACACCATATTTCATTGCTTTATGACATTATGTAAATTATTTATACTAAAAGGTCACATATCATCGAAGAACTTGGAGTCTATTCATACTTGTACCTCAACAAAACATTTGGTTCATTTTGGATTACGATATGGAAGGAAAGAACGAGGATAGCTTGAATTCACCAATGTTGCGCAGTATAAGAACTTTTATGTTAATGTATAATTCACATTTATATTTATAAAGGTTAACACAACTATACCATTCTTTAATTTCTTCGGGTATGTTTGGTAATATGAAATGGAATCTCGTTGAGGTAAATCGTCTCATTCTTTACATGTATATTATTTTTAATTTCTTTTGTTTAATGCTTATAAAATGGCTCTGCTTTTTAGTGCAACCAACAAACTCACTATTGACAAGGCTACTATGTTATGAAGTGGATGCATCAGTTTGTAACCCATCAACATCACTCATTTCCCAAGACGGTAAGTAACTTTTAAAACCATTCTTATAGTCGAGTACATTGTTTTTCTCTGTGACAATTTTGTTTGCCATATAGTTTTGTTCGAAAAGTTGGAAATTGAGTCTGTATGATGGGTATATGTACTTTACATGTTCTTGAGGAAAATTGGTCTTGTGATTTGGGTGGTTCATATAGTCGATTAATTCTCGATACGTTAGACATTAGGCCAATAGGTTGAATACCAAACAAATGCGATCGCAAATTAAGTCTTGTTTTCTAAGTTTTGTTTTTTTTTTGTTTTTTCCCAACTGAAACCGATTTGATATAATGCTTAGATCTTACATTTATGATTAATGTGTTTTGCTTCGATCTCCATTTTCGCGGTTTAAAGTAAGGAAACATTAATAAGTTTAGGCCATCAACCTTGAATTAGGGAGTTACTAGTTAACGGATCATAATGTTTCACGTTACAAGTAGTCAAGCGGATCATAATGTTTTGTTTTTGAAAACTAACGTAATTTAGTTGGTAGTAAGGTTTTAAAAGGTACCATTTTGAGGGTCGTTTAAGCCCTTATTTGATCACTTTGTATCCGTTATTGCTTAATATCGTTCCTTTTCACTTTTTAGGTCTCTTGAAGGCAAAATCTTTGGAATGGCACTTATTTGGACGAAAAGGCGAATATCTGAAGAAAATGGCCAAAGTCGAATCGAGACACTCAAAGTCGCTGAAAGCAGGGACGGCGTCGGTGTTAATTATGACGCCCGTCGGAGGATTTTTATGACGATCTGAAGCCAAAAATCCTATTTTCAAGTGACGACGTCGGGCTTTAAAAGAGTAGGCGTTGCTACTCGGGCGGCTTAGATTCAATCCAGACGACGTCATAAGTCGAAGAGGGCGTCACGGACATAAGGTGGCGCCGTCGCAAGGTTAACGTGCCAAGACGAAACCCTAATGACGGCGACACGGCGGCTTCATTAAACATAAAGTGGCGCCGTCGCATATGTAATCTTATATATAGAATCCGAATTTTTCGGTTAGAGAGAGTCTTTTGGAGTAAAACCTAAAACCGAACCTAAGGTGTCTTGTACGAGTATTTTAGGGTTTTAAACCTATCTTACATCAAGATAAGTATTTACTTCATTAATTCAATTATGTCTTTGATTATTTGTGTGTATGCTTGCATGTTCTCCATGTCCCGCTAATTTATTTGTGTGTTTGCTTAGAAAGTATGAAACTTAATTATTGAATATTGATTGGTTGTTTCTTATCTTAGTTGATTAATGATCTAGTAATGCGATAGGTCATTCGTTGTGTACTTGATGAGTGTGTAAAACTCATCATTTTAGGTCAAATCAATCGCAAAACATTTAAAACACTCGTAAATGCATCAAAATTGAAAATATCTCAAAATTGTGTTTTATATGTTTCAGATGCAAAATTATTGAAAACAAATGAAAACGAACAAAGTTTGCATAATTGGCGCTTCAGGTCCCGACTTTCAAAAATTGCGTAAATAGTCCCTAAGCACGTATTTTAAAAGAAAAGTCACCAAAGGTCCTTTTGAAATCATAAGTTGTCATAATTAGTCCCTTGGTGAAAAATTTCACAAAGTTTTGAGAAATGGCAAGTTTAGTCCCCGTAATTTCAAATCTATAAAATTCAGTCCTTGTATTATTAGAGATCGTCAATAATGGCCCTTGGATTACTTTTGGAAGTTACATGAATGGTCCCTACAATTTGATTTCACGCTTTGGTCCTTGAAATTCAAATTAAACACATTTAGTCCCTAAGCTACTTTGGTCCAAGTTAACCACAAACCCAATAACAATCCAAGGCCGGTCAACCCACCAATCCGGTCAATGTTTAACCCGACCCAACCCTTTTCTTCCCCAAATACTTTTCCCTCTCCCCATAAACCCTAATGCTCCTTTCCTCGCTTCCGGACACTCCACCTCCACCATCTCTTTTACCCAGCCTCATCACAACCTTTTATCCGGTCCACCCCAAATCCCAAACCCACTATCCTATTCCCTCCTTCTCCCAAGGTGTGCCACTGTGGCAATCCAAGCAGATAAGTCCCATGGATGGCTTAGATGAGCTCCAAATTGTACCTACTTGTTGGACGGTTGGGATTGTGAGAAAGCACAGTAGAGATTAAAGTCGATTTCACTCACAAAACAAACACAAACAAGTGAAGACACGAGAAAGATTTGAAGACCAAGATGTAGTAGTATAAATAGGAGTTTGTAGCCAATGTATAAGGCACCCTAGTTTAGCTTTAAAATTTAGTTTTCTTTCACTCAATTGTAACTGTTTTTTTAAGTTAATGAAGAAAGTTTTATTAAGTAAAGTTCTTTTCCCGCTCTTGTGCCTTTTTTTCTAGTTCTAAAGTCTCCAAGATAGTTCTTTATTAATGAAAGTCTTTTATGTCTTTAATGCTTATCGAGTTAGTGAATTTCTCCTTCAAGTGTTTTGTGGTTCCATTCGGTTTGCATAAAAATAAGGGTCTCGGTTCAAAAGGATGTTTGGTCAATCCATTTTACCCACTTTGACCTTCAAGGTCAAAGTGTTTTCAATATTGTTAGTTGATTTTTTTTGTGGCAAGAAAGGATTTTAGGTAGTTGGAATACTTTGGCAAAAGTTGAGTAACAACAACAACAACAACAACAACAACAACAACAAAAATTGTTCTTCATTATTATCGATACATCAAATAAGTCTTGAACTTGTTTTTTTTCTAGCTTATTTGATGGTCCAAGGTTGCAAAACTCATTTTTCTTAAATGTTTGCTACCCAACTTCATCGAGATTTAGTTTTAAGAACTAATCTTACCTCTAGCTCGTTTAAAATCATTGTTAAAATCTGTCTTTTGACCATTTTCTTTTTCTGCATCAGTTGCAAAATGGCCCCAAACCAGCTGATCTCAGCTCATTTTTGAGCTGTTACCAGCTTTTTCAACACCGTAACTAAGTTCTTTTGTATATCTGTTATACTAACCTTGGTTTCTGTAGTTTTTATTTTCTGATTTGGAAGGATTTTGCAGCTTAAAAATAAGCTGAAACAGGTCCCACTTGGCTGTTTCCTAGCCTGCAGTTGCAACAGTCACCCATAGTTTTCATTCTAGCTTATCAAGGTTTGATAACCGCTATTAGTTATAATTTTGTGTATTTAGGTGGTATAGCC
This sequence comes from Chrysanthemum lavandulifolium, assembly GCA_022545495.1. Classification (NCBI taxonomy): domain Eukaryota; kingdom Viridiplantae; phylum Streptophyta; class Magnoliopsida; order Asterales; family Asteraceae; genus Chrysanthemum; species Chrysanthemum lavandulifolium. The sequence goes on from CM040243.1 coordinate 22,632,526, forward strand.
TAGTGTAGTTAGTCTAGATATCGACTTATTAGGTGCTTGTTGATAGCTTATTTACCTTTTCTAGTCTTAAGGATCCCTAGTTAGATTATTTAGCCAACTCGATTTCCCTTCCCTTTTCATTAGTTTAGCTTATGTTAATTGCTCATTTCATATTTTAGCTTAATGGTTCATTTCATTTGGTGATGCAAACCGCTTATTATGCCTACCTAGTACTTGTTCACTTTATTTTGTGCTTATGAGTATCTTTAGGGTGTTTGGTAGTTGCTTATTTAGAAAGGAACTAGTTAGTTTTTCTTGTTAATAAGTCGATTGGTGATAAGTCGTGAAAATGACTTATTTAAGCATTTCTTTCAAAAGTTTTCATTAAAAGCCTTGGTCTTAAGCTCACTTTGGTTTTCCAAAAGAAAAATCTAAAAAAAATAAAAGAACAAAAGGTGGGAGGCGGCTCGAACCCGAGACCTCCCGCCTGAAGAGTGATAGTGAGTACCGGATACCGTTGCCCTTGGGACTTCTTTCGCTCAATCTTTGCAACAACAATGTGTTAAATACGTTTTGGCTATTTAGAGTAATAAGCTCTTAAAGCTTATTTTCAACTTAATTTTCAAAGCAACCAAACTGTTTCTTATTTTTCTTAGGTTCAGCTTAGTTAGAAGTACTTTTAGTGAATTTTCCAGATTTTTCTTAATTAGTTTACTATTTTTAATAATTTAATTAGAGTAAATTAGTTTTTAATTCGTAGTAATTATTTTAAAAGTCGAAAAAATTCCCGGCTTTTTTCTAAAATTAATTTTAGTCAATTAGGACGTAGGAAAATTAATTTCACACCCGTAGCCCTTAAATTGCAAAATTTTTACGTTTATGGCTCGGGTGGTTGCCGTTTTTTACGTTTTTTTAGTTTTAGCACCATAGGACTTAGTGTAGCTTAGTTTTATCATTCCTTAGGCTTAGTAATAGTTTATTTTTAGTTATTTAGGGTTCCCTTGCCTTAATTACCTTCCCGTTATTTAATTTGTAGAAAACGTAATTCAAATCCAAAAATCATTAAACCAATTCAAGTTCAAATCACGAAACTCAACGATTCCTTCCATTCACACCTCGTTGGGACACGACCGGAAATCACTTTTCCGTATCACTTTATCACACCGTAAGGTTTGGTACGTTGACCTTTTTCCTAAAGGGTTAATTTGTCGAATTTTACGGTTAATTTGATATATATTGATATTGTGTTTTCACCACTCACTTTACGAATCAAGATTTAATGCTTGATTCATCTTTGTGAACCTTAGAATATGATTACCCGAGTAGTTGTAGGCTAAATTATCCAAAGAGTGCCTTAGAGTAAGAGTTTATCATCCCTAGTGGGTTTTGTAGACGAGACCCTTTGGTAAGTTCAAAGAGTTGGGAGAAACGACACCCTACAGCTTTAGACACACAACGCAACTAAGAATAAGGACGTGACAACTCAACCATCAATAGGAGATAATTAGGGAGTAGTATAACCTAAGTAAACACATCTTTAAACTATCATACGAGCACACATTAATTAGACATAGACTCCACAACCTTAGTTTAGATAATTAGATAATAGTAGAGTAATCGGTGAAATACCAACCCCCCAAATCCAATACCCGAGATTCGTACCTTTCCATTTCATAAAATATAAAAATACAAAAATAATCTTCCTCAACCTTAACCTTAGCGTAGTAACTTCTTACTAGCATTCCTATTCCCCTGAGAACGATATCAATACCGTGCACCCTAATTACTACACTACAACGATTAGGTTCACCGCCCAGGTGTTATAAAACTTGCTCAAGAAAAGGAAGTTTCTTTGACCCCGAACGACGCGTGGCGTTATCAAGTTTTTGGCGCACGCCGGGAATAGAATAACTAGTTAGTAGTCCACCTGCTTAGGTTCTTTGCTTGATTCCTATCAAGTAAATTTTTCTCATTTTAGCTTTCTTAGTCTATCCCCTCTTCGTGACCTTTGTTCGTAACACCCATCACTTTTCATCATGGAGGATGATAACCAACCACCACTCATCAACCCACCGCCAAATGACCCGCCAAGAGCCCGTACTCTTGGTGAATACTCAAGACCAAGCCACCTAGGCTATAGGAACACCATTGAGCTTCCCACCAAGCCCAAACTACGGCCCGCGATCCGACACCATCCGGTTGGTGCAAAACGGATGTGCATTCCATGGACTTCGTTCAAGATCCAAATCAAAGATCCGAGGGATTTCCTCAAAATTGTCGATTCCATCGACCTTGATGCTAATACTCGGAGACCACGCGCTGCGTCTCTTCCAATTCTCTACGGGACCAAGCTAGTAATTGGCTTGAGCGATCCCGCCGGCTCCATCTCAAGTTGGGATGATCTTACTCTCGCTTCCTTGCTCAATTTTTCCCACCGGAAGAACCACTAAGCTTAGAAATGACATCTTGATGTTCCAACAACGTCAAGGTGAATCTCTGCAAGCATGGACCCGATTCAAGGACTTACTTCATAAAGTCCCTCATCACGGCATTGATCTTTGGCTCCAAGTCCAAATCTTTATGATCATGTCAACTTCCCCACTAAGCGATCCATTGACCAAGCGGCGGTGGAAAACTTAGTGATCTCACCGCGGAAGAATCATGGGGTATAATAGAGGACCTTGCCCTCTACGATAACGAAAGTTGGGACGACCCCCGTGAGCTACCTAAAACTGTTAAGGCGATCTCCTTGCCTTCCATCAACTCACAACCTTCCGACCGTAGGATGATCGAACTTGAAGATCAAGTTAGCTTCCTCATGAGTTCTTACGAAAATCCTAAGTCTTCATACCATGTGAACAAAGTTTCTTCCTCGTGCGAGCCGTTTTATGATCCTCATAACACGCGCAATAGCACCCGATCCCCCGAACATGCTTCCGTTGACTACACATCCTCGTATTAATGGAACGGAGAAGATTCCTACAATACCCGGACCTAGGAATTTCAATGAAACCCGTGAGGCATGGAAAAACAAGCCCGACTTCTACTGGGGACAAACCAAAGAATTCACCTCCAATGATTTCTCATGGCCCCCACCTAACGGTCCTAACCAACAAAACGTCGAAGGGATGTTGCAAAACCTAGTTGCATCCCAAGAAACCCAAATGGCTAAGCTCTCGGACCGCTTTAACCATCAACAAGCCGAGATGGATAGGAAAATAGAGACCTTTTGAAAGCCATAACTAATAGTGATAAGAATGTTAGTGCTATCTCAACTCCCGAGCCTTGTGTATAGAGATTAAGGATCCAAGCAAGCTAACTAACACGTCCAATTCGTCAATACCATCGCCTTAGTGAAACCGGATAGAACAGATGACGAAGAGGACCATACACTTGTGGATGATGAAACACCCGAGGAAGTAGATGAAGTAGACATTGACTATTTCAACAAATTTCCTACGGAAAAGAACTATCCCGCCACCCTCACTTAGTGCGTGACCTCCGTCACATGTATGTTAGAAAAGTCCTAGAATCAAGTTTAGGAACCCTTGGAATCTTAACATACCATGTTGCATAGGACACCTTTTGTGGCAAAGGCCTACATTGATCGCAAATCATCAATTAACATAATGACTAGCACCTACTACAATTGGATAATGAAGAAGCCTATCCCAACTAGGCAAGACCTCGATAATCCTAGTGATAAGTGCAATTTTCTCGGTAGAGTTAAGGGATTACCCGTCATGTAGGTAGTTTCACGTTCCTCACGGACTTCATAATTGTGGATGATATTAGCACGGCCATTGACCCTAGCTTGTCCCACGTTCTTCTAGGAAAACCTTTCATAGAAAGCACCGGGATGACCTATAACCCCTCGTTAGGAATAGTGCGATTCAAGGATGAGACCGACGACATAGCTTACCAAATGCCGTTTAAGATTGAGAAGTTTTCATCATTCTCTAATGATGAAAAGGAACTTAAACTGTCGGTCTATTACAGGAATGATGAGGATAGGGAAAGGGGAGTAGATTATGTTATGGCTAAGATTTTCGGGTTCTATAAAGATTGTTTGAATTTAGGACCGAAATATAGGACCGAGTGGGGAGAGGACGAACTCTTAGAAAGGTGCATCATAGGACACTTCTACAACATGGAATCCCCGATAGAGACCGTCAAGAGGCGGTGGTGAAGCAACGTGGGAGCACGACTTGAGTCTAGCTACAAGACTCATAAATAAAGAAAAAGCGGCGGGAGGCAACCCATGTTTAATTGTTTGCTTGTTTGTGTGTCATATATCTTTTCATTGATTGTTTATTCTCATGTTTGAATTTGTGAAAATGCTTTATTTTGTCTTTAACCTCGTCTTAATTACATATAAAGGTATTTTACAAAGGGATAAGTGTAGGGAGGATTACACACGCTTTAAAAGAACGTGAACATGAGAATTACAATTCTTGAAAAGATATATATGTGTGTTTGTTAGAGTCAAATGCTTGTATCGAGTCATAATGGATGTTTTGCGTGAAATTTTTCCGATTTTAAAGATAAAATTTTCCGAATTATTTTTTCCGAAAATCGAGACGGTTTCATCATGATAACTGACGGCATCGGGAAGGAGCAAAAACAACTCGATTACTTTTTCTCGTTTCGAAATGCTTATAATTTTTGGAATTTTCTAGGTCTTAATTTTCCGTAAAGTGCAGAAACATCCATTCCACAAGCATTATATCTTATTTAAGTCCGGAATTACATCTTCTTGTGATTTTTGTTTGTTCGGTTTGATCTTGTTGGGTTGTCTGTTTTCTTAAAGTGTGCGAGGTTTAATTTACAAGAAGAAGATACATAAGATTGGAATGAGCTTTTCATGCATACATTCTTCTTGGAAAGGATTTAACCACTACTTCACACACGGATCCTACCGAGCTAATCGTGAGTACTAGTTTCTTCGTTTTAATTACCTTCCATTATCATAACTTTGATACTTTGGGAACATTGGGGACAATGTTCGGTTTAAGTGTAGGGAGGAAAATAAAGCAGAACTTTGAAACTATGCTTATCCTTGATTATTTGCTTTGTCCAATTGTATTTGTGTAATAAACCATGAGAAAATGTCGGTTAGGGTAATTTTGGCACCAAATTTGAAATTTTCATGATATATAGGGTGGGCCATTAGTCTTAACAAAAGCGTCTCACGGATAGGAAGTTGCATGACTAGCACAAAACCCTTTACCACCTAAATTCCACCCAAAATGTGAGGATCGCCCTTAGATTAGTAGGAATTAACGCATTCATCTTCAATGCTTAGAGTGTGAACGGTAGTATATTAGATTCTAGAACTTGTTTTGTGATGCATTCCGAGATCATAAGTGAGGCTACACTTGTGTAGTTAGGAATAACTAAATGATAAGAGGCATTAGGATAACCCTTGTTTGATACCGTAATATAATTACTTCTTCCACATCGGTTGAGTAATACCCCACACCTTTGCGTTGTACTCATCTTTAGTACACGATACCCCTAGTTAACCCCTCGTGAGCCTATCCTTTTCGCGGTTCTCGTGATGTTTGGTTTTTCGGAATATCAATGAAGAGCATTGTTTACACCCCACCCCAAATATACACCCAAATCGCTTTAGCCTACCCTTATGCACTCACTTTTAGTGCAAATGTTTGTTATCACCCTAAACCCTTAGTTCAATTATCTAGTTGCTTGCATAAGTTGCTAAGTCGAGTCATATCCTTTGTATCGATTTGGGACGATTGGGATTCATGGGAAAAGTTAAAGTTTATGAAATGACGGAAGGAGCGTTAAATTCAAATTCCCTTTGTTTGCGTAATAATGTACCCCAAGTGTTTTGATCTTTTCAATTCGGGTCAAATTAGTGTTAGAGTAATAAAACTCAAGTGTAAAAGTGTAAAAAAAAAAAAAAAAAAAAAAAAAATCGAAAAAAATAGAAAAGAGAGAAAAGAAAAAATAGAGTGTTAAAATATATATATATATATATATATATATATATATATATATATATATATATATATATATATATATATATATATATATATATATATATATATATATATATATATATATATATATACTGGCTACCATCCTACATCTATCCTTTAAATTTATGTTTGTTTATTTCCGTTACCTAGAGTTTTAGAGTGTCGAGTCTTGGCTTAGCAACGCCATTCTTCGTATGCATTTAACATAGAGATTTTGACTTGCCACCACTAAATAGCCTATCCCACCAAACCCTTGTTTCCTACCGTAAGCCTAACATTACAACCCTTTAAAAGACCTCTTTGATAGTCTTTCCTAGGTGCTTCGCCAAAGCGATGGAGGTTTGATCTATTCTCAAGCCTATGGTAATCTATGTACTAGGACCGGTTAATGAGTGTTTATCTTCCATTTCCTATTTGTTATATTTCATATATACACCGAGAGAGATGTGAGTACCCAAACACCCCATGTGAGGTGCTAGTATGTAATTTCCGTGCTTGTTATAACTTTTATGGGCTTATATGTGTTGTGGACCGCTTTGAATTAATGCTTCATGACCCCTAACTTATAAATTAATTGGCTAAAAGCACATTTGCTTGAGGACAAACAAATAACAAGTGTAGGGATATTTGATAAGGTTTTAAAAGGTACCATTTTGAGGGTCGTTTAAGCCCTTATTTGATCACTTTTGTATCCGTTATTGCTTAATATCGTTCCTTTTCACTTTTTAGGTCTCTTGAAGGCAAAATGTGGAATGGCACTTATTTGGACGAAAAGCGCGAATATCTGAAGAAAATGGCCAAAGTCGAATCGAGACACTCAAAGCTGCCGAAAATGCAGGCGACGGCGGTGTTAGTGCGGCGCGTCGGAGGATTTTGTGACGATACGAGCCAAAACCCTATTTTCAAGTGACGACGTCGGGCTTTAAAAGAGTAGGCCGTTGCTACTCGGACGGCCTAGATTCAATCGAGACGACGTCGGTCAAGAGGACGGCATCACGGACATAAGGTGACGTCGTCGCAAGGTTAACGTGGCTGCACGAAACCCTAATGATGACGACACGACGGCGTCCACGAAACATAAGGTGAGGCCGTCGATATGTAATCTATATATAGAATCCGAATTTTTCGGTTTTAGGAGAGTCTTTTGGGTAAAAACCTAAAACCGAACCTAAGGTGTCTTGTACAAGTATTTTAGGGTTTTAAACCCTATCTTACATCAAGATAAGTATTTACTTCATTAATTCAATTATGTCTTTGATTATTTGTGTGTATGCTTGCATGTTCTCCATGTCCGGCTAATTTATTTGTGTGTTTGCTTAGGAAGTATGAAACTTAATTATTGAATATTGATTGGTTGTTTGTTATCTTAGTTGATTAATGATCTAGTAATGCGATAGGTCATTCGTTGTGTACTTAATGCTTGATTCATCTTTGTGAACCTTAGAATATGATTACCCGAGTAGTTGTAGGCTAAATTATCCAAAGAGTGCCTTAGAGTAAGAGTTTATCATCCCTAGTGGGTTTTGTAGACGAGACCATTTGGTAAGTTCAAAGAGTTGGGAGAAACGATACCCTACGACTTTAGACACACAACGCAACTAAGAATAAGGGCGTGACAACTCAACCATCAATAGGAGATAATTAAGGAGTAGTATAACCTAAGTAAACACATCTTTAAACTATCATACGAGCACACATTAATTAGACATAGACTCCCACAACCTTAGTTTAGATAATTAGATAATAGTAGAGTAATCGTAGAAATACCAACCCCCAAATCCAATACCCGAGATTCGTACCTTTCCATTTCATAAAATATAAAAATACAAAAATAATCTTCCTCAACCTTAACCTTAGCGTAGTAACTTCTTAGTAGCATTCCTATTCCTCTAGAGAACGATATCAATACCCGTGGCTTACCCTAATTACTACACTACAACGATTAGGTTCACTGCCTAGGGTGTTATAAAACTTGCTCGAAGAAAAGGAAGTTTCCTTGTCCCCGAACGACGCGTGTAGCGTTATCAGTAGCTGTATGTATCAAACTTGATTTGCTGCTTCTTTTATGTTATTGTACTGGTTTTGACGACTCGTGACTTAACAATGTACGAAATGTACTAAGTTAAATGCTATCCAGTAGGGTATTTTTGCTAGAGGAGCAGCCGAGATCTGCTAGGTAACTATGGAAATAGGCACAAGTGCAGTTAGTCCTTGGTGGTTTAGATGCGACCAGTAGGGTATTTTTGCTAGAGGAGCAGTCGAGATCTGCTATCTTGAAACACTGACCAAACACAGCAATACCCATGATAGCATGTTTTAGAAATGGTAGCGCTTTTTGCATCACCGTTTCCTGGAAAAAATAAAGGAATAATTGTTTACTTGACAGAATTAATTGTAGACACAAACCATGCATCTAAGTCTAAGCTGTTAGAGCTATTTGTGTACATTGCCCCTCACAGAAAATATTTTTCAAACATGTGCATTGACATGGAAATAGGCACAAGTGCGGTTAGTCCTTGGTGGTTTAAATATGACAATATGAAACTTATTGTTTTATATTGCACTAAATTTTATTTTGTTTTATCTTACTTAGAGCTTATGGATGTTATTTTTTCTATAGATGCCTTGGAATGACAAGAAGCCATTTACTACTAAGGAGTTGGACGACATTGTCAGCTCGTGCATTTCAGTGTGTGGCATCTGATCATCAATCATGTTAGTGTTTAGGAAAGGTTGGCATGTCGTCATGTCGTTTTGTGTATCTCCTTTCCCTTCGCCCAACAACAAAACAATTGATTATGAAACTGTTGTTGTGACGCTTAATTATTGTTATTTAGTATGTTTGGAAGACATAGGACCCAGAATTTAGTGGTAAGAAACCGATCTTGGACACAGAATCGATCTTGGATCTTAAATCCATTGCTTTTGGTGACCTTCATGGTTATGGTTTTGTTATAATATTGTTCTTTGGTTGTGCTTGTTTCGATTATGTTGTGGTTTTGTATACGGAGGAAATATAATATAGATAGGTAGTATTAAAAAACTAAAAAAAATCATTAAGCCATGTTTGTAGCGTAAAATCGGGCTCTATGCTACTTAAAATGGTATTTTTTTTAATCACATAGAGCAGGGTTCTCAACCGGGCTCTATTACAAACTATAAAGCCCGTTCCTAAAATCGGGCTCTATGCCACTTCCTCATAGAGCCCCCCCCCCTTTGTGCCCTCATGAAAAACCAGGCTTTATAGCCATTTTCAACCAGGCTCTATGTCCATTTTTGTAGTAGTGCGTAATACAACATCTTTTAAAGATGATCATAAGATATGAGGAATTTTCATTTGCTTACCTTTATTTTGATGCTTACCAATGGACAAATCCCCACCATCCATCTATTTTGATCTAATGGTGTGAATTAAATTAAGATTTAATATGCTTAACCTTAGTTCTCCCAACTATATAAAGCCATTTTTTTTTCATTCACTTCATTTTTTTCACATATTTACTGTGTGTTTTTCTCCAAACCTGCTCTCATCATTTCCCTCCAAAAAGTAGTTATTCCAATCAACTATTACCGTTTGATCGTCACCAATTGGATCACCATTACCATCACCATTCCAATCACCATCACCATTCCGATCATTATCTCATCATCACCTCCCGATCATATCATCCTTTTTTATGCCTTCTTTTGATTTGAATGAACCGTTTGTTTCAGAAGCTGATTTGGTTGATGTTGTTGCGGTTGATAATGTTGTTGATCGATTGTTAATTATGTGGATCAAGTTGTTAACATTCCTTCTTATTAAGTTGTACACCAAGTGTTTGATGAAATGTGTGAGTGAAAAATGTTTGATAATTTTGTTATTGGCTCATGTAATTTCGCTTATTAATTGTTGTTAGTTGAATTTTGTTTTAACTACATTTGAATGTTGTTTTATGTCGATTGTTGTTTTGAATCGCTATTTATCGTGACGTGTAGTATCACCAGTGATATTTGAAGTTGAATCAGATTCATGTACTATCACTAGTGATATTTATATTATCACTTGTGAAATTTTGTTTATTTGATACTTTTAGTTTATATTTTAGATTGTAAGTAGCATTGGTTTTAATATGATATCATTTTGGGATGGGTGAATTGATGGAAATTTGATGCATGAAAGGTGTTTGACAAAATGCCTAAGAGAGGGATGCACAAGTTGAGAAGCAATCACATGTTCCTGTTTGTCCATCATTTCATATATAACCAAATCAAAAATATTTATTTGAATAAACAAGATTTAGGAAATTAATCAAAGTGCACTGAAGTTATTGTAAATGAGTAATCATATCCTATGTTGCATTAGTTGATGCTTATTTTCATTTTTTCTGAATGGCGTCTTTTTGAATTATTTTCGTGCGCTTTGTATTTTGCTTTCTCCATTACTCTATATCTGAGGTGATGTACATTTGATGTACTGTTCGATAATTGCGCAATGACCTAGAACTTAAGCCACAAGGACTGCTTACCTTAACAATCGTGAAGGCAAATAATTTGAAAAACATGGAAATGATTTGGAAGTCTGATCCTTATGTGATTGCATATATTCGGCCACTTGAAAAGTTCAAAAGAAAGGTTGTTGATTACAACTTAAACCTTGTTTGGAATCATGTAATTCGGTTAATTGCAGAAGATAAGAAGACCCAGTGTGTTGTACTTGAGGTTACGCTTTTCTCCTTTTGCTTTTCTCAGACATTGGTTTTCGGTTGTATCACGGTGATATCAAATGTGATGTCACATTTAATATCACAAGTGATATCAGTGTGTCGACTTTCTTTTATTTTGTTGAATCAATTGTGGTAATGGAGGATCTTATGATATCACAGGCGATATCAAAGCTGTTTGAGCTTCTTCAATTTGTTTTGTGGAGCTGTTGTGCTTTTTTGAACCATAGTTGCAGTTGTTGTTTATTCTTTCGTTTGATGGAGCCATTTTTTTTGCAAATTGCAATCACAAATAGTTTGGTGATATCGTCTCTTTTTATGGCACATACAAAACAAACAAGTATGCTTTTTAATTTGTAATATCTCCTGTGAGATTTCATTGTTTTTTGTACATTTTCTTTATATTATCACATGAGATATTTCTATTTACAGGTAAATGATGGTTTTTGTGCCTTTTACTGCAATTGATAATCACAGGAGATGTGTTACTGTTGGTTCTGGTATACTTAAGAACGAAACTACTGAATCTTGTGTATGATTACTCCAAGCATTCAAGAAAGCTTTTGTGGGTTATCTGAATGTCATTGTAACTGGTCAAGATGGTGCTATGCGAAAAGAAATTGCAGTTGAGCTTCCTGGTTCCAAGTCCCGTCTTTGTCATAAATTAGAAGTTATGTATCTCTTGTGATAAATAGTTGGAATTAATTTTTATGAGGACTTTGTGAGTTTATGAAATATTTTGTCATTTTATCACTTGTGATAAAGCATGAAAATGATGAAATGTATACATCATTTATGTGTTTACTTGTTTTTACTTGTTTTTGACATGTATCACTTTTGATATTATTCTTTAATTGATATATATGTTGACCTTTTTTTTGCCCAATCGTTATGTTACTCAAAAGCAATGCTTAATTAATCCTATTCTTGTTTGATTTTGAGAATATGTCTTTTCTTATATAGTTTTCTTCATGAAGTCAACGGTATTTTTAACTGACTTTTCATTAATATCACTTGTGATACTCTAATAAAATTACCAAAAGAAGGTTATATTCAGATAAACCAAAAGCATTGTTTACAAATGAATAGAAATTACCATTGTTTACAATTTAAGTAGCAAGAGAAAATTACAATTAAAGTAGCAAAAGAAAATTACTAATTGATGCTTTTGTCTTTTTATTTTCTACAACGTTCTTCTTGCCAGTTTTATGAGCATCCCCTCCTTTGTCTTCTTTCCCACTTCATTCTTTTTAGTTTGCAACTTCTTCTTCTTCATTCATCTTCTTCTTTTTTTGCAACTGTCTTTGCTTTCTTACATGCGCCTCGTTGTCGGTTCAACGATTCATTGTTGGTGGTGTTGGTGGTTGTAGATCCTGTTATATCACAGGTGATATCACAGATGTTTCTTTTAGTATTTGTTGGTGGTGTATCTGTTTTTGTTTTTGTTCTTCGTGTTTTCTAAGCTTAAATGTCTAGCAGCGGATTTTGTTAATTTGCTTGGTATTGTTAGTGTTGTCGGTGATGATGTTGTTTCTTTTTTCACTTCTTCAGTTTGACTTGACTTGGTTGTTTTTTTTACGAAGGTCTTTTTCCTTTCACCCTCAACCCCTGCCTTTTTGCTTCTTTTAATCTTGATAGTTCTCAGTTTTATATTCAAATCTGCATAAAATATATGCAATGAATTGTTCATGGTTTTTTAATATCATAAGTGATATATAAACTGAATAAGTATACGTCATCAAATATCATAGGTGATATACTATCAACAAGCAATCATTACAACTGTTGTATCACATGTGATATACTACAAATAAGCAATAATTGCAACTGTTGTATCACAGGTGATATACTAACAATAAGCAATCATTGTAACTGTTTTATCACAGGTGATATACTAACAATAAGCAATCATTGCAACTATTGTATCATAGGTGATATACTACCAACTAATACTAGAGTCCAATGCCTCTTTAAAACATATCGAAGCATGCCCAATCTATTCATTTTGCACATATATCTACCACAAATTTAACAAAAGCATGTTACAGTCACAATATTTATTTTAGCCTGTTAAGTCTCTCATGTTATCAAAATAATCATCTAACTTTCACAACAATCCCTCGATAAACTACTAAAATCTACAAAAACAACAAAGTGTTCATACTGTAGAATAAATATCCATGTTTTTAGGGATACAATTATAACATTTTACTGTTTTTAGGGATACAATTATAACATTCTACTAAAAGTATACATTGTTGTTCCCGTTTCACAATCGTATAAAAACAATTAAGACAATAAACCAACTGATTGTGAACAATGACTGAAATAATATAAGTAAAAACACACTGAATAATTTTCAACTTAAATATTCTTTATTAGAAACAAATAAAAAAGAATACATTACCCAAGTACTTGCGGAATAGTACTTGGGATTGAAATGACAAAGTATGGTATCTCTCACTAAGCTCAAAGCTAAGTCCGAGCACAACTACAAAGGAACCACCGAGCTATCTCGGTGATGAGTTGATTTGGAGGAGTGGAAGATGGCTTGTGTGTGTTTTACAATTAATCCACAAGCTTAAAATTCTTCCACTCCATCTCTTATGCTATTTATACAAGTATGGTTTTGACTCTATCCTAGAAGACAAAGCGACAAAGATGAAGACAAAAATGATGTATTTTGTCTCGCTATATGGGCTATATTGGGTAAGTGACAATGTCGCTTTCTTCTTGTCGATGATGACACCGAGCCCGATAGTTAACGATTCGAGGAAAGTTTGACTTTGGTTGATAAGGACTTCGCCTTATCTGCTCAAACTTATCCGCCTTGTCCCGCTCATTCTTCGCCTTCATAGCCTTGATCTTGGTCTTTAGTTTGTCTTTAGTTTGTCTTTAGTGTTAGTAGTTGGTGAGGAGTTTGGGATTCGATGAAGTTATTGTCATCACCACCGAATCCACCATCTTCTTCTTGACTCGATCTTCACCCTTAAGTTCCGCCTTCTCGAGTGAAGAGACTTATTTTTTTTCTCTTACTGAGTATCCTGAATGTTAATACAAATAAGCCGTAAAAACGTTTATTTATATTTTACGATCTTCTAATGTTTTGTCGATAACAAACGTAAAATCATTTTAACGAAACAAATAAAATACGTAAATAGTTTGATTCAATAGTTTTTCTAACACACTAACGTTTTCACATAAAACACTAAAACAAGTATAAGTGATTTTATGATCTTGATACACATGTACAACAACTAGTGTTTACATATTGGGTTAACATATACTTAACTAAGTATATACTAAAATGGGTAAAAACAAGTTTATACTAAAATGGGTAAAAACAAGTATATACTAAATGGGTAAAAACTAGCTAATGGTATTGACCCATAACCCATGGTTTTATACATACCACTTAACCAAGTTCATTGTATCTAGAAAGAACCCATGGATCAACCCATAACCCATGACCCATGACCCATAACCAAAAATACCCATGGGCAAGAGGGCCCCACGGATCCCTAGCGTTGTGCTAGGACGGATCCTCGTGGGAGGGATCCATGATCCGGAACAGTAAGTTTTCTCCTCTATAAATAGTGAGCCATTTCTTCCTTTCTGCTCACCACTTCACATATACTTTCTCCAAGTATTATATCTCTCTAACCTCAGATCCAAGAGATCTATGTAGTTTGTCTTTTGTTTTTGTGTGATTCTCTAGGTTCCTTTTGAAGGCGAGATCACCACTACTTGAAGTCGAGCAAGCTCAAGTCCATGAGTTGCCATGCTTCGTCATCATTAAGACAACTGAGGTTCTCTTGTTGATAGTTCTTTCTTCCTCTATAGATGTTGTGTTGAAGGCATTAGTGAAGGATGCCGAAAGTGTCAAGACGAAAGCATTAGTGAAGGGTGCTTATCGTCCGTGTCAAAAGCATTAGTGAAGAATGCTAGAGGTGTCAAGACGAAGGCATCAGTGAAGGGTGCCAAGCGTTGTGTCAAAGGCATTAGTGAAGGATGCCTAAGAATCAAATCAAGTGGCATTAGGGATAAATGCCTAGGTCGTATAATCGATGAGGTGCATCGTTATACATATAAGTATTTGTTTATTTCAAGGATGGTGATGTCCTTGAGAGTGTTGTAACAAGGAGTGGATCTCCTCGAGATTAGGTGTTGTGTCGTGAAGGGTAGTAGTTCCTCATAGTAATGGAACTAGGTGCTTAGCCTAGTACCTAATAAAGGGTAGGCGACGTTGTGATAGGATTAGTTCTCCTTGGTGTGAAAGAACTCGGTGGTTAGCCTAGCAATCGTATAAAGGGTAGGCGACGTTGTGTTAGGTGTGGTTCGCCTTGGTGTAAAAGAACTCGTTATTTAGCTTTGTACCGAAAAGGTGTAAGCGACGTTGAAGGCTTCTCCGCCATAAGGAGATTGGTGTAGTGTTTACGAACTCTCGAGTAGGTGACTCGGGAGTGGAGTAGGCAAGGAAGGTGTCCTTGTAGCCGAACCACTATAAATACTTGTGTTGTGGTGATGTGCTTCTTACTCCTTATCTTTCATTACACGCTTATATATCTATCTATCAACGTCCAACATAAACAACCAAATAGATTGACATAAGTCGATCTAAATATTTAAAAGGAAGTTTTAAATTGGTAAAACTATTCAACCCCTTCTAGTTTTTCACATCGAAGATGTGACTCATTTGAGAGACTATGCTCGATGACTTGTTAATGTTTAAAGGATTAAACACTTAGGGTATTTTTTATTCAAATCCTAGACTTAAGGGGTTTGGGTATTTACTGAACCCAACATACATACACATTCTACTTAATGTGTATGTATCACTGGTGATATAACACATAAGCTAAATGTTAAATCAAGTACGCCGAATACAATCAGGGCTTTATCACAGTTAATTCTTCTAAAGGAGACATGCTTATATATTACAATATACCTTTACTTTTATGAATCTCTGGAGATTGAGTCAAAAATTTGATTAACGACAAAACTGCATTTACTTATAGTATATATATCATCAAAACTTTTAGCAAAAAAAAAAAAAAAAAAAAAAAAAAAAAAAAAAAAAAAGAAAAAAGTTTAACTATGATTATAAAACAATAACAATAAAATATCAAAAATGATACTATACATGACATATAATAAATCTTAATAAGTAAACAAAAAACCTATCAAATAACCAAAAATTTCACAAGTGATAATACAAATATCACTAGTGATAATACATATATATAGTTCAACTTCAAATATCACTGGTGATACTACGCGTATGATACTTTTCACTCACACATTTCATCAAACACTTGGTGTGCATCCATGTATACAAAGTGTTTTACTCGGAAACTCAACCAAATGTAAACACTAAAAAACATAACCAAAAGCATGTCACAATCACAATAAATAAAATTCAAAAATATATGAATTTAGACTAAAACTTTTTCAAAAGTTGGACTTAAGCTTAACTCTAGAAATTTTAAATTGTTTGTTGCATGACCCCATAGTTTCATCCACGTAGATATGAGAAATGAAACTGTGACAAAAGTTATCATACAAAGTTCTTATATTCACCAAAAGGACAAAACTTACAAAGTTACAAACAAGTGAAGAATATCTATGTAACGTACATAAAATTACAAAGAAACTAGCTTTAGACTTTGATACATCATCACATCATTTCACTAACGTACAAAAGATCACCAAATAATTTATCCTAGCCAGAGATATTGATAGACTTAACCTCCGGCTTCTTCTCTTCCATCTTGGGCACCATGACAGTGAGCACAACATTCTCCATAGTCGCCTTAACTTCGGCCATTTTCACATATTAATCCAAATAAGCCGTAAAAACGTTTATTTATATTTTACGATCTTCTAATGTTTTGTCGATAACAAACGTAAAATCATTCTAACGAAACAAATAAAATATGTAAATGGTTTAAGCCAATAGTTTACTAACACACATACGTTTTCACATAAAACACTAAACAAGTAAAAGTAATTTTATGATTTAGTATTACATAACTACAACAACTAGTGTTTACATATTGGGCAAATATATACATAACTAGTATGTATCATAATGGGTAATATAATGGGAATAAGTTTAATGACTAAATACATTGAATGTAGTTGGGTATAACCCAAATTCCATGACCCATACCCATGGGGCATGACCCATAACCCATTGCATGACATCATGCATAAGTCATATATGGATATTATCCATGACCCATGGTTTTAACCTATAACCCATGGACTAGATGCATTATACCCATGGTCCAAAGTCTATGACCCATGACCCATGACCCAAAACCCATGGGCAAAGAGGAGCGTCCCACGGATCCCTAGGATTACACTGGACGGATCCCTTAAGTGAGGGATCCGTGGAACAGTAGCTAAAATCCCTCTATAAATAGTGAGCCATTTCTTCATTTTGGGTTGCCACTCCCACACATACTTTCCCCAAGTATTGTAACCTTCTAACCTCAGATCCTAAGGATCTCTTTATGTAATTTGTCTTTTGTTTTTGTGTGATTCTCTAGGTTCCTCTTAAAGGCGAGATCAGCACCTCTTGAAGTCGAGCAAGCTCAAGTCCATGAGTTGCCATACTTCGTCATCATCAAGACTACTGAGGTTTTCTTGTTGATAGTTCTTTCTTCCTCCATAGAAGTGTTGTGTCAAAGGCATTAGTGAAGGATGTCGAAAGAGTCAAGACGAAAGCATTAGTGAAAGGTGCTTAACGTCCGTGTCAAAAGCATTAGTGAAGAATGCTAAAGGAGTCAAGATGAAGGCATTTGTGAAAGGTGCCAAACGTCCGTGTCAAAGGCATTAGTGAAGAATGCCTAGAAGTCAAGTCAAGTGGCATTAGTGAAAGATGCCAAAGGCGTATAATCGATGAGGTGGATCGATATACAAATAGAGATAGGTTGTATCCAAGGATATTGATATCCTTGATGATGTTATGTCTGGTGGGTCTCCTTTGGGATAGGTGTTGTGTAGTGTTGGGTAGTAGTTCCTCCATTGTAATGGAACTCGGTATTTAGCCTAGTACCGGATAAAGGGTAGGCGACGTTGTGATAGGTGTGGTTCTACCTGTGGAAGAACCCGTTGGTTAGCCTAGTACTGGGAAAAAGAGTAGACGATGTTGTGAAGGCTTCTCCGCCATAAGGAGTTGGTGTCGTGTAGTGTTTACGAACTCTCGAGTAGGTGACTCGGGGAGTGGAGTAGGGCAAGGAAGGTGTCCTTGTAGCCGAACCACTATAAATACTCGTGTCGTGGTTATGTGCTTCTTACTCTTTATCTTTCATTGCACATTTATATATCTATCTATCAACGTCCAACATACACATCCAAAGAGATTGACATAAGTCGATCTAAATAATTTAAAACGAAGTTTTAATTGGTAAAACTATTTAACCCCCCCTTCTAGTTTTCCTCAATTGGCATCAGAGCTTCGTTACCAAGTTTCTTAGAGTATGTTGTACTTTAAAAACTTGATACGATCCGTGTATGTTTGAAAAATACAAGGAAGGATTTTTTTTACTAAAGGTCATGTTTTAAAAATCATCATATTGTATAATGTTGGACAATGATAGAACATTCTAATATTTTCCTTGTTAAGAATTCTCCATACTTGGATTTATGATACTAAGAAGATCATGAAGAAATTCTCTAAATACTTCTTTCCTTAAAAAGAATATTTAGCAAAGAATTTCCATACATGGATTTGGGCATCCTAAAAGATCATAAAGAATTTTCTAAATACATCTTTACTTAAAAAGAATATTTAGCAAATGTATGATCTTTAATAAATTACAAATATATTTTTTTTGTAATTTTTTTTTCATAATTAAATTTTAGTAGTATATTTACGCTCTCTTATTAATCACTAAAGTATTTATCTATATTGAACTCATCACCAAGAATAGTATTCTTCGTTGATTTATATAGACAATACTACAAACTAGTAATAATGATATCTCGGCTATTCGAGAGCCTTGATCATTACTCCTCACAAAAGGACTATTGACATTTCATCTATGTCAATGAGTATCCATGTGAAATTTCTTACATTATGATAAAATGGGATTTTATCATAATCTTTGAAAAACTTCCCAATGAATTATTATTTATTCATAAAAAGGCAACCTCGTCAAATAGGATTAGTATAAACCGTCAAAATCCCAAACCACAAGTTATAGAGCTTAAATATCGACCCTAGGCAATTTAGAGCTTCCAAACCAAAATTATCAAGGAATACTTGTGAATTTTTTTTTGTTATATGTCGATCCTGCGTTTGAACTAGCCGGATCCCTCATACAAGGATCCGTACAGCGTAAGACAAAGATAAGTTAGAAATGATCATTGTGGAAGTTCCACTATCACTTTCCTCTATCAAAGACTCACGAACAAAAACCTAGTTACTGTTCACAGGAGCAAAATAATCATTTCCTTCAAGCAAAACAATCTCATGTGTAAGTATAATCTTCACTACATTGTTATTTCTATTCCTTGATTCCTAGGATTACAATTTTCATCTTTAGAAGTTGGGTTCAAATGGATTTCTCATAATTTGTTACCACATTGTTTTCTAAGATAATCTAAATCAAAGAATTAACATTGTTAATACAAATTAAACTCATTCCTTGGATTCAATGAAGATGTTTTGAGCAAAATTGTGATCAAACCCTTTAGGCTACTATTCATAATTAACACCACATTGTGGTTTTGTTGTATAGGAACAATCATGCCTAGTAACCGCCAACAAGATTATCATGATACCGCCCACTACATCCCAATGTACCATCGAAAGGAAGGACTTAGCCCGGAGGATAGGAAAGCTTTCAAGTTTCTTGAAAAGAGGCTTTTTCATGAAGGCCGTGTGGTAGAACCATCATTCTTTGCTAACACCAACATCCGACAAGTTTTTGAAGGAATTGGCTTTGATTGCCTTTTGGTCATAAACGAGCAAATTTGTCCGGTGTTCGTGCTTGAATTTTACAAGACAATGAGAATCGTTAGGAATGATAACGGGACCATCTCAATAGCTTTCATCATAAATGAGCATGAGTACACCCTCTCTCTTGTAGAATTTGGAAGAATACTTCGTGTCCCATATCAAGGAGTTTGCATGTATTCCAATAAATGGTCTTTGGCGGAGCTACACGACATGGTAGATCATCATGAAGTCTATTACATGAGAATCCCGGAAGCAACCACAGTAAAGGATACCGTATTCATGGAAAGGGCATCTCCATCAAGGGTCACGAGAAATTCCAAAGTGATCTACCGAGATCCATTTCAAATGGAGCTTTCCGAAATGTTCCCGTTGTAAAGGAAATGGGAAGTCATAGTAAGGGAGAATGTGCTTTACTTGGGAGGCAACAAGGATCATCCCAATGCATGCTTGAGCTTCATGATTTATTGCCTTGTGACCGACACTCGCTTCAACCTAGCATATTACATGGTAAAGAGAATGGCGAGTGTGAAAAGCATGGACAAGATGGTACTCCCTTATGCAATGCTCCTATCCCGTCTAGCAAACTTCATCTTTGCTTTAGATCCTTCTCCGTATTCCTTTGATCATAGATTTTGCAACAAAGTCATGGTGCCATTATCCGAGGGAAAAGCTACAAGGTTCATGGTGGATGGCAAGAGACCTCACCCACCAACGGACTCATCGGATGAGAGGGAAAGACAAAGAGAAGGAGAAGGAAGTAGCAACCCCCTTGGCAACACCGATCTTGACCCTTTAGATTACATCAATCAATTACCGGACATTCCTAGCCCATCACAAGAGTGGAAACAAACTAAAGGGATCTTCAAGTGCTTCGCTAACTTCTTGAAGAAAAAGAAGTAGAGATGGTGGGATGAAGAGTGAAGGGGATGAAGATGAGGATGAAGACTGGAGTGAAATGGAAGGAAATGGGGATGAAAGGTAAGGTCATAGGACCTTAATTTGTGAAAACAATTTAAAACAATGGTTTATAACATCTTAACAATACTTATGTAGAGTAGGAAGTAGTGTGTAGGAATTGCCATGGTTTGGCATTGAAAACTTTAACTTAGGAACGAGTAAGATGAGTTTTTACGACATCTTGAATTCATTCAAGTAGTCGTCGTTACTCATCTTTAGTTGCCCTTTAGTTCCCCCACACTTGCTATGCGTTATACTTGTTGTGTGCTTGCATTTAATCATTGTATAAATGACTAGCATAAGCATTAGCTAAGAATTCAAATATTGCACAAATGCTGAGAGGCTTCTGTTCTGCAGTAGTTGGATCCCAGAGCTATAACTAGCTGGATCCCTCCAATGAGGGAACCATGGGATCCGGACAAACAGATACTTGATACAGATCATGTTTCATCAAACTTGTCCTCTTGATCACATCATGTTAGCTAAACATGATTCTTTAAGACTACTTAAGTCTTCTTCAAGCTCATTTGGTCTCACATTCACCCATAGCTAACTTAGGATCATTTTCAAAGTGCTTTTGATTTATCAAACTCACCAATACTCACCATATTTCCGCTCCAATACTCACACATTGTTGCTCACATCTCAAAACACTTAGTTTGATATTTTTATCAATTTTAGCAAATTGATTTTAGTAATCCTTACCTTAAAATAGGCTTAAAACTAGTTTTTTCATTTCTCTTTATTTTTTAGGATTTCTCAAATTTCTCTTGAGTCATCATCTGATCTCTAGGACTAATTGCCATCATTTCTCATTCTCAAATCAAATGGTATCTTCCTCAAACACTTAGTTACACTCTCATAAGTCCACTTTGTTACCCAAAAACCATCATTAAGTATCCTCACTCTTTGTGGTTGGACATTTAAGTCACCTATCACTTAAGACATCTAAGGAAAGTCAAAACCTCAAGATTTATAGGCTTTAGACCCTACAAGAGCATAATCACTTCACCATATTGCTGCCTGACAGACGGATCCCTGGTTTATAATCAGACGGATCCCTAGTGAGAGGGATCCGTGGGATCCGTGTCTACAGAAAGCTTCTAATCAGCCTTTCTTTCAAATTTAAACCATATTTGGTAAACTAAACACTTTTAGTTACCATTTAATGACTCCCTAGAGCTGAACAACATCATAAGTTGACCTTGGTGCATGCCTAATTCCCTTAGTGGTCATGAATTTAATTCCTTAATTCAAATTCACCCTTTATAAATCAAACACTCTTGAGAGGTTGAGTCATCACTCTTACCACATTCCTAAAAATCAGTAGTTAGAGACTTCAATTGCATCCTTGCCATCACTATGACTAAAGCACCTAGCAACAACTCCTCAACCAAAGGTTCATCCAAAAGGAATGGTCATATGGTTCATGAGATTTCATCCACCGAATCATCACCCGTAAGAGATAATAGTGCTAGAATCCCACCTCAAAAAACCCAATCAACAATTGCCAAGAGAACCGCAAGAATTAGCATTAGACCTTTTGGATTAGAAAAAGGTTCATCAAGCTCTAAACCAAACGTACCTAGTTCTAGTAAAACGCCTAAGCCCTCATTCCTAGAGCATAGACTACACTCCTTCACCGAGCCTCTCTCTCACCCTAATCTCTATTCATTAGAGCACTCACCACCGAGAATTTCCCACTCACCAACCTTTTCGTTAAATAGGGAACCACCTACATCACCAACTAGTCCACCGTTGGAGACAAGGAACCACCAAAGACTTGATCATATGGAGGAATTTCCATTACCACCACTTTCGTTCTTAGTAGAACCTTATCCTACGTTACTCAATGTAACCCCACCATCATTTGTAGAGCCTCCTCAAAACATCCAATCTCCTCCGGTTCCTAATTAAGGCAATAATTGCTCTAATTGTCTAATCACCCAAGGACTTGTTCAAGAAGTACGAAATGAGTTGCATTTCATGTTTAATCATCTTCTTGAAAGATTGGACCAAATCAACAAGTCTACTCATCCTTAGACTCAAGCACATTGATGCTTTTTAAGCTCTTGGTCACTTATTAGTATTAGTAGAAAATGTATTACATGGCTAAATCATTCTCTTAGTTTTAGAGATTTGTAGATCATCTCTTATGTTTTATTGAATGAAAGCTTATATGCCATATTGCTTTGAGTATATGTTTGTTGCTTGAATACATATCTCACTTTGATTTTAACATTATTTGTTACATCACCATTGCTGAATTATGTTATCAGACAACCGGATCCCTCCAAAGAGGGAACTGTGGGATCCGTGCAACAGAAGACCTGTTTTCTACTAACTTGAGTCATATTTTCAGGAAATTATGCATTATATACTTGTTTTCTAACCTTTGTTTTGTAGATTTTCAAAATACACAAAAAGATTTTGACACCCTAAGCTAGGGGGAGCTTTGTGTCAAACAATACATTGCAAAACCATTTGCAATATAATCCTCATTTGTATTACATTTCATGACGTCCCTTTACAAAGTTGCAATCATCAAGGGGGAGCATTATCGTCACAAAGACGAAACCATTTGCAAACATAGTTGCAATGCATTAGCTTAGTAGTTTTTCTTACTTGACGCCCTCACAAAGGGATGGACTCGTCAAGGGGGAGTTAAGACGAGAACTCTTCCCGTCACTTGCTCTCTATATTTTCTTTTCTTATTACATTTTTTTAAAAACAATGTGTTAGTTTCTTTTCGACGGTCTTTTTGTTTCGACAAAAAGGGGGAGAAGAGAGTAAAAACTACAATTCAAACTTTTACGAAT
This sequence comes from Chrysanthemum lavandulifolium, assembly GCA_022545495.1. NCBI lineage: Eukaryota > Viridiplantae > Streptophyta > Magnoliopsida > Asterales > Asteraceae > Chrysanthemum > Chrysanthemum lavandulifolium. The sequence goes on from CM040243.1 coordinate 22,655,960, forward strand.
TTTAGTTTTTTCCTTAAATAATTTTATGTTTTGTCATCAACAAAAGGGGAGATTGTTAATACAAATAAGCCGAAAAGCGCTTATTTATATTTTACGATCTTCTAATGTTTTGTCGATAACAAACGTAAAATCATTCTAACGAAACAAATAAAATATGTAAATGGTTTAAGCCAATAGTTTACTAACACACATACGTTTTCACATAAAACACTAAACAAGTAAAAGTGATTTTATGATTTAGTATTACATAAGTACAACAATTAGTGTTTACATATTGGGCAAATATATACATAACTAGTATGTATCATAATGGGTAATATAATGGGTATAAGTTTAAGTATTTAACCCATTGACTAAATACATTGAATGTAGTTGGGTATAACCCAAAGTCCATGACCCATACCCATGGGGCATGACCCATAACCCATTGCATGACATCATGCATAAGTCATATATGGATATTATCCATGACCCATGGTTTTAACCCATAACCCATGGACTAGATGCATTGCATCTTGTAGATACATTGTATCTACTTGGATACCCATTGTCCAAAGTCTAGGACCCATGACCCATAACCCATGACCCAAAACCCATGGGCAAAGAGGAGCGTCCCACGGATCCCTAGGATTACACTAGACGGATCCATCAAGTGAGGGATCCGTGGGATCCGTGGAACAGTAGATAAAATCCCTCTATAAATAGTGAGCCATTTCTTCATTTTGGGTTGCCACTCCCACACATACTCCCCAAGTATTATAACATTCTAACCTCAGATCCTAAGGATCTCTCTATGTAGTTTGTCTTTTGTTTTTGTGTGATTCTCTAGGTTCCTCTTAAAAGCGAGATCACCACCTCTTGAAGTCGAGCAAGCTCAAGTCCATGAGTTGCCATACCGTCATCATCAAGACCACCGAGGTTCTCTTGTTGATAGTTCTTTCTTCCTCCATAGAAGTGTTGTGTCAAAGGCATTAGTGAAGGATGCCGAAAGAGTCAAGACGAAAGCATTAGTGAAATGTGCTTAACGTCCGTGTCAAAAGCATTAGTGAAGAATGCTAAAGGAGTCAAGACGAAGACATTAGTGAAAGTTGCCAAACGTCCGTGTCAAAGGCATTAGTGAAGAATCCCTAGAAGTCAAGTCAAGTGGCATTAGTGAAAGATGCCAGGCGTATAATCGATGAGGTGCATCGATATACAAATAGAGATAGGTTGTATCCAAGGATATTGATATCCTTGATGATGTAATGTCTGGTGGGTCTCCTTTGGGATAGGTGTTGTGTAGTGTTGGGTAGTAGTTCCTCCATTGTAATGGAACTCGGTATTTAGCCTAATCCGGATAAAGGGTAGGCGACGTTGTGATCGGTGTGGTTCTACCATGGAAGAACCGGTGGCTAGCCTAATACCGGAAAAAGAGTAGGCGACGTTGTGAAGGCTTCTCCGCCATAAGGAGTTGGTGTCGTGTAGTGTCTACAAACTCTCGAGTAGGTGACTCGGGGAGTGGAGTAGGCGAGGAAGGTGTCCTTGTGGCGAACCACTATAAATACTCGTGTCGTGGTTATGTGCTTCTTACTCTTTATCTTTCATTGCACATTTATATATCTATCTATCAACGTCCAACATACACATCCTAAGAGATTGACATAAGTCGACCTAAATAATTTAAAACGAAGATTTAATTGGTAAACTATTCAACCCCCTTCTAGTTTTCCACATTTTTGGAAGGTGGTGGTCACGAAGGAGTAAAAAAAACTGGTAAATCAACCGTTTTTTCGTGGATCGGTTGATTTACTAGTTCATTGTTTCATTTTTGTGTTTATTTCGTGATTTGCACGGTTAATTTGTGCATATTTTTTTGACAGGGATTTATGTGTAGAGAGAAAGAGAAAGTAGGTGAGATTAGGGAAAGTGATAAAGTGACAAGTGAGAAGAAAAGGTGATTAGAATAACGTATTTTACAATTTCAGTCTTGTATGTTTTTTTTTCTTAACTTTTGTCTTTTAGATCAACGGCTCAGATCTGTTCATTAGTATGTAGGAAATATTAAGTATGTAAAATAAAGCGCCTCCATAAGACATATACCACATTTGGTCACAGTATACATGCCGGTAGATTTTGATTTTAATATATATCCTAACATCTTATAATGATGGTATCTCCTTCTTTAAGCTTATACGTTTAAATTTTATCATATCTTTTTAATTCACTTTCATGTGATAATTGTAGATTGCCTACAGTTTCAACCAATTTCCAGAAACATCCATGAATGTCCTATTCTTTTGATTGACTAAGATACTTGTTACAAAAACAATGTTTGACATTTATGACAATTTTTTAAGGTTTTTTGGTTATGAATTTTTTTTTTATAAGAGGACTAACTCAAAAACCGGGATTTTCATGTGTCAATAGGAGAGTTAAAGTTATTTTTGGAAAAAGGTAACTGAGAGTTATGTAAAAAAGTGTCTTTTATTTCGTAAAATAGAAAGATGAGAACATGCTGATTTATTTCAAAAGTAATGTGAGACTAAATAAGTGACTGAAAAAGTTTTTTGATTTTCTCATGTATTGATTCACCTTTTTTTTCTATTTCTTTTTTTTAAGCAAAAGTATACATTTTTTAATTATTAAACTCATTTTAATCGCATTATTGAAAGCTTTACATAGATAGAATTTTCAGAACTAAGTGCTTAATTTGATTTATACTGTATTAAAAAAATTGATACTTGCCATATTTTATTATTAGTGCATAATTAAAAGGTGAAAAACTTATATGTTTTCATTGGTTTATCTTAACTACATATAATAGGTGCATGGTCAAACTTGAAAGTGAAATCTTGAATCTTGGTCAAAGTTGAAAATGTGAAAATGTTGAAAATCTTAAAATCAATAGGTTCGAAATTGCAATATTGAATGTCATTATACATGTCTGACTATTGAAATGCTATTTTGGTAGGCTGTTTAAAGAGTATTGAGTTCATGTCTGACTATTGAAATGCTATTTGGTAAGTCAAACTGAAAATTAATCAAGGAAAGTATTGAAGGCGAGCCATGTATTGCCGGAAAGTATTGGAAGCTAATGTATTGCAATCTGTAACTAAGGCAAGTCTTGAATACTAAGGCAAGTCTTCATACGGGTACAATTAATACCAAGGCAAGTCTTGAAAGTCGTGATATGTTGTCATATGAAAATAATATGACATATGTAACTAAGGAAATGTCTTAAACTACTCGGCAAGTACTCAAGGAAAGTATAATGACATAAAACTTATTAAGAAATGTCTAAAAGTACTCTACAAGTATTGAAGTGGAAAAATGGAAAATGTATTGATGGAAATGTATTCAAGGAAAGTATTGTGGAAATCCATATTCACATAAACTATTTAAGAGATACGACTGGAATGCATATACACGGCTGAAAATGTATTGGACATGCCGGGAGTGTATTCAATCTTAAAATACTATATATCGCAAGGGTCTTTTCCATTGCCTATATAAACAATCATAATGTGCTAATTCATTTTATAAATCAAATTCAAATCTCATTGAAAGAAAGAAATGAAAATGAAGAATCAAAAAAATGTTGATGATGATCTTGAGGTTAGAAATGCTTTTCTTTATTCTTTTTAAAAAGTTGTTTTTTATACAGCTTCATCGCCAATTGTTTGTTATATTTTCCATTCAATTTAAATGTCTTATATGATTTGATTCGCAGGTATGCATCAAACCAAATTCTGTAGCGGCAGCGAACAATTCTAAATTGGACAGATGACGTTATTCCTCGACTCTTGGTTGATTAATGAGAAGATAAACTTTGCATTTTCTATACATTGTAAAGGTTTAGTTCAATTTTGGTCATCCATATAAACCGTCTATAGAAGACGTCAACTTTCAGTCATTGATCATCCTTTTGAAGTGGAGCATCTTGAGTTCTTGACATCCATGAATATAGGATATGGGGTTTGAAGTATTATTACTCATGATTTTTTTTTGAACAGATTACACTGATGATGTTGAGTAGGACATTTTATATCTTGAAGTAAAATATATATGTTTTTAAGCTTTTAATTATACTTTCTGTGTTTCTTAGATTGTACAGTGCTACATGGTTAAGTTAAAATACTCAATGGTTAACTAAAAGATAGGTCCAATTTATTTATCTTATTTTTGTTTAATTTGAAACCAATATACTGCATGGAGTCACAAGCAAGTTACGTAGCTTTTTCATGGAAATTAAAGTCATAATCAAATCAGGAAATTAGCTATTACTAATATTATTGAGAAGCAAAATTTGCATGAAAGGTTATTTACCTATTTTAAATTTAGTAAGTATTAATAACTAATTAACTATATATATGGAAAGTACTATAATTTTGTAATGTTTTAATAATATTTGCGGTATATTTGATCGAAATCACGACCTCATCAATGAACATAATTGCTTATATGTTGTTAATGAAACATAACCTTATTTTAGGGGATGAGCTAATAACCTATTAAAGCACTATACTTGTCAAGAATGGCAGTTCTACGTAACGAACTAAAAAAACAACTATTTTATACATTAATGTTGACATTTTTGTCTTTCTTTAAGAATTATGACAAAATTATGACCATTTTACCATTCGAAAAATATTTAAAAAAAAAGAAATTCGAAAAAAAATTTCAGAAATTTCGAAAAAAAAGTATTTCGAAAAAAAAAATCAAAAAAAAAGTTTTGGAAAAAATATTTCGAAAAAAATTTAGAAAGGGTAAAATGGTCATAATATGTCATAATACTTAAAGAAAGACAAAAATATCAACATTAATGTCTAAAAGAGTTATTTTTTTAGTTCGCTACGGAGAACTACTATTTTTGACAAGTATAGTGCTTTAAAAGGTAATTAACCCTTTAGTGGATTGTCATGAACACATTATTTCGCCATTCATCTACATATTACATATCTATCAATCTATCATACTTGCCTTTTTTTTAATCAATAACTACCGATTCATCTTGGATGTCAGTGTTGTAATAAAATCAAGTATCATATTACGTGTTAGGGCTTTGGTGCAGCCGCTTAATTAAACCCAAAATCATCAACATGTAACTCTTCGTAATGGACGGACGGGTTTGCATAAATATCGCAATAAGCAATAGTGTTGCGAAATTTGTATCATCTTCTCCATTTTTATCCACCTATTTAATTATTAAGTTTCACGCTTTTCTGATATAATATGACTTAGAGAAAAAAAGAATTATGTCGAAAAATGGAAGTTACGGTTAGATACAAAGCGTGTGATTTCAAGTGTAACATTTATATACATTTTTTTGTTTGTTTATTTTGACATGTTAGGTTTGATCTTTTTATTTTCTACATTGATTGATTCTTCATGAATTTCGGTTTATGTTTTATGATTTGACTTACAAATTTTGAATTAAATTTTATTTAATTAAATACTCAAAGCTTATTTATGAAGATGCGTAAATTTCGGGCCATTATTGTTAAAACATCAATTTCCATTTATAATTTCTTCTTCATATTTATTTTAAAAAACAAATCTTTTACAGGAAGCTTTTCCATTAAAAAACATCAATTTTGATATATAATTTCTTCTTCACTTTTATCATTAGTCCCTTCATTAAACTATTTTGCAATTACATTTTGATATTTTTACGTCATATTTTGAAAGTTACATGAAACACTTACCAGAATATCGCATATCATTAATTGTCTGCCGCTAGGCGCGGGTACTCGCCTAGTGTAACTTAACAATAATGCAAAGATTAGAGATATTGTAATATCTTTTTTGAAATAATGAGATTTTGTAATATTTGACTCACTATAATGATATTATAAATACTAATTTTTTGACAAATTTTTTAAATTGTAAATATTTAACTTTTGCTTTACCTATTTAGGAGGATTTTATAAAAACGTTCATCCGGTAAAATATATTATTCCAAAAAAACGTTTAAGTAAAATGGAATGTGGCTAAAGTATCACATTAACCGCATTAACAATGGAATGTGACTGAAGTACCACATTAACCGCATTAACAATGGAATGTGGGTGAAAAACAATTTTTTTTTTTTTTTAGATTACAGGATTTTTATGATAGTGTTTTATAGCTTAAGAGTTTTTAATAGAAGCTTTTTTTTTAATTGGGGGATTTTATGAGACAAATAAAAATAAGAGATAATTCATTTGTTGCCCCAAAAGGTAACCTTTGATTAAATCATTGCCCTAAAAAATATTATTTATGTATTTGTCTTTTTGCTACTTATGCATCATATGCGACTTATTCAACTTCTACATTTTGCATCAAATGTGAGTACAAGTGCGTAAGAGTATAAAGTCGTATAAAAAGTACAAGTCGCATAAAAAAATAGAGTCGCATAAAAAAAAGTACAAGTCGAATAAAAAATACATTGTCGGTCGGATAAGAAGACACTTACACAAATGTACTCTCCACTTACATATATGTACTTTCAAAATGGACACTTGTCAACACATAAGTGAAGTTGTATAATTCGCATATGGTGCATAAGTCGCAAAGAGACAAATGCACAAATGAATATTTTTTGAGGCTAATAATTAATCAAGGGTGACCTTTTAGGGCAACTAGTGAATTATCCCTAGTGGTATGTTTGGCAAAATTAGCTGTAAGTTGTATGTTGTAAATTATAAGCTGTAAGCTGTTAACATGAGCTAGAAGTTGTATCTTTTTTTTCAATAAAAGTGTTTGGTAAATTAACTGTTAAGTGTAATTATAAGCTATTAACAGTAATTTTATGTTTCAACAGCTCCAAAATATTTAAAAAGCTTCACAAATCATCTTTTCATTTTGGAGCTACTTGTTTAAAATAAAAGCTTAAAGTTTATGTATCCAAACAGAGCTACTTGTTATGAAAGAGATTATTTTTGTAACAAAAAACTTACAGCTTTAAAAAAGCTTCAAATAAATGCCTGCCAAATAGACCCTAAACGTAAATAGTATTTTCTCCAATTAATTTAGAGAGATTTTATGAAAATATTTATAGATTAAAGGTTTTATGACATGTCCTATAGGTTAAGTGGTTTTTTCTTATGAACATGTTATAGATTTGAGGGTTAACGTTTTATCGCTTAAAGGGGTTTTTATGAAAACATTTATGCATTGGGGGTTATAATAACTTTTTATAATCTAAGGAATATTATATATCTATATTAAACCGCTACGTCGGTGGTAATATTTTAAACATTTTCTTTTTTTTAATGTTCGGCATTGTTGGGCTTCTGAGGTATATGTTGGGTTCTCATTCTCGGTACAGTGTGCAAGCATCACTTTACTTATAGATAAGCTTCACCGACTCCTTTCTTCTACACTTTTCTACACATTGGTTTCTTCGCAACACTGGTATAATCGGATCTTCAGCTATTAATTGTTTAGCTTATTGATTTGTTTGTTGTTATGAGTTTGAATTTGTAATTTTTTTCGATCTGTGAGTTAGGGTTTGGATTTCATTTTTGGGCTTTTTGTGAAATTAGTTGTTGTTTCATCGCTCGGATTGGGTATGTGATTCTTTTGTTACTGTGGTTGTTACCGTCAGGTTATTTATCACGGTTTCAAGATTAAAAAATCTCAATCTTATCTTCATACCTGGCAAACGTCTTCATCAACCTCGCACCGCCACCGTCTTCACTACGCGAAGTGATTCATCAGGTGGTTGTGATTGTTCCAGTTTATGTTTAGCAACACGTGGGTATACTTTAATTTTGTTTAATTTATCCTTTTTATTTTTTCAACCAGGGTACCAGCAACAAGTCGACGGTGTTGCACACATCGCTGCCGATGGTAGTTCAAACTTTTTTTTTCTATACTTTCAATAAGTTTTGAAATTGGTCTTAGAAACCAGTTAAATTTTTATCATGTTTAAGTCGTGAAAGTGTCGTGCTTTTGTCTTTTGAGTTTGCTTTGCAATATGCGCGAGTATGTTTGATGGTATTGCTTAATCGTGTGTGTTTGATAGTTTGGCTTAACTGAATTTTGTTTTTCACGCAGTCATATGTTCAACAATTGAAAAGTGGTAGCATTAGGTACGACCAGTAGCTTAAAGCAGCACACCAGCAGGTATACCGACTATTAGCAAGTGGAATTTTGCCATTGTGTTTTAAAAGGCTTTTGCTGATTATTGTATATGATTATTGTCTTTTAGGTCGTAAGTAATCATCGTGTTGCTCATCGTGGAGGAATGTTAGAGGTGCTTGGATTCTTTATTGTTGTTGGTCTTCTAACTGTTGTACGTTTGTGCTTTCCTTCTTTTTAAGACTACATAATTTAATAGATGTATGTGATACTAAAGTAGGGGCTGTATGGATTGTATATGGATTGTCTGGAAACACGCCGGCGTTAAGACTACAAATTTAGCGTTAATTGTTACACTTATGGAGTTTTTCTTTGAATTCCTGTCATAACAGGGTTTTATCTTCGATTGCTTGGTTGAAAGATCTTTTGGGATGAATGATGGTCGGACAAAGAATTGGTCAATTTTAGCTACTCCTGATATTGTGAGGTAACTATTAGAACATTGACGTAGAATGACCTGCAAGAAAATTCTAAAGAACTTTTTTGGACATAGAATGACCTGTGACAAAAGTGAAATGAACCTTTTTGGGCTTTGGAAGTTGACAAAAATTCCATCATTGCGCTATGTTTAGGTTGTGCGGTTTTGGTTGTTCATTGTGAATTGCTACAACAAACGTGATCTGTCTAAAATTGCATTGCCAAACACCCGTTTGTGCTTTTGTATGTGTAGTCATTACCTTGATATCCAGATTCTAAATTCAAACATTATTTTCTTAGATTTTCGAAGAAGCCAAAAAGTTCTGTCATCAATCTAATGTGAAAGTTGTTGTTGTGTACATAGTCGTACCAGTGTATAACCAGTTTAGTGTCATGTCACAGTTTTGTTTTACGCCGAGCTAAATTATTTCTTAGATACGCTAATCTTAATCCAATGCATTTTTTTTAATTAGATTTTATGTAGTAGAGAAACTGTGAAAGAGGTGTGCACATGTTAGTTGCTACTCCAGGAAGACTGATAGACGTGATTGAAAGATAAAGAGTATCACTTAAGAAGATCAAATACTTTGCTCTATATGAGGTTGATCAAATACATCGATTATCTATTCTTAGGAGATTATGTTGATCGGGGGCAACACAGTTTGGAAACTATCTGTCTTCTGCTATCGTTAAAGGTAATATCCATGTCTTCTATTGTTGTGTAGACTGTGGAAGAGTTATTGTAGTATGACTGTTAGTCTTATTAACAAACGAAACTTGCTATGACTTCGAATTGGTCAAATAATGTAGGTTGAATATCCACAGAAATACTGCCACATACCCGTATTATGTTACAATTTTCTTATACCTATAGATACGAGTTAACCAAAAAAAATTAACAGAACATGTATTAACAACACCTGCTGCCATGGGATAATGCCATTTTCTTGTGTGGCTTTACCTAAGAAAATGAAAACTTTTACAAAATCTCATATTTCACATGTCAACTAAATAATTCTTCAGATGTACGAATGTTCATTCTTCGACCTTTCCTGACAAATGACCTTAGTCATAAATTATTTTTTTCATACATGTCGCTAAGTCCGAGAGAGTCACCAATTCCCCTTAGAATGGTTTCCTTCTATTGGATCTTACAACCTCTCCTGTTAACTGTACATATTTCTAATACACCTACAGTGGGTTGTTAATGATGTGAATGATAGATTGGCATATCCTAATTTCATATTTGTTCTTATTTTAGGTATGTATATGCAATCACATATTTACATGAAAATAACAGGGTCACGGTTTCATAAACAAGATGGAGCCTCTCTTTATCAAATAGTAAATTGTACAGGCATGCAAATTTTTGGATGATAAGTAGTCTCCTAAGTTTCTCGTGGTAGTTGCTCAAAAGAATCACCATACAAAGTTTTTCCAGCAAGGATCCCAAAATAACATTCCACCTGGTAAGTTTACTTGAACAATACATGACTGTTTGGTTTTTGTGTAATTTATTTACCCAAATGATTGGAAAGTGTATCTGTTAGTATGATTTAAACCAAGTACACATACAGTGATTTTCACCTTCCATTTTAACAGGAACAGTGATTGATAAAAAGTTTTGCCACCCGCGTAATAATGACTTTTACATGTGCGCACATGCTAGGATGATTGTAAGTATTATTTATTTTGTCCTTCTGTCGATTCAGATAATCACATTAAACGATTATCAAAATATATATTGTAACGGTATTACAACTGTTGTCCCTGTATGTTCAGCTTCCTACACTGGCAGAAGGCATAACAGGAATGTTCACTCATTCGGTAAAAAAAATAGCAATCTTCCTGAGCTGTTAGATGCTACTTTGTGAGACATAAATATAATAAACCAAGCGATCTATGTTTCACAAAATAGCATTTAACAGCTTAGGAATATCGTGTTTTTGTTGTTGTTTTATAAAGAAACCACTTCTGCTTTCTACTGGTGCGTCTAACTCGCCAATTAATTTGTACCACATTATACAAAAAATCTGCTTTAGAACCATCGATCGCACGATTCTTTGGATGTTTAGTGTATGATTACACTTTCCACTGATAACGTATCTAACACGATTATCCACTGTTCTGACGATGCAGGTTATCTTTCCAACAATACTGTCTTATATCAATTTATTTGGCAAAAATATCTTTGATACCAAGAGACTAGGCCCATTAAAAAAAGACACGATCTTCTTGAGCTGTTAAATGCTATTTTATGAGACATAAATCTCATGTAGCATGCAGATCTATGTGTCATAAAATAGCATTTACTAGGCTAAGAAGATCGTGATCTTTTATTTTATAACACAATCGGTTAAGTTGCGGATATACTTCTGTCAACGGTGATAATAAGGTATATTTACTTTTTGCAGATACAACTGTGATAATAAGATATAATCTACCAAAGAGCACATTCATTTGCTGTGACATATCTGCAAAAAGTATAATCTGATTAATTATTATTTTTAATTTAAAAATTACATTCATATATGCAAATTTTAATCATCTTCTTTACGCGCAGTGACAAGCAAAGAAAATGCAGAAAGAAAGGCATTTCAACAGAGTAATCCTGAAGCAGTAAAGGGGTTGTTGTTTCACAATAAATCATCAAATGCAAAGACTATAAAAGGTAAATAATGTAAACTTACTTAACATGAAGCTGGATTTTATTTGATAAAATATTTTACAGTCACCTACGAAAGGCTGGAGCCAAATATTACGGCACATAATAAAATTCAGTAGAAATACATAACTACAAATGCAAACACCAACATAAACAACACATCATGACCAACATCAGCTTCGTCCGGTTGCATATACACATTTACCAATCCATTAGACCCTTTAGTTTCTAGATAAACACATCATGATTACGAGCATTTAACTCCAATTCAACTGCCAAAATACGCATTTGCATGACCTTTTGCTCATCTTTTGCCTGGACTTCTCTTAGATATTCTGCAGTTTTCTTGGCTAGGTATTCCCAACCGTTTCTAACTCTTGAATGAAAGCAAGCCTTTCACGACTAACGCTGACCAATCTACCAAAGAGCACATTCATTTGCTGTGACATTTGAATATCATGACCCGTAGCTTCACGACAATACAACACTAGCATCTCAGACCAGTTATTCGAAGTAGCTTCTGCTCTAAGCTGGTCACACTTAGGCCGCCTAGACATTGTGTTTCCTTCCTTCTTTATTACAAGTTATCAGATGAGTTATGAAAAAAAATGTTCACTTAGACTCTCTTAAATAGCAAAACTCAGTCCAGAAAGATATTCACACAGTATTTTTTGCATAGTAATAAACGCAGTGGCCACATGTATAACACGTAATTAGATATTGAACACTATTTGCATGAAAACAAAACGCACAGATTCACTACTGTTCCTGCAGGTTTCGTCTGGATTCACTTTGAAAGTATCTAACACAAATAATTCATGCATGTCTTTTATTATATGTTTTGTTCAATACATTCCCATTCATTACAGATACATAGTTCTCTTAAACTTTAAACGAAACACATCCTTGCTGCAACCATGCAGACATACTTATCATTGTAGTGTTCTGAAATAAATATAGGCAGTTCTATAGCATGTGTGTGCACCTATGCTTTACCAAGGTCATATAGGTAATGTCAACAACAGCATCTGATAATATGATTAAGAAAGGTGATATAATTACTTTCGAGATTTAAAATGTCTTTATTCGCTTATAAAAATAATGTAGGAAGTCTTTCGAAAAATAACGTAACTATCTATAATACTCTCTTTTTGTCCGTCATCAGTTACTAACACAATAATTTCTTTTTTTGTTGTGCATACCCGATCGTGAATCACAAACGGCGAGCACTAACATTTACCATAATTAACCAGCCGACTCTCTCAAACTGATTATCTGCATGCTAATACATTACCTTTTACAAGACAATTGTGTTTTGTTTTCTGTTCTTCCCATTCTTTATTGTCACATTAAAATTGGTATTATAAATTTGAATCAGCCTTTACATTAAAACTTATGTTTGAGTGATCAAATTGATAAAAGTTTTAAAATTTAATTTTGGTACTTATACAGTAACAATTATTTTACTTTAACAGGTTCGACATTGACCCTGAAGTAGAGTCAAACACTTACGGGACAAACCAGCGGCTGGCGAGAGCAATATGGCAAAGCAGCAGGCCACGACATATATCAAAAGACATGTAAGTTCCAGCAAAATTACTTTAGCACCACAAATCTTAAATTAATTAGATATTAATGCATAAATTAAAAGATCGTATATTAAAACATCCGTAAACATAAACCCTACTAACTTCTATTCAAAATATCCCCACAATCATAAAATAAATGTTTAAGGTCATATTTTATGCAAACTTTTTAAAAGCAATCGGCTATGCCAAGTTTGTTCATATTTTTTTGAATTAATTTCAAATTTATTTTTTTCCTACTCTTACAAACCCTTTTGTTTATAAGGTGCTGCTATACACTTGTAAACTCTTGACATATGTTATGAGCCCATCAACCAGACAAACATCTTATTATCAATATTTAAATAGTTTTGGAGTACAATTTTTTTGTACATTCTTATATATGACAGAGATATATATATTTTCATTTCTCACATGCACAACTTCTTATCACAGATTCTCAACAATGTTTCATCCGAAAGTGCTTAACCCATTCACGCAAACAAAAACAAAAAAACAGCCATAACATCAGAACTTAATATATCACGCTTAAGAAAATTACAAAAGCTCACACGAACGCCAGCGGGTTTTCCTCGTTTAATATAATATGAAAAGGATTTAAAGGGACCAAGTTTCAATTATAGAATCGGTTTTGCCTTTTCCAAAGAATAGTAAACTTATTATTCATATTTTTTGTAAAATGGATATAGAGATTTTATGAAAATGTATTTAAATTAAGGGGTTTATGACGTGTTTAATAGTTTAAAAGGTTTCTTAATGAAAAGATTATGAAAATAAGACAAACAAACAAAAAGCTCAAAAACACCAAATGCCTAAAAAGTAAACACATACAAGTTGCAATGCATTAGACTAAATGTAATAAAGAAGGTTTAAGAACGCATTCATCACCACTACATCAGCGTAATCTTAAATTTTTATCTCTACAACAATTTTACCATTAATTTAGTGTATAAGTCTCATTAGTGTTGCTAATGAGGCTGAGCCGAATTATGGTCTTGATCCGGTTGTTTTGGAGGCGTGTAAGGCTTTTGAAGAGGCCATGCGCGGTGTTGAAGTTAAGAATGCAGAAAATGTGGACAATGGTACTTATGTTGCTTTTAATTCGTCACCTAAAGTTCACAATTAGCCTCAACCAATGGGTGTCCCGAGTGTGAAGCCAGTTTCACATGGGGGTGCTACGTCAATTGATCCTACGAAACGCGAGTCTAATTTTCGTAGGTTGGAATGTAGTAACAAGTCTAATGGGGTGGATCTCTCCATTTCTATGAAAGTGGTTGAGGAGGTAAACTCTAAATTTGAGAATACCCTTTATGGTTATTTTCTTGGTAAACGTATTGCTTTTTCGATTGTTGATTATTACATTCGTAATACGTGGGCCAAATACGGTATTCAAAAGGTTATGATGAATGCTAAGGGGTTCTTTTTCTTTAAGTTTTCTACTCGCAAAGGTGTTGAAGATGTTCTGGAAAACGGACCATGAATAATTAGGAATGTGCCAATTATTCTTAAAACTTGGACGTTAAATACTAATCTGCTTAAAGAGGATTTGACTAACATCCCGGCGTGGGATAAATTTCATGATGTTCCCCTTGCTATGTTCTCTGATGATGGTCTCAGTCTCCTTGCTACATTTATTGGTAATCCGAAAATGTTAGATTCTTACACTAGTCAAATGTGCTTGGAATCGTGGGGTCGCAGTAGTTTTGCTAGGTGCTTGATTGAGGTTCGGGCGGATAAGATGCTTCAGGAGAGTCTCACTGTTGAAATACCCTTACTTGATGGGTCGGGTTCTACTATTGAAAAGATTCGGGTTGAATACGAATGGAAACCGCCAAGGTGTGATACGTGCAAGCTTTTTGGTCATACTCTAGGGGATTGTCCTAAATCTGTCCCATCTCATACTCAGCCTACACAGAGTGTTAATGATGGTTTTCAAACGGTCATTAGCAAGAATATGGGTAAGAATGGTGGTCAAAGTGTTCTGGGTAAATGGGGATTTACTAAACCTAATGTGGGTACTAAGGTTCGTTATCAATCTAAATCACCTTTTGTGACCAAAAAGGTGGATGGTACAAAGAAAAAGGCGGCGGATGTGGCTAGCACTAGTGGAACTAAGGTTGTTACATCTAATGCGTTTGAAGCTCTTAACACGATTGATACTGATAATTGTACCATGCCTACTTATGTTACCAAGGAAGGTATTCTGACTGAATCTAGTACTACAATGGTACGCTAATAAGGAGGGTCTCAACAGTGGTAGTGTATCACAAGATCCAATTATGATTGATGACAAAGTGAAGGAGCTTGTGGTGGCTCCTAAAGTGATGGACGCGGGTGCCACCGATTCAATGGAAGCTTACGAGGTTGGTCGTACCCCTATTGTTAAGAAAATTGGGGAGTTTGAAAAGCTTCTTATTGATGGAAACGCTACTCTTGTGGATGATGATGGTAATCCTATTATAAAGGTTGATTATTCGGGTAATAAAAAGGATCTTCCGTCTACTTCTTCTACTAAGAGGGTTAACCCATTCTCTAAGGTGGGAGAGATTGTTGATTCCGAAAATGATAAAGAGAGGGTTGTGATCACTTTTGATGAGTCAATGAACCTATTTGGTGGTGGTCATGATCGTGAAGATGATTATGATGACTATGATTATGATGACTATGCAGATCAGGTCTACGATCTTTCAGAGAATTTGGATGCTTTTTATGACACGTATGGTATCAAGCTCCAAGGCTTTGGTAGGAAGTAATTTTGTTAAGGAGTCTAATGTTATCTTTTGAGTAGTGGTTTATTTTCTTGTTTAGAGAATATGAAGTATCTTGTTATGTAAGCTTTTCCGCCTATGTAACGGACTGAGATATGGGATTCACCCATATCCTTTGTATTAAAACGTTTTTTGAAATAATATATTTACCGGGTCTTTGACCTTTTACCCAAAAAAAACTTCATCACAAAAACATATTTCATTTAAACACAAATATACTTTACAAAAATCATTTATGTAATAAAAACACTCACACACAACAAACCTTTCAATACTCGATCGTCTGCACAACCGACTCTTTGATTCTTACCATCCACGACGTGTGCTGTGGGGAGACCGTAACAATAAAAACGCGCTTCATTTGGGGACGACTCGGTTGTGAGTCTTCTAGGGCTGAGCATCAGGCCGAAACCGACCCGTCCCGACCCGATCCCGACCCCTCCCGAAATCGACGAGGCTGAAAATCCTAACCGAATCCCGACCCGATTCTAGTTTGGGTAATCCCGAATCCCGAACCGAGTCACGAAACAATCCGATTTGTATGGTTTTCTTTGTGTTATCCCGGGTAATCCCGACCCGACCCGAGTCCCGACAAGGCTGAAAACACAAACCGAGTCCTAACTCGAGTTAAAGCCAGTTTGTGTCGGTCGGAGTCAAGCATCAGGTCGGTCAAGATTGCTCAGCCCTAGTCTTCTATTACGCCTGGCCTTACTACGTAGGTGGTTTATGTACTTGCACAAAATTTGAGGTATTTGATTACTATATCATATATAATACTCCGTATGAGAAAAGGTTTAAACAATAACACCCTATAATTGCAAAAGTTCAATATCCATGTAAGAGACATACACTAGTGGGGTGGGTCCACTTTTCATTAACATTTACCATATAATTCTATCATCTTTTCTGCCCTCTTTGAAAATTTCATACTTTTGAAAATTTCATACTTTTGACAGACCTCGAATAATTTTCTAACTTTCTATCATTATGAGAGAAACAGAGAATCATCGTCATCAAATCACCAACTCAACTAATAGTGTTTGACTCTATTAATTTATCTCTACTACATATAAATATAATATAAATAGTGTATAATTATATTTAAAGTTCTCAAAAAAAAAAAAAAAAAAAAAAAAAAAAAAAAAAATTATAATTAGTAATATACCTTAATATCAATTAGTATTATGCACTGATATGTTTTGCACAATCTCACTTATCTCATTTTGGATATATTCTAAAGTCAAATTTTGAAGTAAACACCTTTTGCACAATCTTATTTAATAATGTTATATTCGATCGTCTAAAGATTATAAATTTAAATTTTGTTGCTTTTAGCTAATTAACAACTTTTTGAACCGTAATGCATGATAACTTTCTATTAATGTTGTTACTTAAAAATGCAAGCGCACACTCTACTATAAAACTGTTGGTTTTATGGACAATAAATTAATAGACGTGAGTTAGGATCGAACTCGAGACTATGGGATTGCACACTTTACGTATGAGAATTTAAAGTTAATAATTAAATATAAATGTTATATTTATTTATTTATTAAATGAAATAACTAACGAACGTTAAGTAATTAATGTAATGGATTAAGCAGGCGTTAAAGGTATTGGAAAAGGACTAGATTGCAAAGTTTGGAAGATTCCGGAACCCCTTGTGGAGGTTATGAACCGATCGGCCTAAGGGGATAAGGAAACAAGCCAAACTTGTTCACCAAGTTAGTTGGGTATATATACAAGGCTTAGGGTCTTGATTTTGCATCTCTTGTGCTCATTAGCTAAACCCTAAAAATTGTTTTGTGTGTGTTTTTCTTCTCCAAACCGGTCGAACACCTTTGTGGGTGTCGATCCATTACTTTTCCACAAACCAAGTTATTTGTTTGATAAAAACTAGCATTACTTTAATTCGGTTTAGTACGTGTGTACAAGAACATAGTAATAACATACTTTTGTTATTATCTTGGATTGAATTACAAAGCAGTAAGAGGGTAATCTTATAATCCTATAAACCCTAAATAGGGTTCATCCTAATTGCTAGTTTGTGGATTTGATTCTTGTTCGGCTAGAATCAAGAAAGCGACGATACTTTATTCTTTAGTTAATTAATTATTCATTATATGTTCCTATACGCTTCCGCACTTACTTTGATGTTTATTGTTTATATTTATGATTTGTCATGTTATATAATTCAACGGTGGCATCACGAGTCATTGGTTTTAATGAGTAATTAATTACTAAACACGTAAAAAACGGATATTGTATTGTGTTTGATATGATTTATTCTAGGGTTTTGGTTATGATTATATAAACCCTAATTTTAGGGTTAAGGATTTTGCCCTAATTTGGTTTTAAAAATCTATTATGGATCGAAAAATTTTTTTGGGTGGAAACCCTAAAATTTTTTAGTCGATTTCCTAATTTTTTTTTTAGGGTTTATATTAATTGTTATGTTATCAATATCGAAACCTAGATTTAATATATTTGTTACGTGATAAATTCATGAATAAAGTGTTATGTGACATGGAATTGTATGCGATCTTGTGACTTAATTGAATAATTGTTATGTTATATCCATGATGATACATGCATGTTTGTCATGGATAGTTGCTTGAATTATTATTTAATTGTTAAGATTGGATTAATTGTTAAGTTTATACACATGTATATTTATGATAAATCTTGAATTGGGGATGACTCAATTATATACATTAATGAATCAATTATGTGCAATTTGGTATATCATTAATTATGGGTTTACTTAATCGATTCGTCGATGTATGTGGCTCACTTTCAATTGAGAGAGTGAAAGCCCTAATTAATATATACGTTAATTTAACCTAGACATTGATTATTAATAGGGTTTTATCGAATAAGTTGCATGTGGCTACTTGTTTACACGTATAAATTGTTTATTATGTGCGCATTGTTTTAGTTGTTTATATTTTTATTGGTATTACTTGTTTGTTTATTATGTGCGACGTTTTAAGCAAAGGGTAATTTTGAATAGAAAATAATACGGACTAAACAATGGCGAAATTTAATTGTTTTGGAAGAGTTAAGTTTTCTATAGTTTAATTGATTGGTGACTTTGGTACAATGAGTGAGCAGCTCACCCATTCGAATGAACTATAAAGGGGTTATTTAAGTGCATGCGATCAATACTTTGAATGGATGTCTAAGGTTATGCGTTTGCGCCACCGGTCCTCCGCCTCTGTAAGTTCGAATGGAGCTACTTAGTAAGCCATAAAATGTACAAGCTCATCTTAAGGCGAATTAGTTTTAATTCCATCGCCACTTGGTGGTAATTATCCGAAACACTAAGTGTTTACACTTATGCAAAAGTACGGTATAATGGATGATAATTAACACTAAATTCCTTGATTGGTGAACCCAATACCTCAATCAAAACTTTGATAATTTGATCTTTATGAATTGGTAATAAAAGTTTTTATTAAAATTATGATACAAGATGAATGCATGACATCTTTGTACCTATTTGATTTAACCACATAAAATCAAAACTAGTACCCTTTTAAATTAAGGTATATGCCATCTAATTAAAAGGAACACTTGAAGTTGCAATTTAAGTCATGAGAGTACTTGGCTAGATTGTGATGGAGAGGTAAATCTCTATGTTAAGTGAGACCTTACATGGACATATTTGCAGTTCTTTAAGTTAGACACTTAAGTTGAGTAGGAAGTGAGATCTTGGACTCAATGGCATAAGATGGGATAAAACATGTTTATATTTGCAATAGCTTTGGAAAATATAAATCCCATAATGATCTAGGAGTTGGAAATTGTTTGCCAATTATTGTTCGACAGATTACCCTATTATGTGCTTTCGTTACTAGCAGATCAACTGATGTAATGGAACTGTGATAATTTGGATCCTAGTTTTCGAGAAAATTCTATGGTTATATGAATATTACCTTGGGTATTTTATTTTCTTGAAAAGTTTAATTATCGAAAATACTAAAATTGAATTTTGCTAATTCTTTAAATGTATTAATGCAACATTAAATCGTAAACGTAGGTTATTCTTGTATTGGTAAATTGATCTACACCTGTAAGGGTTTTAGTAGAGTCAACGTTACTAAAAGAATAAACCTAGTCCTCTTTTCACGCGAAAGAGTGAGATTCAACCCTATTCCTTTTCATGAATGAAGAAAGGTATGATAGGACAATTAGAATTGTCTAAATTCTAAATACATAACTCGTAAGCAAATTTTAATAGTTAAGAAAATTGCATATTTCTGAGTTATTAAATTAGAAGCTATACTAATTACTGTATAATTGGTAAAAGACAAACTAGTATATTTTATCTAGTTGTTGTGCTTTGACCATTTAAAAGTACTACTTACAATTGTTGGAATAGTAGAACTATTAAGAAAGAAATTGCATGCCCAATTTTTCAAGTTAATAGCAATGATGGATAAATTCATCATCTACATAGTAGAATACATTTTGTTAAGTACATAAGTAATTGTTATGTATGGACTTTTTCAAAGGTGTAGGGAAGTAAATAGAACACTATTTTCTTTCACTGATTAATGAAACACTTACAATGTTGTCAAATCCGATGGAGTGTTGTGTTCTTATTCTTGAATAAGGAATTAATGTAATGATCTCTTATTCAATGGGAGTTACAAGCTTTGTCATCTTGGTAGTAACTCGATTATCTCTAGAATGTCTTACGATAATTACTCTCCACTTGTAGACACTTATGTTTTCAATGATAGTCATGTACGTTTCCTTATTAGACAATGAAGTGGTTCTACATCTACTAGTTATGCTAATATCAATGACACAATCATATTAGTCACATAAACAAACATATGTCGTGTTGTTTATCTGCTACATGATGTTGTTCCAAGCACAAGTGGGAGAAATCTATATTGTGTGCAAGGTACAACATATAGGTATATGATTTAATGGATTCTCTTGACTGCAAGGTAAGAGACTAACGTTCTAATATAACTTGTACATATCTAATTCAAGAAACACTTGGTGTTACAATTTACGTCATGTGAGAACTTGGCGAGATTGCAACAACAAAGTAAATCTCTATGTAAAGTGAGATCTTGCATGGACATATTTACAGTTTCTAAATTAGACAAGTATTTAGAACATGTGTCAAAATGATATATAAGACTACTTCAAATTAGATATTTATGTATTATTAGAATGACATAAATGAAGTAATCTAATACTACTTCAAATTTGTTTATTTATATATTTTGAATGACATAAATGAAAAATAATGTAGTCCCGCATTATTGTGAAGTAAAATAAATTAACTTGAAATTACTATTGAAACCAAGAGTTGTGTTCATAATTACTTTAATAAACATGTTTATGATTCATTGTAAAGACATAAACATAAAGTCTTTTAAGACTTATAATAAAGTAAGACGTTAACTTGTTATGTTTTTTAATTAAGACATATACAAGAAGTCATTGAGTTGATCAATGATTTATAACGTATAATGGGATTATAACAGTTTATGTTTCTTGTTGAGACATGGATATGAAGTAACTTGGTTAAAAGATACTTGTGTTATAAAGCATGCAATTGGCTTGGAAAGTCTATTATACCATTAAGTTGACTTAGTTGGTAAATAGGTAAGCCAAAAGGAATATGTTTATCTTATATATTGTTAGATTGTCTTACAATATTAATTCTAATGAGTACCACAAGTTGATGGTATGTTCAGTTAGGAGAATCAAACTCTATTTGATTTGTTTGATTCATGATAACCATAACTTCTTTCTTAAATAGTAACAAGGTTAGAATATTGAGTATGGATTGAATATACTCAATATGACTCCAACCTAGAAGATTAATAAAACACCATTTCATTATGGAATGTGATGAATCACATTAAGTTTTAAAATTGAATATTTCGAATTTGTTAAACTATTAATGAATAGGTTATTAACAAAGTAAAGTCAGAAATTATCAACGTGTATTTGTAATGTCCCAAATAGAGAACAATGAAGTTTTGCTCTAATTGCTAAGTATATATAGATAGTCTATATATTACAAAAGGCAAGTGGGAGTTTTTTTTATCTTGAAAGATAAAATTACAAGATACATAATCATCTAAAAACACACTAGTAAATATCATAATGAGGTTGGACATGTAAATGATAGACCTCATGATGATGGAATTTTCATTCATAGATCTGCAAGGATATCTCGGATATTTTGACTTATATCTTTGAGAAATATGAGTTCTGAGGATTATAGTAAACCCGATAATCATTATGATGGATTACCAAATATTGAATTGGGAAAATTACTCATACTATGAATGTTAAAGATGCTGTTCATAAAGATAATCAATTTTTGAAATTTGGTTTATCTTAATAGATAGACTAGAGAATGGAAATGAGTTTCTTCAAAAAGAGATGAAAAACCCTAGTGGTTTGAATTTCTATGTAGAAATCATATGGAAAATATTCTACACATATTTAATGCATGTCTTATGACAAGATTATTAATCATACTTAAGCAATTAATTGTGATTGAATATTCTTTCCTAAGACACATTAAATATATAAAGATGATAATTGTCATACTTGTTTTCATTAATATGAAATATGACAATGGAATATCAAAACTCTTTCTTGAGAAATTACTTGAGCGAGGACGGTAAGTAATTGAAAGGTTTTTTGAATTCATATAATCTTTGGAAGTGTACGAAGTGCAATAATTCATGAATGGATAAATGCATGCATCTATGAAATTATTCTTATGTTTAATTATTAAATCCCATTTTCGATTTATAATTAAAGTAAGATAAATTTTAAGTATTCCTGAAAGCTAGTGAGAGTATTATGTTAAGATTTTAAATCTTATATGTTGAATAACATATAGGAAGTAACATTCCTTGTAAGCTAAATGTTAAGTCTTAGATTGGAATGAAACTTCACTTATAAGATTTAAGAATTAAAACATACAACCTTGGAATATATGTTTATTGTTAATAAACATGTGCAGTAAAATAAATGATTCTAATAAAACATGATATATGGATAAATATCTTTTGACAAGATAGAATATGAATGAATTCTAAGTTTGACATGTAGATTCATCATGTACATCATGTAGTGTATTAAAATTGTTATATCATTCTTGAATAAGAAGTGATTTGACAACATTGATATCTAACTAAAAGTTATTAGATAACTTGTGTAATGAATATTCTAATAGAATTACATCCTTAAAACCTGGAATTGCTCCTAGATTCTATGGATGAACGATATGTCAAATGTTGTGCAAATTGTCATCAGCTTTAAACTTGAAAGTTAGGAAAGCATCAAACATTACACAATAAGATATTAAAGTTTACGGAGTTTTAATGAGCACATTGTTGTTTGTATACAATGATGCTGGTTTAATTGAGATGACACTCAATACTAGTCATGGTAGGATCTCATCCTTGTTAATGGCCATGTGACCTAGTTGTGCTTATCTAAGAGCGCAGTTGCATTATACATTAAAAGAATAAGAATACTTTGAACTTTAAAATATTTGAAAGTTTAAATTGTCATAAATTGGTGAAAGAGGATGTCACACACTTTATGAATTATTATGTGAATTGGTGAATGCACACATACAAGGACTTCACTAATTGAATTCTTGAAATAAGTATTCTCAAAATTATGATAGATCAAGTTGGTTGATTTATGCCTTGTCAACAAGTATGATTGTCATTACTTGAGGCATAATTCATCAAACTGGAATTTTCATGCATTGATCTATTTGGTATTTGGATAAGGGATGTTAAACAATTGTTATAATATAAATCAAATACTTGGTATGTTTGATTTTATAATATATTGTATCCTATATTTGCATGTTTAATCCATGAATAAATTTATTTATTCTAAATCGTCCATTGTCGATTAATGATATGGGAGTATCATTAAACTAAGACAAATCTGAGAGATATGGTAGAATATACTTGAAAGTATATTGATGAGAATGCATACCAATTTCGGATGATATTCAATGAATTGAATATAGGACTTATCCCAACTACATAATTTACTTTGTGGATATTGTTATAAGTAAATTATGAATAGTTATCCTCGGACTTGAGATACCGGATAAGTGTCATGAATGTAGTGCATACGTGGGGCAACTTAACGCTATCGAATCGGTAGTCATAAGGGTTGTTTCATGAAGTGTTGCAAAGTTTGTGGGTTATTCTTGTAGTCAAGATAGAATTTGTTCCTTCAAATTTATTTTGGAGTTTAATCTTCTTTGGGCCCTCGTAGGGTTGACAAGATGTTTGCATGGCCATGCCCAAAGTTCTCCCCAATATGTTCGAAGATTTGGTAATCTTGTTCAATCACTAATAACGAGAAATGAATGGTTGAATAAAGAATGACTTAATTCCATATCTTTATTTAACATGGTATTAGAAACAAAGGATAATAATAATGAGAAATCATTAAAAGGTTTTCCAGGAGCCTTGCTTGAGTTGTACTAGAGGCATCGAAGTGTTGCTAGACGCTAACTGAATGTGATCACTCTATTAAGATATGTCCAAGTGGGAGCTGTTGGTTTTATGGACAATAAATTAATAGACGTGAGTTAGGATCGAACTCGAGACTATGGGATTGCACACTTTACGTATGAGAATTTAAAGTTAATAATTAAATATAAATGTTATATTTATTTATTTATTAAATGAAATAACTAACGAACGTTAAGTAATTAATGTAATGGATTAACGGGCGTTAAAGGTATTTGGAAAAGGACTAGATTGCAAAGTTTGGAAGATTCCGGAACCCCTTGTGGAGGTTATGAACCGATCGGCCTAAGGGGATAAGGAAACAAGCCAAACTTGTTCACCAAGTTAGTTGGGTATATATACAAGGCTTAGGGTCTTGATTTTGCATCTCTTGTGCTCATTAGCTAAACCCTAAAAATTGTTTTGTGTGTGTTTTTCTTCTCCAAACCGGTCGAACACCTTTGTGGGTGTCGATCCATTACTTTTCCACAAACCAAGTTATTTGTTTGATAAAACTAGCATTACTTTAATTCGGTTTAGTGCGTGTGTACAAGAACATAGTAATAACATACTTTTGTTATTATCTTGGATTGAATTACAAAGCAGTAAGGGTAATTCTTATAATCCTATAAACCCTAATTAGGGTTCATCCTAATTGCTAGTTTGTGGATTTGATTCTTGTTCGGCTAGAATCAAGAAAGGTACGCATACTTTATTCTTTAGTTCATTAATTATTCATTATATGTTCCTATACGCTTCCGCACTTACTTTGATGTTTATTGTTTATATTTATGATTTGTCATGTTATATAATTCCAACAAAAACATACCATTTGCGTAAGTTAATGAGTTAATTGTGCCAGCTGATTGATAAAAATTGATCCAAAATTTATTAAATTTATTGTTGAACAATTTCTAACCAAAACGAGGTTAGTATAATTGTAGTATTTTATTTATTGTGCTTTTTTTCCAACTATTCATATTTTCTTTTTCATCATTTACAGATTCATCACAGCATCGCTCCCAATCTCGCTTTTAATCTCGACCCATATTTCAATTCAAGTTTGTTAAGTTGGAACTGGAATGATGTTATTGTAATTTCGGATGATGATGAAGACTTACCAACGCCTGTTACTAAAATCGTTTTGGAGAATCAAGTTTTGATACACATATTTGGTTTTTTAGATTTGTAATTAATGTGCCAATTTGCCCTTTATACAATAAATTTTTTGGTAGACACAGATTTAACGAATATCGAGTTTAACCCGATGATCCTGAAAGCTGAATACCTAAAGAAGATAATAATATAATGAATAAAGTCCAAAATACATCTCGTGGTTTGTCCCGTATCTCGCTTTACATCCTTAAACTTTTTTTTGGCACAAAACCATCCATCCGTTAGTAAAGTTGGCACAAATACATCCCTCTGTTAGTAAAATCAGTCAATGAGGACTAACGGTGCAAATATTTCTCCGTTATCTCCTAACGAAAGAGAGAATATTTGAACCGTTAGTCCTTAGGACTAACTATGCAATTTATTTTCGAAAATAAATTGCATCGTTAGTCCTCCACCACCATCACCGCACCTACCACCTCCACCTCCAACCACCACCCAACGCCACCACCCCCCACCTCCACCACCCCCGCCACCACCACCCACCTCCACCGCCGCTAAGCAAGCACCACAACCACCACCTCCACCATCGCCATCTACCGCCACCAACCACCTCCACCACCACCGAACGCCATCCATCGCCACCACTGCCACCACCACCCACCTCTACCGCCGCTATCCACCACCACAACCACCACCATCGCCATCTACCGCCACCACTACCACCACCACCCACCACCTCCACCACCGCCACCACTGCCATCACCACCCACCTCCACCGCCGCCACCCACTACAACCACCACCACCCACCACTGCCACCACCACCACCCACCGCGGTGGAGGTGGCGGTGATGATGGTGGAGGACAAACGATGCAATTTATTTTCGAAAATAAATTGCATAGTTAGTCCTAAGGACTAACTGTGCAAATATTCTCTCTTCCGTTAGGAGATAACGGAGAAATATTTGCAACGTTAGTCCTCATTGACTGATTTTACTAACAGAGGGATGTATTTGTGCCAACTTTACTAACGAAAGGATAGTTTTGTGCCAAAAAATAGTTTAGGGATGTAAAGCGAGACACGAGACAAACCACAGGGATGTATTTTGGATTTTACTCTAATATAACACATCTCCTACTCATTTTCATTTTGGTTTGCTCTGGTTATCCTAGTTTTGTTTTGTGTAATTCTAGTTCTTGAACCTTGGTGTTTTTCGATTGATTCATCCTGGCATGAGTTTTTTCAAACTATGTTAAGATATTTTAATTTTAAATATTTATTTTATTTTTTGAGTTGAATTATCGCATGTTACAAATTTTTTTAATTGCACTTTGATTGTTTAAGTTGTATGGATACACATTACACGAAATACTTAATAGCAATATTGCAACTATAACTATTTGATGTTATGCATGTGTAATCTTTTTTTTTTTTTTTTTTTTTTAAACAAAGATTACATTTCACTCCTCACAAATGGAGGTAATTTGAACACAACAAGTTACATTGAACATAATGGGCAAAGTCGAAGCCGACTTGCCAAACAAAATACACGAGGCAACAAGTTAAGCCAAAAGAAAGCATACACCCTAATAGTTGTGACAGACTACAACAACACCATACAAGGGTGGGGAAAATCACCAAAGTGAGCTTTTGGTAGACACAACCATATGAAGATGTAGTTTGACAAAAGTACACAAAGTACAGATAACATACATAGAAGATAAAACTGAGCATCCTACAAGGAGCCAAAGCAAAGCCAAACAGATCTAGAATCAAAACCCAAAGCTAAAGCAAGTTATCAATGGCGGACCACAATGATCCGAGCGGGAAGGACGGATGGTAATGGATCCGAGCGAGAAGATAGCGGTGGCGGCGTGAAGATGAGAGATGACCGATCTATGAGTAAGAGCTATTATTTTGGGAAGAGAAAAAAGTACAAGAGGTTCAGACGGCCGGCCTAAGCCAACCACCGGGAAAGGTCGAGATTTGTTTGGTTAGAGGCTAGAGAGAGAAGTTAGAGCGAGGTTAGAGAGTTTTGTGGATTTGCATCAAATATTTATATAATTAAATATTAATCAAAACTTATTAATAATATAATTAGAGGTCTAGTGTACTAGATAGATTTCATCTTTCCATAAAACACTAATGGAGGTTAAGGACAAAAGAGGGGCACAATCATTCAATTATTAAGGGCGTTTAATTAAGTAAAGAAATGCAATTATGTACTATAATTAAAAAATGTTGTTCCATTATATTAATACCCGTGTAATCTTTAAGGCCCTACCAAATCTCTACGAATCAAACAAAAGAATTGTGAAAGCATGATGTGATTGGAAATTTGGAATTACAAACTTCACTAATTCGTTTGGGTCTAAATCAAATCGAAACGAATGGAACAAGTTTGTATCGATCAAACCTGTTTGTCTTGTTTTATTTGAGTTTTAACCCAGAATATGTTTACTCGAATAAAGGCTCTAAAATTTCTTGAAAGTTTTAAAGCACATGTTTTGCGAAAAAGAAAAGACTGGTCGGAAATCTGGACGCATTGGTTTCCCAATTTAATTTGAAAGATTTAGTTTAGTGATCCATTGTCATAGCTTAGCAACTATCTTCGTTAGAATGTTTTTTTACTTAAAATTCTCAAAATGAGAAATGTTCAGGTGCTGTTTGTTTGTTAAGATACTCTAAGTCTGAATCTGAATCGTACATTTGAATTTAAATATGAATCTGTGAAGGAAAACTCTAAATCTGAATTAAAAGAATAACGTTGTTTATTTTTTCAACGTTTAAAGGATTAGAACACAAAACAACTAGTTTATATATCATTAAGAGGTAATAAGTTCCGATTAAGAGGTATTAACTGATTTTATTGTGCTCTATTGTGCTCTTATATCTTGCCTCACATGTTGTCCTATAAATTATATTTGACAACCCTTTTTCAATCTTAAAATTGTTTCTAAATTTTGTTGGAAAATTTAGTGCACTTGTGGAATTAGTTCACACCTTATTTTGGGTTAGGAGGTACGGAGTGTACACCCATGAGGTCCCTGAACACCCTGACTCGACTTAATAGTGGTTTGTACTGCAAGTGTATTGGTTACTACCGATAGTGTAGTAATCGATGGTTCCTACCGGTAGTGTTATGGTTCCTGCTTGCTAGTGTAATGGTTCCTGTTGGTAGTGTATGGTTCGCCGCTAGTGTAATGGTTCCTCTTGGTAGTGTTGCGAGAATTATTTTGTAATGACTTTGACTCATTCAATTGGTGTTATGAGCGCTTTATGACCACGTTTAATTGGTCATGTAACCACTATTTCTAAGATTATGGAGGTTTATTATGGGTGATTAATTGGCGTTAATCACACATAATGTCCATTGATTAGTGTTGAGTGTTCTCTACTATAAATAGAGAGTGACATCTTCAGCTTGAAGACACACTGAAAAAGAACAATACCATGAGAAACAAACAGATAACATAAACACTTGTAAGCGCAAGGGTTATTGAATTGTGCCTAATTCTATATCCAACATTTGGTCTTATCCCAAGTAGATATTCGTGTAACCCAGGCATTAGGATCGAATAGTTTACTTTGGAAAGTGATTACACGATTCCAAGTGATATCCGGTAATCACTTAGTGGTATTGCGGTTACTCTCGATTGTTTTAACCTTGTTCGGGAACTACCACCAACAATCAAAGTAAACTATTTGTGATAATCAATGGTGCTGCCGCAATGAACACATGGCCTCAAACTTTGCCAAGCTTGATAAGTTTGAAGGGTGGACTTTAGGAGGTGGCGAAGAAGATGCACTTCTTTGTCAAGCATGCGTGTGGTTTATGTGCTAACCACTCCTATTCACGATGATGGGATGATGCTACAAATGGAGCGGATCGGGAGAAAGAGCAAATGGGAGAATGATGACTACATATGTAGAGGTTTAATTCTCAATGGTATGTCTGATTCTCTATTTGACATTTATCAGAACTTTGAATCTTCCAAAGAACTGTGGGATTCCTTAGATGCCAAATATATGGTTGAGGATGCATCAAGTAAGAAGTTCCTTATTAGTAATTTCACAAATTACAAAATGACTGATTCAAGACCAGTTATGGAACAATACAATGA
Source organism: Chrysanthemum lavandulifolium (assembly GCA_022545495.1). NCBI lineage: Eukaryota > Viridiplantae > Streptophyta > Magnoliopsida > Asterales > Asteraceae > Chrysanthemum > Chrysanthemum lavandulifolium. The sequence continues at coordinate 22,685,272 of CM040243.1, forward strand.
ACTTCTTGGTATACTTGGAACGTTTACACAACACAATACGCACATGGATGAGGCTATTTCAGTCTCTTGTGTCATTGACAAACTTCCCCCTTCTTGGAAAGATTTCAAGCATACCTTGAAACATAAGAAGGAGGAGTTAACTCTGGTTGAGTTGGGCAGTCATCTGCGCATTGAAGAATCTCTCAAGGTGCATCTGTTGTCAATATGGTGGAGCACAACAACTCCACCAGGTACGATGACAACAAAGGCAAACGTAAACATCATGAAAACACAAGAGCAGATCCTAACAAGAATGCAACACCTACTTGTTGGAAATGTAGCAAACCGGTCACATTAAAAGGGATTGCAAAGGTGTTAAAGTTGGTGGTAAAGCCAATGGATCGAGCACTAATGGTTCGTGGAGTGGTGGTTCACCAACTCACCGAAAGGTCGAATATGTTTAATAAGTCTTTTCGATTTATTATGTTACATATGTATCCGAATCTTATTATGTGCGGGATGATGATGTTGCGTGGTGGGTTAACTCGGTGCAACAGTTCATGTGTGCAAAGATAGAAGCGGTTCAAGACTTATGAGTCACCGAATGATGGTTCTATTCTTCACATGGGAAATAAGTCAACGACCTTAGTGCATGGTCATGGTTGTGTAGATCTTAAATTTAGTTCGGAAAGATTGTAACTTTGTTTAATGTTATTCATGTTCACGATATAAGGAAGAACTTGGTTTCAAGTAGTATTTTGAATAATCATGGATATAAATAAGTTATCGAGTCCGATAAATTTGTTCTTTCTAAGCATAGTGTTTTATTGGTTTTGGATATTTGTGTAATCAAATGTTCGAGCTTAATATTGTCACCGATAGTGTTTATTCACCTTTGTGACCACCTCGACGACCGAGTCTACCCTATGGCATGCAAGACTTGGCCATGTACGCTATAAAATGATGCAAGATATGTCTAAGGATGGGTTAATCCTAGCATTTGACATGGACACGAAAAGTGTAAAACTTGCATGTTGACCAAGATAACCAAGAAACCTTTTCGTGGTATTAATCATGAGAATAAGCTCTTGAGCTAATACACGATGACTGTGTGATTTGCATGCCACTCCTCTTTGGGGAATAAGAAGTACTGTGACATTTATTGATGATGCTTCTAGGTTTTGTTATGTCTATCTGTTACATTCCAAGGATGAAGCATTAGATAAATTCAAAGTGTTTAAAGCGAAGTTGAACTACAACTTGGGTCTTTGATCAAAAGATTAAGGACCGATAGGAGAGGTGAGTACATGGATACTCTGTATTTTAGTCTGTTGGTATAATCCATGAAACGATCGCCCTTATACTCCTCAACAAAATGGTATTTCGAAAGGAAAAACGGTCTTTCAAGGAGATGGTTAATTCCATGTTGTCCTATTCAGGATCGAGTCAAGGGTTCAGGGTGAAGCTATGTTAACGACTTGCTATTTATTAAATAGGGTTCCCAACAAAAAGAACAAGGTTACCCCTTATGAACTCTGGACTAAAAGGAAACCCAACATGAACTATCTCAGGGTTTGGGGTTGTAGGGCTGTTGTAAGACTCCCCGATCCTAAGTTGAAAACTTTGGGTGAAAGAGGCATTGAATGCATCTTTGTTGGATATGCTAAGCATTCCAAGGCTTTTAGGTTATATGTTATTGAACCTAATGAATATGTTTCAATTAACTCCATAATTGAATCAAGGGATGCAAAATTTGATGAGAATAGATTCTCATCAGTCCCTAGACCGAGTATGAGGATTCCTAATGGAACTCATAACACTGGTGTATCAGAGGTCCCTGATGAAGTGCCATCAGAGGTCCTTGATGAGGTTGTGGTTCAACAACCTGAACCTATGCTTAGAAAGAGCAAAAGGTTCAGGACTCCAAAGTCATTTGGACCTGAGTTTCAACTATACTTAGTTGAAGGAACAAGGATGAGGTCTCGACCAATACTCCTATTGCTTCATTGTTGAGGATGATCCCAAGACATTTGAAGAAGCAATGAAGTCCCGGATATTGCTTTCGGAAAGAATCAATCAATGATGAGATGGATTCCATTCCATCATGGGCAACAACACTGGGTGTTGGTTGATCTACCACTTGGTTGCAAATGGATTTTCAAAAGGAAAATGAAAGTAGATGGAACTATTGAAAAGTTCAAGGCTAGACTAGTCATTCGGGCTTTAAACAAAAGTCGGGGATAGACTATTTTGATACTTATGCCCTTGTGGCTCGATCGATACCATAAGATCGCCGATTGCTTTAGCATCTATTCACAATCGATTATTCATCGATAGATGTAACAACTTTCTTGAATGGTGAATTGGATGAGGAGGTTTATATGAACCAACCTCGTGGCTTCATCTTTCCCGCAATGAAAACAAGGTGTGTAAACCGATTAAGTCATTTATGGACTAAAGCATGCACCTAAGCAATGGCATCAAAATTTGATGAAGTGGTTTTGTCTATTGGTTATGTTCTTAACCAAGTCGACAAATGTGTATATAGCAAATTTGATGAATCGGTAAAGGAGTCATCATTTGTCTATATGTTGATGACATGTTGATCTTTGGCACCGACCAAAATCAGTTGACGACAAAGGAATTTTGTCATCAAGGTTCTCCATGAAGGACATGGGAGAGGCGATGTTATCCTTGGTATAAGGATTAAACATGAAAGTAAAAGAATTTCTATCTCTCGATCTCATTATATTGAGAAGGTGTTGAGAAAATTCAATTACTTTGATTGTACTCGATGAGTACACCTATGGATACTTGAAGTCGATGCCTAATAATGGCAAGGTTGTATCTCTACTTGAGTATTCTAGGGTAATTGGTTGCTCGATGTATGTCATGACTTGTACAAGGCCCGATATTGATTTTGCGATGGGTAAGTCGAGCATGTATACTAGTAATCCTAGTGCTCATCACTAGCAAGCGATTCGAGGGTATCTTGAAGTATTTGAAGAGAACTATGGATTATAGTCTCTATATCTTGGTTACCCATCGATGTTGGAAAGATACACCGATGCAAGTTGGATCAAGAACATCAAGACAATTCGTCTACCGGTGGTGGGTATTCCTACTTGGTGGAGGTGCAATTTCTTGGGCATCCAAGAAGCAAACTTGCATCACCAGTTCAACAACGGAATCGAATATGTGGCTTAGCAGCAATTTGGTAAAGAAGTGAATGGTTGAAAACTTGCTTCTTGAGATTCCATTGTGGCCTAAACCTATAGCACCTATTTCTATCCGTTGTGATAGTGCAGCTACATTGGCAAAGGCTTATAGCCAGATATACAATGGAAAGTCTAGACACTTAGGTGTCAGACATAGCATGATTCGTGAGCTTATCATGAATGGGTGGTATCTATAGAGTTTGTTAGATCTCAACAAAATTTAACTGATCACTTGACGAAGGGTCTAGATAGAAACTTGGTTATAAAGTCTGCTAAAGGGATGGGTTTAAGTCCAATTTAGTCATTGAATGCTAAGACACCCAACTCCTCATAAGGAAACTTGGGAGCCGAGTTCAATGTGAAAAGTGAACATTCGATGGATTTGGAGCACATGTTTTTATACATCCCAAGGTTGTGCTCGAACTCTTTGAAAAGGAGGATGAAGTCTTTACTTCTCAATGGTTAATTTTCTTTGAAAAAGTGCTTGGCAGGAGCATGAATAAAGAGGAACCACCTATGTGAATGTTGAAGTTTTGCCGCTTTAGGGAGCTTTGGACTTTTAGCTCTTACAACATTTATTAATTTGGATATGGACACATGGCTTGTTTAGTGTCAGGAGCTGTTAAGTGTTTGAAAACTTGTGTGAATTTTATCTTTATGTATTCAAATGGGTTGAAGGGTTCAATTCTTAGAACACCCTGATTCTTGAATATTTGAACGTGTAATGTACTAAAATGAAAATTCAATCCTCAAGATATTTTCGTTTATGCACATGTTTTGTTTGATGTTTGTTTTTCTTGGCAAGGAAGTGAACTAAATTTGGGGAGGATTGTTGAAAAATTTAGTGCACTTGTGAGATTAGTTTACACCTGGTTTTGGGTTAGGAGGTACGGAGTGTACACCCATGAGGTCCCCGAACACCACGACTCGACTCAATAGTGGTTTGTCTTGCTAGTGTATTGGTTACTCTCGATAGTGTAGTAACCGATGGTTCCTCTTGGTAGTGTTATGGTTCCTGCGGCTAGTGTAATGGTTCCTGGCGATGGTTCCTGCCGGTAGTGTATGGCTCCTGCCGCTAGTGTAATGGTTCCTACTTGGTAGTGTTGCAAGAATTATTTTGTATGACTTTGACTCATTCAATTGGGTACATTATGACCGCTTATGACCACGTTTAATTGGTCATGTAACCACTATTTCTATGATTATGGAGGTTTATTATGGGTGATTAATTGGCGTTAATCACACATAATGTCCATTGATTAGTGTTGAGTGTTCTCTACTATAAATAGAGTGACATATTCAAACTTGAAGACACAATGAAAAGAACAATACCGGGAGAAACAAACGGATAACATAAATACTTATAAGCGCAAGGGTTATTGAATTGTGCCTAATTCTATAACCAACATTTGGTCTTATCCCAAGTAGATATTCGTGTAACCCAGGCATTAGGGTCGAATAGTTTACTTTGGAAAGTGATTAAACGATTTCAAGTGATATCCGGTAACCACCTAGTGGTATTGCAGTTGCTACTGATTGTCTTAACCCTGTTCTGGGAACTACCACCAATAAATTTGATAACCTTTTTTTTAACAAATCAGGAGACCTTTTAAGCATTTAATGTCACATCTAAACTTACTTAATTTTTGACACAATATCGCATAAACGAACATTTAATTACAATATTACAACTATAATTATTTTCCGTTATAAAATCCAGTCACTATTCGTGACTACTTGCTTATTACATGTAAAGGAAGATAACCTTGTATCATGATGACAAATCAAACTCACATAAAAATGAGTAATTTTACACATGTTTTTCTTCTTATTTTTGAACAGCTATATATTAAAAAAAAAAAAAAAAAAACGAGGCAATTACATATATGCCCACCAAAAGTTACATATTTGCATATACTCAAAACATGCTTAAATGTCATCAGTACATTATGTATTAAAACCTTGTATTTTAGAAAAATATGAAAATATTCATGTTTTAGTGAATATATATGCAATTTCAAAAAAAAAAAACTCGTATGAAGCTAGCATTACACCTCTTTCTATATATCTAATTATAAAAATGTTAAAGAGCGTATGTATAGGAGATTTTGCACTTTAAAAAGGGTGTTGCTATATTAGTATACCCAATAAAATAAGAACATAATTTGCACATTCAAAATTTTTATTTACACATTTTAATATACAATTTTTTTTTTATTTACATACTTTAATATACAAATATTTAAAGCATGATACTATATGTCTCAAATGCATGCATCGAAATGTCTGAGTCGTATTCAACGAACCAATTCACAATAAGATATGAGGAGAATAGTAGAATTGTCCTTTCAACTCCATGTTCATTCACTATAGGCCAGTTAATCTTTGACTCTTCTATAACATTCCATTAAAGGCTAAATAGTAAAAAAAAGTACTTGAATCTGGATAGACCTACGGCATACGATGCATATATCATGTGATGAAATTAAATAGAGTGCACATAAGCTTCTCGATCGACATTTACTAATGACCTATCAAAAACCAAAATGGCGATTTCTAAAGCCCGCCCGTCATGATCGGTGAAGGTTTTAAAATAAGCTCATCGTCCAAACGATGAAGCTTATAGCTTACATAAAGCTTTATCTTAACAACTCAATCTTTTATGAGGCTTCCTTAAATTGAAGAAATTTTTATTAAGCTATCAAAAAAAGGAGCTAGAGGCAAAACAAGTAAGTTATAAAGGACTATTATAAGTGTCCATAAACAAAGTGTTAACTTATAATAGTGTTAACTTATATAGATTATAGAATCAACACGACAACTTTAAAGAGATAGTAACCTGCAGCTGCTTTGCACCATAGAATATTTATATTTCATTCATGCACCATAGAGGAAAATTCAACCAAAATATTAACAATTCACAAATAAACCAACGTTTTCAATTCTTTTGACGTAATTCATACGAAACACAATATATATTGTTCAATTATTATATTGTTAGCAGCCTATCCATCTCTCTCAAGATTCCCTTTTATATATATTTTTTCAAAAATATATATATAGACTTTATTTCTTTATGCATCCATGAATGACCATGTTGCGATGATGCAAATTTATTGACAATAAACATTTTATAAAAACATGTTTTGTGCACCTAATAAATAAACTCGATCATGTCAAGTATTTTGTTCATTGATGTGCACTTAAAACAAACATATAGACATGTCTGATTTTATCCTTGAAGTACATAAACTCTGTTGTGTTCATGATTGTTTTCTTCTTTATTTTCTTAATTGTATCTGGCCTGCATTTTTCGTGATTAATTGTTAGGCAACATGCAAATGTTTGTGAACCATCTACAAGACTATTAAGACTGTTTGTGAACCTCCCTCACTTGTGGTTCACAACAGGAATAGGGTTACGAAACTAGATTGGATTGAGTGGATCTGTTATCCGACCTCTGCTTGTTCTAAACTCTTGTAATTTCTTTATTCTCTAGTGTCTTTCTAAAGCTTTTAATAAATATCTCCTACTTAAAAAAAGAGAGCATAAATTGGAGTTTCTGGCATAGAAGAGGACACATGCACAGACATGAGACATGAGAGACATTCGGTTAAAATCTATCTCGAAGTTAGTTTTTTAATTAAAATGTAAGAAGTTGCTGTTAGATTGACCTAACCGACTAAATGAATCATGGAAATATATGATGCAAATGAAATATCATAATTAATTATTATCCATACCCTACTTACATATAATAATAGAAAGATTAAAATTGAAACTAAAGTAATGGCTTAGTGCTTATAATGCCCTTGATGAAGAAATTGAAATGAAAATGATAGAGGGAAAAAAGTTTCCTTATCGGGACCCATGACATGTCTCCTCATTACTAGACTAAATATTTGATATTCATCTTTTTCTTCTTTCTTCACTATTTATTTTTACTATTTTTCACCTTGGAGGATCATCCATTTTTTCCCAAAAACACACAAGAACTTTCTTCAGAAAGCACATCCACATGTCAAGTACCACACCAAAAGATCCATCCGAAGGGTCCTCTCGATCTACTAGCGCGGATCAGAGTCAAAATCCTACCCCTTTAAGCCGTTACGAATCACAAAAAAGACGCGATTGGAACACTTTTGGGCAGTATCTAAAGAATCAAAGGCCACCTGTTTCTCTCTCACAGTGCAACTTTAGTCATGTTCTCGAATTCCTAAGATACCTTGATCAATTTGGAAAAACTAAGGTTCATTTACATGGTTGTGTTTTCTTTGGGCAACCTGACCCTCCTGCCCCTTGCACTTGCCCTCTCAGGCAAGCGTGGGGCAGTCTTGACGCTTTAATCGGGCGATTAAGAGCCGCATATGAGGAAAACGGCGGCTCTTCAGAGAACAATCCATTTGGAAATGGAGCAATTCGGGTTTATTTACGAGAAGTGAAGGAGTGTCAAGCTAAGGCAAGAGGGATCCCTTACAAGAAGAAAAAGAAGAGGAAGAATCAAATTAAAGCGAACGATGAACTGAATGCTTCGAAGCTACAAGCTACTTGAAACTTGCTCAACTTTCATGGTCTCCACGCCAAATGGTAACTATATTTATAGTCATACATACATGATAACTTATAGCTAGCTAGCTATTTTTTTTTTCAAATTCGTTACCTAAAGACTTCCAATTTCTTGCTGTAATCGGAAACCCTAAAACCAATGAACCAGAAACCCTAATTTTCAAGATTAAGTAGTAGATTTTTAAAACATATAGGCTATCTCTTGAAATTTGTAAAAACAGTACTACTTAAAATAGAGCAAGGGAATGATCAAGGACGATAGTCTCTCTCATATCATGCAAAACACTGTTTATGGATGTTGTTTAAATTAATATTTGTGGTTCAAATGTCTACTTTTAAAAATTTGTTTTGGCCCTTTTAGGATTTGCTACGATTTTGTGCCCCCTATGGATGACCATGTTAAGATAATCATCTCCTTACATAGGTCTTACATTATTAAGCTTGTCTGATTCTTTGAAATACTAATTAATTTTAGTACAAAAGAATCTCCTTTCAACTTGAAACAAAACCAAAGGAAAAATAATAAAATAAAAGAACAAACACTAGCTAGCTAGTTACAGTTTTATTTAGATATAATGGAGAATTAACTAATGTTTTTAGTAGATTAGCTATGATCAATGCTTGTCCTAAACTATGCAACGGACAATGCTGTCATTTTATGCCTAGTTTGGATTGATTATACTACACTCCTCCTATATGATGTTTAATAGTATATTCTTATCTGTATTGCGTGTTTAAGACAATAATCTTTGTTTTATCGTATTTTGAAAGCTAATTATCGAATTGTTTTTGCGTACTCTACATTAAACTTTGTTTCTATAGCGTATTTTGATCGCACAATAAAGAATCGATATTGTGTGTTAAAACTAGTCTTTTAACCACATCAATGATCCGTTCACAAGTTATACTCCAAAACTTGAGTTAAAGCTGGGACATATATGCAGGAAGGTGGAATCTAATGTTAACTGCGCATCTACATAACTACATATAGACACATTCATTATCCAGCAAGCAGAATAAACACAAAGCAGATTCTATGAACATCATTATATCCCCCATCATCGAATATAATGGCCATGCTTAGGTTTCATTCTTCTAGCTTTTGTGTTGTTGTGTTGAGATTCGATCTATTGAAAATCTTTAATCTTAAGCTAAATATAGGTGGTTTGTAATATTTGTTAGATTCATGTGAAAATATAACCTAAATAGGATAGAGGTTAATTTGTGTATCTCGTTGCTCTATTAGACTATAAAAGAATATTAGACTGAAAGAACATGATAATTTATCAGATTCCCCTTGTAAAAGAAAAGTGTACTAATGAAGATGGACAGTGGCATTTACTCACAATCATTTTCTGTGAAAGAAAGTAGCGAATGACTTGATAGTTATTGATTAATTTAGGTTTTGCGCGTGTAAGAATTTTCCGGTTCTCCATGGCTTTTTTGTGTAATACAGAATGTTTTAGGGGTTATATTTGTGTTTTAGGGTTTGTGGCTGATGGATTTATATATGATTTTGGATTCGATCTTGTATATCTTCATTATATATGTTTGCTATGTTTTGCATTCGCTTTCGCTTCTCATTTTGATATTTCTTCTTTAAACTTTGGTAAATTCGAGTCCCAAAAGTATCATCTAAATATGGCACATATGTCCGTGGAATGGGACATGGCGAGTAGCGATAGTTATTTGTCGAACAAGATATGAGGGATATTTTGAAGTAATAATATTTTACCGAGTTAACCCTTTTACTCAAAAAAAGACATGAGTGACAAAAAGAAACTTTTCCTCATAAAGAAGAATATCAACCTTTATTTCCCTATCTAGAAATAAAACAGCAAGATCATGTATACTAGGAATTGAAAGTATGGATCTTTTAACAAAACTAAAGCCAAACTGGTAACATAAACCATAAAAGTACAGTAGGCCATAGAGGACTTTCTCAAATGTATCAATATAAGACGTGTATCAAAAATGTTACTCGTATAGTGCGTTAACTTTCACTTTTGTACCAATGTGATACATGGGTTACCGTAAACCACCTAATAAGTGAATTTTTAATCAAAATAGGCCCTTGCAATATTTTTTTTCGCAAAATAGGACCCCTTTCGACTTTTTGCAAAATAGGTCCTTGTGCGATTTTAGTCCCCGCAACAAAACTCTTTTTCAATCTCTTCTCCCCATCTCCACTTTATTTCCAGTCACCACCATTTCTTATACTTAGTTCAATTTCAAATGTAATTTTTTGTATCTATAATAACTAAGGAAACAAAATTATACCCAAATTTATAATTTATTTTCAAAATACCCAATTTTATATCCAAAATACCCATGAATTTCACAAGTTTGTGCATTTTTCTTGCAAATTTGGTCCTTATTATTATTATTATTTTTAATATTGCTTATTTTAACCGGCATGAAATTTCTTTTGGATAGCATGAAAAACTGTAGGTATTTTTTCAAAAATGATTCTTGTGCGATTTGTTTTAATTAGCATGTAATTTTATATACTTAATTATATCTATCAATTTATTTCACTAGTAGAGTGAAGGCCTAAGTGTTAAAAAAATGTATAAAGAGTAAATCTGTAAAAGTAACTCGCATGAGAACCAGTTTTTTAAACTTCGAACAACGATCAATTTTGTCAAAAGAGTTTTGCAGCAAGGCTAAAATTGCACAAGGACCTAGTTTGCAAAAAATCACATGGGACTTGTTTTGCAAAAGAAACAAATCGCAAGAGACCATTTTTGTTCAAAAAATCACTTTTTTAGCCAGTTTACCGTCACCCATGTATCACGTTAGTACGAAAAAGAAAGTTAACGTACGCACTACACGAGTATTATTTTTTGTACACGTACCATAACAGTACACTTGAGAAAATATACGTCTATTTTATGGCTTAATCCCTGGTTGAAAAACCTCGGATCACCATCAGCATTTTGATAATCCAACATCATAAGCATGACACATCTCAGATTATATAAGCCAAACAAACTGATGAATAGGATAAACCTTGTTCTGATCAATAGCATGAAAAAAAAATCGTATTTATTAATTTGATTTGATAAATAATGTTCTCGGACAGAAAAATTCGGGATATTTTGGTTGCAAAACATCTTACGGGTTTTTCGAGTGGCTGAAAGTCCTGAATCTATGTAGATCTTCATATCGTGTAAATACATTGGATGTGCATGAGATCAGAGGTGGTAATAGATACAATAGGCCTAGCATGCTTACTGAGTTACTGACGTACTCTAACACCACGTTAACTGGTAACACGATTTACATGTAACATCTTAGATGCATACGAATAAATTATATGATGTATTTTTGGGGTTTATACAATGCTTATAGACGATTTTTTAAACCTAGTCGATTTACCGTAGTAAAAGGGACGGTATTGATGAGTTTGAAATTTATGGAGCATCAATGAGGCAAGGAGTTAGATGCAGAAATCGTAGCATTAACATTTGTGACCTTGTGAACTTGTTTTAACGAGGGGGGAGGAGAATGATTGGAAGATATTAACCACAACCAGATGACGAAAAAATATAATTAAGGTATTCACATATATTGGATAAATCACTGCTAAAAACTCAATAGACGCAGGTTCAAGTCTCATTATTAGAATTTGCTTCATATAGGTACTCATCTTCGCAAAATCTATGGGCACACTGGAGAGACTTTGTGGAATAAGAGCTCAGGGGTCCGAGTCTTGGCTTGTGCTCACTCCAGTTGGTGCCCCACTAGGCCAGAAGAGTTGCCGGAGCTATTTCTTGTGGGGTGGACAATGGCTGATGCCAAAAGGCACCTGTGGTCGTGGTGTTCGTCAATCTACACCTTTGTGAAACCATCGCTAAAAAGACCTAGGTACAAGGTCTTTTTTTTAAGGGAACTTCCACCCCTGGTAAAATTATGAATCAACAAACCGTTTAAAGAACAATGGAATATGGCCGAAATGTCACATTAAGCTCAAGCAACCGCTTGAACAACCACTAGATCATTTATGACATGCTATAAATGAACAACTAGTTACCAACAACTAGAATAACTACTAAAACATAAAAGACATGCAAAATAATAATAATAATAAAAAAAAAAAAAAAAAAAAGAAAATCCACATAAAAGATTACTTCTCGAATCGCCTTAAAGCTTGAAATCAAACTGTTTTTTGAATTTCTCAAATTGCCCAGGTAAGTCATAAACCTGGGCCGCATAATCATCCGAAAAATAGCCTTCAAGCTCGTTATTTCCTCCTGCTAATGAAAAGTAATTGTCCATAGGATCATTTGGCTCTAACACCTCATCATCACTATCTGAATCAACCACTTCACCCACCTTAGATAATGGGTTGCCCTTCCTTTCACCATCAGTCACCGGAATAGGTTTACCATTATCATCCACATGGATAACTTTCCCATCATTAATAAGCTTTTCAAGCTTCCCAATTTTGTAAGCGATAGGAGTGTTCTCCATAGGCGATGGAGGCATAGTTTTGGAAGAACTAGAGATAACTTCAGGAGTACACGTAGTGCCAATCACATGTTCCAAAGCCGAATCTTGTTCCATAAGCATATCAAAACTGTTTCTCAAATCAACAAGATTGATATCATCCACCCAATTATTATTCTTACGTTGGTCATCCTGGGATGGAGCCGTACTACTAATAGGATCAGTAGTAGGTTTGTTACAAGACGTAGAACCTGCATTAACGTTGGAGAACCTGTATTCGATTGGACAAAAGGCTTAGACGATGCTCCTCCATTCTTTGGCTTAGTAACCGGCCGATAGTAATACGAAACTTTAGGCTTTTGAAAACGAATCCCACCAACCTGACGATTAGTACCCTGAAGCTTACTTTTTCCTCTCATCCTATAAGCTTCAACGAAACCCTCTTCATCAACCGACGATTTATCTTTCACAATCGGTTTCACTCTCTTAGGATATCCATCATCATTGTGATCAAATACTTTACAACACATCTTGGCGGCTTCCACTCATATTCAATATCAATTTTTTTAATGAATGACCTGACCCATTAGGGTAAGGGATCGCAACCACAAGAGATTCAGGTAAGGCTTCCTTTGACGACACTTCCAGGGCCCTAGCATAGGAATTACGACCCACTACTTAAGGCACATCGTACTCGTGTAGGAATCAAGCATGATCTGACGATCAATTGCGTTATAATCAAACTAAGACCAACCTCAAAATACGCAACAACCGAAATATTATGGAGTTTAACCCAAACAGGAGCAAAGGTTATATCATCTTTTGTAAGTTTAGTGTTCGGAGTCTAATTATTCAAAAAGATAGGTACCAATCGTATCAACCATGGACCTCCTTCCAATACCCTTTCCATACCCTATTTGGTTTCAAATTGGAACAGAAAAAACCATTATTAAGCATAACCCTTTGTAAACCAAACTTCGCCCATGTATTTCTAACGTAATTTTCAACAACCGGAAAAGCGAGTCTCTTACCAATGAAATAACCATACAAAGTATTAGCGAATCTAGAGCTTACCTCATCGATAGCTTACCTCATCGATAGCTTCCAAAGGAATGATAACATTAGTACCAGGCACACAATTTTTGTTTCTCATCTCCGAAATCTTAACGGTCTTCTTGGGTGTTTTATCCCTAAACACATTCGCAAAAGATATAGGAGTAGAACCTGATTGAGGCACCAAATTTGGCACACTCGCATCACTTGTACTCAGACCCACATAAATATTAGGACCATTAACCGCACTAGACGATCTCGCACCTTCACTCCCACCCAATGATTTACCATCAGTATTCGAAGCTTTAGACGCACTTTTATTAATCAGAAAACCCTTCTCCATCATAAAAACGCACGCACACTAATAGAACAGGTAAAAAATGCATGCAGCAACAACCAATCTAAAAGGAAAACCCTAACTCAAAGTTACGATTTTAAACGCTAGAAGCATGAAACACTAACCCATCACAATAATCATAGCAGGTGAATTGAGTGACAAAAACAGCAAGAACACGATCAAGACACAAGAAACCCTAAACTGAAACACGCTCCAACAAAAAAAACAGCAAGACGAATTACCAATCAATAAATTTAATAAGAGTGTGAAAGAGAACACAATCAGACACAAATCATTGATGGAAAATACGAACAAGGCTGAATTAGTGGCAGATCAGATGATGAAATTTAGAGGCGGCTCGGGTTTCTGAATCGCCCACACAAGGGAGAGATTTTTAGGGTTTTTTTTTTTATCAAAGAATTTTACCGTAAAATGTTGTTTATAGCTAAATTACAAGTTCAATTATGCTTATAGCTAAATTACATCCCTCTAATATACTTGAATACAAACTACTGTATGAGTTATACAATCACCATTATGAAGTGCCAAACTGATACTAGTTTGTAGGCTTAATTGTAAATAGAAAAATGTTCGCATTTTTTTTGTATATATACGGATCAATGTTTTTTATAGTGATCGAGGATCGATCGTGTTCCTACTGTTGTACACTCATCGCTCAATAGTTTGTTTGGAGTTTTACTGAAATCAATTTTTTCCCAAAAAGCAAGCACTTTCTTGAAAGGAGATAAATTTGAGAGTGTTAGGGACATATTCAAACCACTAGGAAGTTATATAAACTTAATTTATTAAAGAGGCTACCATATACAAAGAAAACTAATACAAATTCTAAAGGGCAAAGTGAATTGGTGTGGTAGTGTAGTTTCTAGGAATTGTGAGGTAAGAAAGATAAGAATACATGGTCCTAGTTAGATACTACTAAGGAGGTTTGGTTGGTCCTACCTCAAGGTGTGTGTTCCCTGTTTGATTGAAGCCATTGTTATAGATGGAAATGTAAGTCAACATGTATAGCCCTTGACTTAGAGGGGTTATGGGTTCCTAACGATGCCATTCACCCTTTCCTACTTTGGTCATTGTGGATGTTGGTTGAATGATCATGGTGGGAGGGTGTTATAAAAATGTAGTTAGATGGTAGGTGCATTAAAGGTGAATTTTTATCCTGTGAGCTTTTGATTTAGGTTTTAGGGTTTAGCAGTGATGAGTTGTAGATTTGATGTCTGTTTTGATTGTTTGTTGTTTGTCTGATATGTTGATGCATCAGACATAGTTTATATTAGTTTTCTTTGTATATGATTTGCGGTCTATCCAAATCCATAACCATAGTCTTATGTTTGGTTTTTAATATATATTTTAACCTTTTCACCAAAAAACATTCAGTTATTATGGAAGATACTTGACATTGAAATATATAGGCTCTTAGTGTTGACCAATGAGAGCCAAAAGTGGTTTAAATTCAAAAGAAAATGCAACTCATCATATACTACTTTTTCAGATAACTATACCTAACGAATTTAAACAACATGTCTTGTAGTGATTCACAAAACTACTGCATTGGTAATCCTTGCTTTAAACATGAAACAAGTTTATATGAACTTTTCTTAAAGTTGAATTCCTTAATGTTGTGTGCTCTTGAACGTGACATGTTGTTGGGCCTATTCAAAATCCAATGATTTTCGACTAAGATTAAACTTAAAATACCCTAAGTATGACTGAAGTCTTTGAATTGTAAAACAATTTGGGAGATTCATCTTCATGAGTTCTTCAGAGACTAAAGAAAGTCTCACCTTCATGAACGGAACTCAGCAAAGTGAAGCCTGGACCTGAAAGAAGATGGTGGAGTCAGTGAGATGAAAATAGGTCACTGACTCCCATTGATCTCCTCAACAACAAATAGGCGAAAAATTTATTGGAAAGATAAGTGATAGATACTCATCAAAGAAAGTTAATAAAGTACAAGAGTTGGTACAAAAAAGAAAAATAGTTATCAACATTTTACCCTAAAGTAAGGTTGCACGTGTTCCAAGAATAGAAACATTTAATGCATTAAGGTTCCAATGTACCTTCCTAGTTAGATGCTTGATACGTCGCTATTAACCCATGGGTATCCACCTCAAATTTGCCTATAAAAGAGAATGTTGTAAATAGAGTAAATGTTACCTCGTAAAATTAAGGTGTTAGTATTTACGAGAGCACTTACTCCTCCTAGAACTAAGTCCTTGAGCTCTTTCAGAGAGTTACCATAGTTCTTACTTAAACACATACTTTAGTTTGTGTTTAAGAAAGTAAGGAGATTAATATACTTTGTCATTCAATTTTGATTGTTATTCAAAATAATCAATATAAATTCTTTGAATTATTTATAATAAGAATTTAAACATTTAAAACTTTTTGTGTATTTTGTTTAAACCATTTTAGAAGTCTTGTTTTAAAACTGTTTAAACTTACATTAGATTGTAATAGAACTCAATTTAGGAATAATACGTTTGATAGCTTTTGTCATGAAATAGAGTTTCTCAAAACTTCTCTTCAGCCTATACACCGAAACAAAATGGTTTAGCTGAAAGAAGCAATAGAACCCTTATTGAGGCTGCAAGAACAATGTAAAATGGATTAGTTATGTCTAAAAAATTTGGACTAACGTTGTAAGCATTGTATGCTTTACTCGAAATAGATCCATAATTGTTAAAAGATATACCAAAACTCCTTATGAAGTGTTTCATGGAATACTTTCAAATGTAAGGTATTTTCATGTCTTTGCTTGTCATGTGTTTATTCGCAATCATAAAGATCGCCTTGGAAAGTTCGATACTAAAGCTGATGATGGATATTTTCTTGGATACCCTCTTGTCTCTAAAGCCTTCAGAGTCTTTAACACAAGAAGACAACAAATAGAGGGAACATTTCATATTACGTTTGATGAGATTATGGAAGCCATCAGGTTCTCCCACACTTCGACTAAAGAAATCAATATCACTGAATCTGATAGATCTCTAGCTGATTAATTGCTTCATTCAAAACCCTCAAACTACTATCATAATGATGGTGACATATTATGTCCTTCCACACACCAAACCTGTAGCCTTAATCACCAAGACTGATGAACAGACTGAACAAACAATTCTTGAAACTAATGTTCATCTAAACAACTAATTCTGAAAACCCAACCACTGAAGCTGAAGAACACATTATTTAGTTTGATCATTATGATGCTCTAATTACTGATGAACACACAAGGGAAACTCATGAATCTTCTTCACCTCAAGCTGAAGAATCAAGTTCAGAAACTTCTCACTTTCCCACAAACCTGTACCTCAGGATAAATGGTCAATAGAAAAACACAAATTAAACTTGTAAATATTGTAAGGGAACCCTCAACTGGCATGATAACAAGACAAATGGCAAAGGAACTTAGTGTAGCCTCAGCTAGTGAATGTCTCTTTGAAGATTTTTTTTTATCTAAAGCTGAACCTAAAGTGGTTTCAAATGCACTGAAAAATCCAAGTTGGGTTGATGCCATGCAAGAGGAACTGAACCAATTCAAAAAAAAGGTATGGTCATTTGTTCCCCCTCATAAAGGGAAAACCATTATCGAAATCAAATAGATTTTCAAGAACAAGATGGATGAAAATGGCATTGTCATCAAAAACAATGCCAGACTTATTGCTCATGGGTATAGGCAAGAAGAAAAAATGGACTATGATGAAACATTTGGTCATGTTCCAAGACTTAAAGCCATTAGGATATTCCATGCCCATGCCACTTATATGAACTTCAGATTTTATCTAATGGATGTCAAAAGTGCATTCCTGAATGGTAAACTCAAAAAAGACATTTATGTCTAACAACCCCCTAGATTTGAGAGTAATGAGTTTCCTCACTATGTATGCATACTGGACAAAGCCCTCTATGGACTTAAACAAGATCCAAGAGAATGGTATGGAAATCTCTCAACATGCCTCATTCAACACAAATTGTAAAAGGAAAGTTTGATAACACCTTATTTGTTTCCAAAACTAAAATTGATGTCATCCTTGTACAAGTGTATATGGATGATATTATATTTGGTTCAAAAAATAATAAACTATGTAAACAATTTTTAAGCTGATGACTGAGAAGTATGAGATGAGTATGATAGGTGAACTTACTTACTTTCTTGGCTTTCAAATAAAACAATTAGATAAAGGCATGTCCATCAACCAAGAGAAGTATATCAGGGACTTACTTAAAAAGTATGCTATCTCTGAATGCTCATCAGTGAAGACACCCATGGTTCCTTAAAAAAAACTTAGGTCTTGAGTTGAGTAGGATATCAGTCAATGAGACTGAGTATAGAGGAATGATTGGGTCACTAATGTATCTCATAACTAGTAGACCTGATATTAAGTTCTCAACTTGCCTTTGTGCAAGATACCAAGAAAATACAAAAGAATCACACTTGGTTGTTGTAAAGAGAATATTTAGGTACTTGAACGACACACCAAGTCTTGAACTATGGTATCTAAAGTGTTCAGGCTTCGATCTGAAAGGATATTTAGAATCAAACTATGATGGATGCAACATAGACAGAAAAAACACTTCAAGTACATGTAAGTTTACTGGTGGCAAACTAGTGTGTTGAAGTGTTATAAAGAAACAATCAGTTGCCATGTCATCAAGTAAATGTAAGTTGCTTGGTGGCTAACTATGAATGAAAAGTCAACCCAGTGACAATGACATAGTATATGAGAAGATACCCATCTTTTGTGACAACAACAGTGCCATCGCCATATCAAATAACCTTATACCACACTCAAGAACCATACACATTCACATCATATCTTATATCACTTCATCAGGGACCATATCATCTACGATGAAAAAGGAACAAGACCAGTCCAAAATATTTAGTGAAAAAGAACTAAATATTAGTAATTAAAAGAAACATATTCGTAGAGAATTTGGTATACATCTACGATGAAAAAGGAACAAGACCAGTCCAAAATAAATTTACAATTAAAAAAGGGTCCAAACCATTATCTTTTGGCTATGATGAATTTGTAAAAATCACAAGTCTTGATTACTCAAAATCTTATGTCCCAAAAATTGCTCCTTTGGTTATGAATATGGAACTCACAAGGTTAGGCATTCACAATGAAATCAAGCCTTATAAAACCTCCATTGAAGTGGCCTAAAAAACACATATTTAAAAATCTTGGTTCTGACCTACTTGGAGGATCCTGATGACTCACATTCTTCAAGGTATAGGTGGGAACAAAAGTTATGTTGATCAGTTGAATTCAAATCAACAGATGATACCCCACGGTCTCATCACAGGGACTCCGGTAAATACAAGGAAGGTCATATATGATGACTTAGTAAGTAAACTATCAGTAGGCATAAAGACAATGACATATCCTCGATTTGTGTCTCTGATGATAGAACACTTGGTGAGGAGTACGTCTAGGACTCTAAAAAAGGATTAACCCCTTCACTCTGAGTAAATCAAACTACTCTCTTACCATCCTTGAAAATGAAGTTGAACCCACAAATTACATGCTCAATGTAGTTAAGCAAGCTGAAAAGACTCCAACTGCTTCACCTGAAGTAGTGGTAAAGAAGTCGAAGAATATACCTAAGTCCAAGGCATAAACTTCTAAGATTTCTCAACCTAGAGCACAATTTGGAAAACGAACCAAGACAAAGAAAAACCCTCCTTTTTCTAACCAACCTAAACCCCAGCCAAGGTTAAAAAACCAAAAAAAACAAACCACTATCTCTTTCCTGGAAAATGGTGGTGAAGAATCTAAAGGCATGAAACCCATAGAGTCCTCACTGGCCAAGGACCAGGAACCCGACCCAACTGCCTGTTACATCCTCTGAGGTTTAAGGCAATCAAAAAAGGGCACTTCAAGCAACCTCCACAAAAACTTCTTTAGTAAGTGGAGGTGAGGACCAGGACCACTACCCTTGATCCAATAGAGAGTCTCAGTCAAAGTCTTCACAATCAATCCCCTATTTACACTCACTCTGAGTCAACAGTTTGGATAATGGTTTAGGGGTGTCAAAGCCCAAACTTGACATAAACAGTCCTGACATGGGCCTTTACAGACAAGAGTCAGGTCCCGAGGGTCACACTCTTGGGATACTGAACCTCACCTAGCCTCTAAGGGTCCTGAATCAAAATCATCAAAAGATCCAAGGATGGCACAAGTAACTCACAACCTTAGCTTGAGGGACACCAACAAGATCTCAGTGATTCAATGAACTTTCCTTAATTCACTAATGAGGTATAAAAATGACCATCACTAACCTTTGCTGAAATGCAGGAACTGCTAGAATCTAACTCTCACTCACCAGTCCAAAGTTTAAATTGCTTGATGAAGAGGAGGAAATAGATGTGATTAAAGAGGAAATGATGGATGCCGAGGAATTTGTTCAAATGCCTCCGATCCTTTAAGATGAAGCAAATCAAGTCCATCCTTCTCAAAGTCCTCTTCAGAAATCTTCATAACCAACACCCATCACCACAAATGAAACCCATCACCACAAATGAGGAAACCTTACTCATCTCTCATCATCAATCCCAACCAACCAAGTCGAATCTTTAACATGCCTTGACTTGATCGACTACCAACTAGAGTCACAGAAGGTAGTTATTGTCACTTGCGAGGAGCTAAGTGAACTCCTAAAAGGTGAAGAAAGGAATAAGAACGCATGAGATGATGTTGCCTTAGCTAAGGAAAATATTAAGATATCATAGTAAGAAGCTGAGGCAGCAAAGCAAACTGTCAAAACTACTGAGGAATTCAAACTTCTTCAACTTCAAAAACATAAGGTTGTCAAGGATAAGCTGAATGTAGAGGCTAAAAAGAAAAAGAATGCATGTGAGAGTTACAAAAAGAGGATAGAGTATGTCAGGAACCCTGGGGTCATTATAGACATTGGAATCATTCCAAATACCAAGCCTCTGAAAGCGACTGCCATTAAAGATAATGAAGACTCAATTTTAAAGTCATCATTGAGTTCAAATTGAGTATTTTTAGTGACAATGAGCGGGAAATGATGTTGTTCGTTCAAAAAAAATCAGAGGATGTAATGTTGCTGAATTGACCATGACCTTTTGTAGAAGATTTGAAAAGATCACGGAAGACCCTCTCAAGGCTTCTTCTAAACTGAAGAAGAGGAAAAGATCCATTGGTAATGAACCTGAAATGTTTTTCCTTGCCCTTTAATACAACAGGATCCCTCCTAAGGGAGTTCAATTTAGAGAAGGTCAAATGATTGAAACTCTTAAGCATTGCATCTACTTTACTAATGCATTTGGAGAATAAGGCTTTCAGAGAGTCTCTGAATTGCACATTGTGGACACTCCAACACTCTTTTGTAACAAGATTATGATCCTATTTGAAAAGAACCCTAAAGGATCTCATACTGGTGAAGATCTTGGGCGAAGAACTGGAAAAGAGGGATGACAAACATATCCTCTTACCGAAGAAGGTGAAGCTAGAGATGATGGAGATTACCGAAGAGCAAGATTGAGCAAGAAACTTTATGCATTTTTGTTTAAGTATTTTGTAATCCATGAATAATAATGATCTTTTGTTTCATTTTGTTCTTATCACTCAAGTCTTTATTTTAATTCAGCTAGTAAGAAGAAGTTGTTTTAATTGCTTACACTGAAAAAACACTTAGGCTACTTCTATATCCAAATAGGACGAGATTGTTGGGCCAGAGCCCAATGATCCTCAACTAGGATTTGCACATAAAATACTCTAAATGTAAATGAAGTCCCTAAATGATAGAACATTGTGAAGTCATCTTTATGAGTTCTCCGAGACTAAAGAAAGTCTTTCCACTTGAAATCAACCTAAAAGAAGATGACGGAGTCGATGAGTGATGTCGAGAGCTCACTAACTTCTCGATCACCTCAACAACATAGACATCCTGAACTTAGATACTTGGAAAAAGTATCTAAGTCTCTTAAACAAATAGTTGAGAAATTTATTGAAAAGATAAATGATATTACTTATCAAAGAAAGACAATAAAGTACAAGAGTTTGTACAAAAAAAAGAAACAATCTTTAATACTATACCCCCAAGAAAGGTTAGATGTGTTTCAAGAATAGAAACATTTAATGCAACAAGGTATCAGTGTACTTTCCTAGTTAGATTCTTGACACATCGCTATTAACCCACATGTATCCACCTCGCCTTTGCTTATTAAAATGTTGTAATGGAGTAAATGTTAGAGCTTACTACTCGTGCTAAAACTAAGATCCTATACCCTTTATAGTTATTACTTAAATACATACTTTGGTTGTGTTTAAAAAAATGAGGAGATCACTATATTTTGTCATTCAACTTTGATTATTATTCCGTAAACAATTATAGTAAATTATTTGAATTTTTTCTAATAAGAATTTAAATGTTGGAAACTTTCTTGTGTATTTTGTTTAAACTGTTTTTAGTATTCTTGTTCTTAAAATTGTTTAAACTTACATCAGATTACATGGAGACTTAGTTAACTTAGCTATCTTAAGTTATATTCACGTGAAGATCGAAAAACTTGACTTGAACTTGAACCCACTTTATATTACCTGATTTTGAATAAAAAAAACACTAAGATTGAGAGCTTGGGTTTGATAAGGAATTATGTGCGTCTGAGAAGTATTATGCATGCATAACTTTATTTGAACAATAGTTCAAAATGATATTAAAACTTGGCTTCAGATGTAGGGCATTCTGGTATAATAACTTATAAAATTTTCCTGGAAATTGGCAGAGGCTTTTTGTGGAAACAAAAAAAGTTGAACGGTTCTATAGTTTTACCCTATTATGTATCTTGATATTTGTATAACTATATCTTAAATTTGTGTCTCTTCAGTATTCCAATAGGCCAACTAGTAAATGGTCTTACTTTAAGTTGAATTGACTTCAAAATTACAGAACCCCTCTATCAAATTCACTTGGTAGACTTTGTTAACTATTACTTGTTTCTGACTTCTCCAGAGTCTTATAACTATAATTAAGAAGTAGTTTTCTATGATCCAGATTTTTAAGTTTTATTATAGTCAGTGATTGCAAGTCGGTCATACTAAAATCATTCTGTTTGTGTTGAACCCAACGAATGATCGAAGATTTATTAGTCACAACATCATATGTAGATATATTGGGCTCCTTGGGATTTATATATTTATCCAATTCATGTTACGCGGTGTTTTGCCTGGCTAGCTCTGTGTTTGCCTCAAAGGACACGAAAGCAATAAAGAAGGTCTGTGTGAATGTTAATGTGTTATACTTTGGGTTGTGCCTTGAAGTTTACTCATCATAAGTACTATTCTTGAAAATTCTCATTTTGTAATACGCTTGGAAGGGTAATAGCTAGGTTTTTCATTTATTTTACGTATATAGGCAAAGATGAGTTTTATTCTCGAACAGATAATGCAGAAGACTTGGGTTTGTCCCAATGTAATACTAGAGTCAAGTTCTGTCATCATATCTTAGGTAATTATTTACTCCGTAGTTATTTAGCAAAACCAAAAATTTATATCACATATAGCTATCAAAATATTTATCACATGTTTTATGATGTGCTAGCTAGGGTTCGACTATGTTTAATAATAATCACAATAATGTAATTGGTTTTCGATCAGTTTCTAGCATATGCACTTAAACATAGGTTTTTTGAACTGATCTGCAGGAAGGCCAGCTGGGGTGGTGAAAACTACAGAAGGTAAAATTTCTAAGCTTCTGGATCGCAACTAAGAGGGTTCTCTCCTGAAGGTATAATTTATAAGAACATACATTAAATGGCATATACCTCAAAAACAATTATATAAAATAATTTTGATGTAGCACATTATATATATTGTGTAATTTTAGTTTATTACTTAGACCCGAAACCATATTTCTTTTAGTGCAGAAAAAGTATATTATTGATATCCCGTCTCCTTTTGTCTTTATGAAGCACATAAATGCATATCTTGTCTGCGCTAATGTTAACGCATTTGCAAGATGACTGGCCATCAAGCAAAAGGTTGTGGCCAGTTTCAAGTCTCCGTTGAAACATTTGTGTGTATAAGTACATTGGTTCGTATGTGTGTGAATAATTTGTGTTTCTTATAATTAAGAAAACACAATGTCTGGCATCGTACAGTGTCGCCATTATAAGAAAATTGACTGCTGACTCAAAGAGTCACCGAAGTAAAAAACCACTTACTGGTATCAAGACGACTTCTTTTCTTGAACGGTGAAGAATTTTATAAAAAATCTACAAGAAGCTAGAAACAGAATTACAAAATTTTGCTACAAGCACTTGTAGGATCCATGATCTATATACAAGACGACTTCTTTTTTTTTTTTTTTGGGTAAAGGGCCATCACCCGGTAAAACATATTACTTCAAAAAATCAGATAAATACAATGAAATGTAGTTGAAGTACCACATTTATCTCAAGCAACAACTACAACAACCAATAAACGACATAAGAATGACATATCAATCTTATAAACTAATAAAAATAATTGATTACTTCCTAACACAGCCTTGGAGCTTGATATCAAACTGGTCACAAAACTCATCAAATTGCCCGAGCAAGTCGTAGACCTGAGCCGCATAATCATCAATAAAATAATCTTCAAGCTCATTACCGCCACCGGTCGATGAAAAATAACTAGCCATTGGATTATTCGGCTCAGACAACTCTTCATCGTCATTATCAGAAACAATCACATTCCCCACCTTAGAGAATAGGTTACCCATCTTAGTTGAAGAAGTAGATGATGTAATATCTGGCTTAATTAGTAGCCGTATCAACCTTTTTTATAGGCTTACCATCATCATCCACAAGAGTAACTTTCCTATCAATAATTAGCTTTTCAATCTTCCCAATTTGCTACAAGCACTTGTAGGATCCATGATCTATATACAAGACGACTTCTCTTCATATGAAAGAGTGTATATGAGTATATGGGTACAGTGGTACATAAAAGGCCTATATACAGTTTCTTTAAACCTAGCTATTGGTAAAAGATACAACTAATTACTACAGTATTACTCTTATAAAAAAAAAGTCCGTAAAAGCCTGCCCGATATAGTGATATATACTTTGTTGTGTCTTAATTTTCTTTTTCGAGTAACAAATTTTTATTCATATCTGTATATGAAAATCTTAACTAGCTTAAATTCTTATTAATGATTTAAAATTATTATTTCGACATATAATTCTCTTCGATGGACTATAAGGCTATGCATGAGGCGACCTGGTTCGTCACGCCACATCGCCTTTTCTCTCCGACGACCGACGACGACCTAATTCAACACAATGGTGACCGAGATTTTTATTTTATTTTTTTTTTTTTTTTTTTAATTCAAATATTTTTAAAAACAAAATTAAACTTCATTAATAAAAATACTTAACATTACAACAATAATTAAAAACTTAAACTAATAAAACGTAGACGTTACAATACTTATTAAAAACTGCAACTTAATAATCTAAGGTGTAACGTTCTTTGATTGCGGCCTTAAGTTGTTCAAGTTCTTGTAGTTGTCGTGCGGGCATATTTGGGTCGAGAGGTGTGTTGTAGAAAATTAAATCTTGCGTCCGGGTTGATTGTGCTGCCATTGCAAGTTCGACGCGTTGAGCTCAAGTTTCTCCCTTTTTAACTCTTCTTCGCCTTGCCTTGCCTCTGCAAGCTCCATCTCTTCTCGCTTCAACTTTATGTATTCCGTTTCCATATTCTTGGTTTTTCCTTATTTGACTTTTGATCTTGAAAAGTTCTCGCCATATTAGTAACAAATGAAGCGGGTGCCTCGTGTGATTTCTTCTTGGTGCGTCACGACCTTTTGGTCTTGATTCTCGAGTCTCTTCTTCTTCGAATCATCCACCTCT
The DNA here is from genome assembly GCA_022545495.1 of Chrysanthemum lavandulifolium. NCBI lineage: Eukaryota > Viridiplantae > Streptophyta > Magnoliopsida > Asterales > Asteraceae > Chrysanthemum > Chrysanthemum lavandulifolium. The sequence continues at coordinate 22,710,767 of CM040243.1, forward strand.
TGGGGATGAAAAGGACCTTTGTTGACCCCAGGTGGTTTCAAGTCTGGATTTCTTCCGACTAGTCTTGGTGAAATTAGGCATCTCAAGCTTTTCAAGCGAGAATGCCCTCTCAAAACTTTCCAACACTCCTTCAATGTAAACTCATGCTTGTGAAGCACACGGTATTCGTTACAAGCCTTTTCATAGTCGTCTTCGTCATTCTCACCGCCTAGTGATTATCCTTGATATTATCCATAATTGCACAAAAGAAACCAACCTCGAACGAATCCTACCCTTCCATTTGGTCGTTATGGAGTCGTAGGTTCTTGTTGAACCGGTTTCACTTTCAAAGCACGCTATCACCTCATCCCAAAACCCACTCCGGTTGATAGAGTTCCTCTTTCCGAATTTTCGACACATGTACCCAAGCTCTACAAAGCGCGACTTCTTCCGCTTTTGTCCATGGTACGACGGTGCGGTTGCAACATTCTTGCCCTTGCCCTTCCCTTTGTAGCCCGCTTTGTAACCTTCTTTGATTTGACGGTGACGTCTCTTCGACATCGCCTTCAACACGAATAGAACCGTGGTATGAACCGTGCTCGAACCGTGTCCCATCAAGCATCTTGAGTCGGGTATGAACCGTGCCTCGAACCTTGTCCCATCGAAGCATCTTGAGTCGGGTATTGTTAAGACGTGAAGCATTGAGCAGGAGGGAATTCCATAAAATGCTCATAATCCATATCAAGATTAACAGCATGAAGCGGTGAAAACGATTGATTATGTTGGGAAGATTGTGAGAAATCCATGTTAGGATGATATGACGAACCGCTTGGTGCTTGGTTTTGATTGATACTCGGACGACCGGTGGGAAATATGGACGATTGACGAAATGGGTTTTGATTAAGGTTGGGTTGTGGTAGTCGTGTTTGATAATTAAACCTACCATTGAAAACGAACATCCCGATTTTGTGGTGGTGTTAAACCGGTTAATTGAACCGTGGATCCGTGAGAAATTCAAGTTCGGGAATTTTGGGAATTCGGATCGTCGGGTTTTGAGTTGGGAGTTTTTCTTTGTGACATGATGATTATTGAAGAAGTTGTTTGAATTGTGTTTGAAATCGTGTGTTTAAAAATGTGTTTGAGGTTGGTATTTTAATGTTGTAAAAGGGTTTAAGCTATTAAAAATAGCGCACTTTCTCCAATGTATCGATATAGTACGTGTACTAAATTCGTTAATTAAATAGTCACGTCTTTTGATTTCGTGCTAATATGGTACATGAATGACCGAACACTCCAGAAACCGCTACTAAACTGTGAAATATTATTTTTAGCAAAATGGTCCTTGTCGTCTGCTTTTTTGCAAAATTGGTCCTTTTGCGTTTTTCAAAATAAGTCCTTGTACATTTTTGCACCGTTAGTCCTTCCGTTAATAATTTTTGCAACCGTTAGTCCTATTTTTCAAATAATAGTTTTCGCTAGTTAGTCTCCATTAATAATAGTTTTCGCCTTTTTACGTTTTGTCCGTTTCTTTCGCTTTTTATCCGTTCCCCACATTTTTTACGTTTTCGTCCGCTTTTATCCGCTTCCCTACGCTTTGTTACGTTTTGTCAGCTTTATCTGCTTTTTATGCATTTTCGACACTTTTTTACATTTTTATCCGCTTTCATTCGCTTTTTATCCGTTTTGCCTAACTTTTACGCTTTTTGCACGCTTTCATTACACGCTTTTATATGTTTCGCCCGCTTTTTATTTTATTTGTCTGCTTTTTATCCGTCATCCGCTTTTTACGCTTTTTAAAAATTTAGGTTTTTTTAAAAACTTTACGCTTTTTTAAACTTTACATTTTTTTAATTTAAAAAAAAACTTTCTTTAAAATTTAAGTGTTTTTTTAAAACTTTTTAAAATTTAAGTTTTTTTTAAAAAAACTTTCGCTCGCTTTTTAAAAATTTACGTTTTTAAAAAAACTTTTTAAAAACTTAAAAAAAAAACTTTACGTTAAAAATAAAAAAAAAAAAAAAAAAAAAAAACTTTCTTTAAAATTTACGCTTTTTTAAACTTTTTAAAATTTACGTTTTTTTTAAAGAAAAAACTTTCGTTCGCTTTTTAAAAAATTTACTTTTTAAAAAAAACTTTACGTTAAAAAAACTTTCTTTAAAATTTACGCTTTTTTAAAATTTACGTTTTTAAAAAAAACTTTCGCTCGTTTTTAAAAAATTACGCTTTTTTATTAAAAAACTTTTAAAAACTTTCGCTCGCTTTTTAAAGAAAAACTTTCTTTAAAATTTAGTTTTTTAAAACTTTTTAAAATTTACGCTTTTTTTTTAAAAAACTTTACGTTAATAAAAAAAAAAAAAAAAAAAAAACTTTCTTTAAAATTTACGTTTTTTTAAGTTTTTAAAAATTTACGCTTTAAAAAAAAAATCTTTCGCTCGTTTTTTAAAAATTTACGTTTTAAAAAAAAAACTTTTTAAAACTTTTTAAAAACTTTCTTTAAAATCACAAGGGACCTTTTGCAAAAGAAAACCACGAAGGACCATTTTGCTCAAAATAACTTTTGTCAAGTTTAAGGTCAAAAGCTTACTCATGAACCATATTAGACGAAATCAAAAGACGTGACTATTTAATTAACGAAATTTAAGACACGCACTATATCGAGACATCGAGAAAGACGTGGTATTAAATAGCTCAACCGACCATCACAACCGAGTTTACTCGGTTGTTTGGCCAACCGAGTTTGGGTCTCTTTTCTCCCCAACCGAACACGACCTCCACCTCCACAAAGGGAGGACCGACCTCAACCGACCATCACAACCGACCAAGAGCTGACCCTCTGCGCATAGCCTAACACTTTTGACCTAACCACGTACGAGGGTCTCCATGCAAAGTACTTCAGAATATGAAATGGCTTGACATTAAATATTCTTGCGACGAGATTATTTGGCCCATAAAAAATGGTGGGATTTTTTGGACTATCCCAAAACCTTCAGTAATCTGCATGTTTGGGCTGATAACTCACAGTTGGCCGCTGCCACTAAATTGTGCTTTGACGTTGTGGTTCTCACTGCTCTTTGGGTTATTTGGCATTATAGGAACTCCATATGCTTCGACCTAATGCCTCCAAGGAAAGATATGCTTCGTAGTGATATTATTTCATGATCTCACATTCTTACTCATGGATAGTTCATAGGAGCAAGGTTATTCGTCCACGATGGACTGATTGGATAAAAATCCAATCAAAGCTGGTAATAACTGTTTGTAAGTTCTTTGTTTCGCGCCTAGGGACTTGCTAGTACGTTTTATTATACATCAGCAGATCAATTTTAAAAAGATAATAACACATACTGATTTAGGCCTTTGCCTACATTGAATTCAAATGGTTGAAAAACACAAAAGTGAGTTAGGAACTTAATGAACAAATTAAACTTCATCTTTTGAATGTCTTATATAAAAGTCTAGATCGAATTCTTCATTCATGAGACAAATACATACGACAATCCGAGAGCATAGGTTCCACACAAAGGAAGAAGTACATCCGACACATTCATCATCTTTTACTCCACTGTTTATAAGGATCGATGAGCTCAAACATACAAACCTAATCAAATATTGAACATTGATGGGAAAAGCCTCGACAAAGAAACCCGAAACTAGAATGGCTTGTTACCTACTCTCACATGGCTTTGTTATTATGATTCAACTAGTACCTAATTATAGTTGTCACGTCTTTATTATCCATTTTTCATTTGTATCCTTTTTTATACGGGTCCCCATTGAGTTGCAAATTGCATGATTCAACCATATATAAGCTTCCAACCTTAAAAACCAAAGAATTATTGAACTAATTAGAGGAAAAGGGAGCCCATAACCATCAATCATGGAAGCAAAAGCATAGCACACATGCAGGGGCGGAGGGGATGGGGTGGCTAGCGGGTGCTAGGCCTCCCCCAACTAGCGAAGGCGGACCTAAGACTATACAGGAACCACCTTGGCCATCAAAAGTGTTTAGAAACGATACTACAAATTTTTTGAGACCTACCTTTGAAATGGTCTTAGGAACCACCTTGGGGCACCCAACCTCCCAGTCAAGGTTAAACTATTGACATTATAAATAATTTACAGCTTTGATGATTTTTTCATGCTGCCATTGATGGTGGAAAAGTGCAGGGGGAGTAGTTTTTAGGTGAAGAAATGTAGTGAAAAGCATAAAAGAAGATGAATAGAAAAGATTCTATTTGTTTTGCTTCTCCCAAAAACGTATGTATTGGTTTTGATAATTACATAAAAATAAATGTATTTAAACTTTAATAGTGGTAGGTAGATGTAGATAAACATTTAACAATATTTAAATAACAATCATTGAAAGTGGTATCAGTTTTAAAATTATTTATACAATTTATACAAAAGAAAAAGACCAATGTTGTTTATTTTCTTCAACCGATCGTGTATTCATATTGTTTATCCAGATTGAGCTATGCAAACATAGTAATATTTAACTATAATTTTGTGACTAAAAAAGTATTGTTAATTTTATGTTTGATGTGTTTGTTTTTGTCTGGGTCCGTTTTAAACCCGACCAGAAACATTGACCGATTTACTGATTAACATGTTGATTTTCGGCTTGAATAAATAAGGCACCACCTTAATTTTCAGCTTGGCCATGCCGTGACATCATGGTTTACGGTATTTATAACCTTAGTTATAACCTCTATCATAGAAAATAAGTTTTAGTAATCTTTGTAACAAAGAAAAAGTCTCTTCATTTTTTCTTCTAGATTATCCTGCATTATATCGTTTTATTGGTTCGAACTATATATCGTTATTATAGGAAAAGAAAATATCGGCCTCCCTTAACTTGAAATCCTGGCTCCGCCCCTGCACACATGGGGTGCAACTACCTTTCCCATACAAGTCATTAAGAAAACCCATCTGATCATTACGTTTGTTTAATTAGCGAGTTCACATTATTCGTTGTTGATCTCTTGTCAATTGAAATTTTACATGTTAAGTGTCATTTTGCTTATGTACTTAACTCAAAATCTTAAACCGCCAAGAAATCATTATATCTTATCATACTTTAGGATTGTTCGTAGGTCTAAATCTTTAAGGCCGAAATGGCTAGAATGGATTTTCGATCCGAGCCTAGCAAGAGTTATTTATACGACATGAAGTAACACACACGACTAGATGCTCCAAAACATTTTTTTATTAAACATCCAGAGAATGAGAGGGGAAATCGACTCTATCCTAGTCCTAAAGGAAGTCGACTGTATGTTTGCCTTGCAAGGCAATCCAACACTAGTAACTCTCCTGCTACACAATAGCATAAGAAACAACTAACCCCAATTTGGATCCTATATTACAGCAAAAATATTACAAGAAATAAAATTTACGAAAATTGCAGGCTATAAAATAAAAGCTTAATGATGTCAATTATAGTCAATGGTACTTCAATTGTTTTGCAGATTAATTTTGCTATATCTCACACAAAATTTACCATCTTTTTTTACCATGTTTGTATCCAGAAGTACTAGTGTGTTCGTAATATCAACATAGCATATTATGAGTTAGTATTCAATCTATCAACTAATTTTTTAACTTATTTTATTTATCAATGTTTTTATATCCACAATAAATGTTATGTTTAGTTAGCTTACGAAAAAGCAAAGAATATATAACATCTTTGCTAAAGGTTCTACATACATTTTGCCAAACTAATTAAAAGAGCCTTTATTCTTCTTCTCTATATATTTCTCTCCTTTTACAATACCAACCATCGCTAAAGAGATAAGACATGAATAACACCATAAGATGTTGCATTTCTTGCATTCTTCCTTGTGGGTCACTCGATGTAATCCGGATCGTCCATGCCAACGGCCGTGTCGAGGAAATAAGTGGCACCATCCTAGCATCCGAAATCATGAAAGCAAACCCTAAGCATGTCCTAAAGAAATACGCATCCCCATCCTACAACAATGAAGGTGTGGCCGAATACCCAAAGATCATGATCATTTCACCTAATGTCGAGCTTCAACGTGGTAAGATTTACTTTCTCGTGCCGACCCCTATACCTTCTACCACTAAAAAGACTTGCCCTATGCCTTCATCATCTGCAACTTCTTTGAAGAAAAGATATAATCGAAGAAGTGGTCATGTCGTGTGGAAACCTCATTTAAAGAGCATTTCTGAGGCTACAAGTTATGCATAATCACGATTTCTTCTAATTGTGAAAGTATTTTGTATCTCTCAAGATCGAAGTCTAGTTAGTAAAAATCGTGCATACCTTTGGCAAAAAGATAATTGAATGTTGTTATGTAAGGAAATATTATACACTATGAATAGTCAAAAACTTTGTCATTGTAATATCTCCTAATTTTATCACATCCTATAAGACGTGTTATATTTATCTAAAGAGTACCAGTGGTTTGAAAACTTTCACAGTTAGCATCTTTGTCAGACTCGTTCTATTTACATCTCTCCACTAGTAAACGTCAAACATTCCGCATCAATCTGTTAGTAAAAGTCAAACATCTTACGTTTTTAAAGACTAACGTTGCAAAAAAATCTGTTATCTAATAATGTAGGTTCAACGTGTTGGGTTTCGGCCGTAATTTTGTTTGTCCAAGCTACCACCATCTCCTTTTTTTGCCTAATCCACTTCATCACTTCATTAATAACGTCCCAAAATCCCCTAATAGAAAAAATTTCTTGGATTGAACATAACTAGGGTTTATTTCTATTGGGGTATCGGGGAATTTTGGTAGGTTATTAATAATGTAATCAAGTGGAATAGATAAACTAAGAAGATGGTGGTAGCATTCACAAACAAAATGACGAAAAAGCACTCACGTGTTCATGTTAGCAAATAGCAGAAAAATGTTTGCATGGTAGTCCTTAAGGGTATAGATTGACTTTTACTAGTGGAGGATTGTAAATTCTTTTGACTTTTACTAACGGAAAGATGTAGATAGCCTCAACGATTTTGACGGTGAAAACTTGCAAACCACATAAATGTATTTATCATTTTACTATTTTTAAGAAGTAATTTTAATTGACACCTGTCAAAAACGAATATGTATGTAAAACCGTTGTCATAAATAAAGGGTTCATTAAAAATTAGTCAAAAAAGACTTGATCTAATAAAAATTTCTATATATTTTATTATCATACATAAATAGCATGTAAGCGATCATCAATCAAGAGATTATAGATTTAAGTATCATTGAAGACATTTATGGGATACATAATCTATACTACTTTATAATCGATTTAGCCTTCTAAAATTGTACGCTTAAAATTCAGACTTTTTACTTGCTTATTATGGAAAGATATATTATAATGCATGTAAAATTAAGACAGAGCCCAATCGTGTAGATACGTGTGCCACTTCTTAACAAACTTCTGTTCTAACTTCTAACAAACTCCAAGCCTAACTCCTAACAAACTCCAAGCCTTAACTCCTAACCACCAAAAATTAAGATAAGAGCTCCAATTATAAACGACATGTCACTTCTCAACTAAAAATTCATCTTTATTTTCAAATTAAAATATCTTTTATCTACTTATTTATATTATAATCTAATTTCACCATATTTTCTAAAATTTTACGCCTTTAATTCAACATCAATTTTAATATATTTTATGAGTTTTAGTTTTATATTTTTAGTGGGTTTATTTTATTTTAATTCAAATTTTACAACTTTAACCTTTATTTCATTTATTCCAATCAATATAATCTTGATTCATCAAAATCATATACTTTTGTGAAGTGTTTGTGGTAAGAGATCATGAGGTATTTTTATATGTGGAATAATGATGTCGTGAAAGTTTAAGAACCCAAACAAACAATTACAACTAACACATATACATTCGAAGTGTTGAAACGAATTCACTAAACGGTAAGAAACACATATAAATGTCTTTATCGCACATTGCCACCACCATCTCATCACATCACCACCTCAAACATTTGTCATTAAAATAATAGTCGTGACTGCATGGCGATGTGCATGACTCTTCTAGTGTAAGATAGATGGTATAACTATGAAAACATTGCTATTCAATTCAATATACATAAATAAATAAAAAATACCATTGTAATTTTCAAATTTTTATTCATACACCATACGTAAACTAATGTGTCATTGCCGGTTACAGGCTAGACCCATTAAAATATAAACTTGGCGATTTCTGTAATTTTTTGCTTATACGTAAATAAAAAGTGATAAGATTAAAGTTAAGGTATAATAACAGAACTTTCGAAAAGCCGTACTACCATTAGACAACCTCCAATAGTCACACTCTCTTACCTTCCACCTCAGCACCACCTCAGCTTCATATCAGTATTCACTTTCCCTCACTCCCTCTTACCTTTCACCCACAATGGTTACCACTACCTCATCTTTCAATAAAATACCCATTGTATATTAACGTATCTCACAAAATAACTCACACATACTCACAAATCAAATATGTAATAATATAAACACCCCATGGGGCCACACACACACACTCACCAAAGGTGGGCAGCTCACCGTTCGTCATCTGTTTTGGCTATCCTCACGCGTAAGCCACCCCCTCCTAATGAGGGGGCGCGTGACAATTGGTTCTTAAAGGCTCTCACGAGCCACCATTGGAGACAGCCTTAGATGAACTAAACTTTGTACTTAATATAAATAATTAAAAAATTGTGGCTTCTACGTGGAACTTAGCACAAAGGTGACATGGTATGTAAGACTGCTAACGACGTACATTTGATGAAAAGGTTTACACATATGTTTTTTTTATAAACCATAATTCTTATCCCGCTGACCAAGTATACATTGTAAGCTAGCTATGAAAGTACTAATAGCTATCTAAATCGTGTGAAGAAGTTAGTGCGTAAAAGAGCTTTTGCTTATATGAAACCTGTCATGAATAAACTTAGGGTGCGTTTGGTTTATGGGTGTGAAGTGGGTTTTGGGTAAACATTACATTAAACTAATGTTTGGATTATTTTGTGATAGTTGGTTTTGACTATGCTCAATCCAAATATTGTCAAAAATGAATCCATAAGAGCAACCGCAATGGTAGCTTTTACAATGACTTTTCACTATTTGAAAAGTTTTGAAACGACTTTCAGATTGAAGAGACTATTTATGAAAAGCACTGACATCAATATGGTGGCGATGAATTCTTGATACCAATAGTCTCTCTTAATATGTATTCATTTTATACCTTATTAAAATGATGATGTGTCTAAAATTAAAAGTCATTGAATGACTTATGCAATGCAAATGATCTTGAGCAATCACAATGCAATAGTTTTTACATGACTTTTTACTATTTGAAAAAGCTATTAAATGACTTGATGCATTGGAGCAAACACTTTACATATGAATTTTGAGAGAAAGACTTGATACATATCAATCATTTGATACAAAAGCTTTTTAAGGAAAAAGCACAAATTATGCATTCCATCATCTAATTTACATTAAATGTTTACTTGTTGAAAAGCTTTTGAAAGGCTTTATTGCATTAGAAAGGTTTTATACACATGACTTTTTGAAAAATAAAATTTATTGAAATATTAATATTACATTAATGTTTTAGAGGCAAAAAGTCATTAAAAACTTTTTTGCATTGTAGATGCTTAGTAATTAGCGAGGATTTGTAGAAAGTTATGGGACCACTTTTATGTTGTATCTACATATCTATTTTCATATCTCCCAAAATAATATAATTTATAAAATAATATAAATTATTTATTATAACTTATAAAATATATTTTCTTTTTCTTATCCAAATCCAAATTCAAATCCTAAACCCATCTACAAACCAAACGGACCCTTAACTGATTAACATGACCTATATTGACTCATCTTGTTAAGAGATGCTCTGAGGCTCTGAGCCAACTGTGATGGCTTAATGGGTCTAATTTTTGAATCTGCATGGCTGTTTGGGCGATTGTCTTGATACCAATATGGTGGCGGTGAATTCTGACCTGGACTAAAATACGTTTAATTGTATGGGAGATGAAGTTACACGCCCTTCTGATTTTTGTTGTTTAAGTTTAGGTCAAATGCAGTCTGTGCAGTCTCAGCTATTATATTGTTTTTGTCTGGGTTAGGGAGGCTTTGACTGTATTTCTTACTGGTTGTGCTGTTGTAGACAAAAGCTTGTCATTTTCATCTACTTACTGGCTTTCGCTATGACCCTAATACACACGTGCAAGAAATAGGTCCGCTGCACACTACGGAAACTTGGGGCACTATTTGAGCCTCTCAGAATGCTAAAAAAAGCATATACAGAGCAAGTTTCACAAGTTTTGCAAGTTAACAATACCAAAGTCACCTCTCTAAAGATTCAAGATAAGAACTTAACAAAGCTTAAGAAACAGATCCTATGGTAAACATGTTATAGGCGATGAAGGAACAAACCAGAAGACACTTCCATAAAACATATATGCACAGCTAGTCGAATCAACCCAATGAGACCGTTCATTCTTAAACATTGTACTGAAGACAAGAGCTGAATAAGACTGAAACATCACAGCCACGACGACTTACTGAATCGCACAACAAAATGACACTAGTCGCCTTGCACCAGTTACTATAATAAAAAACAAAACATCAAAAAAAAAAAAAAATGGTCATAACAAATCTACTCCAACGACAGCCAAGTTAATGAGCAACAGTCTCAAGTGTTTTCATAATCAGCCCAGGACAAACAAATGAGCATATATCGATAAACAGAAGCTATCATCATAACATTAGCAGAAAATTAAGCCAGCTCTCTTTCGGCGGTGAGACTTATATGCTGGATGGACACTGACGTAAGAAAACTTGCTGCAAACATACAGTATCTGTTGGAAGACCTTGCATATATTTTTCTCAAAATTTATCATTATGTTGTACTAGTCCAGCAAATGGGCTTAATTAACTTACTGGTTCAACAAAACAAGTCTTGAAAGTTCAACTTCCAAGATAAACACAAATGTTAGAATTGTGCCATTTACCCCTGCTATAACATCCTAAACAGTGTGGGGTTACTCGAACAACATCATGCCTTTCTCAAGTCCACTGGCACGATCTACCTATTTCAAGTTCTACTTACTATGGTTCCAGAACCCTGTCTCCTATGTGTCGTAGCAAATAGTATCCCTCATCCAAATTCCAAACCAGGATGTGTACCCTAATATATTTGTCAAGTTCCAACACCTTCAAATGGAAGAAAAATTCCACCAAATCAATATAGGATCAACGATCAACTATATAAGCAAACAAATGAATGTAATATACATCTGGCATTTATTTAAACAGTTAATAACATTTGCTCTGTACTAAAAAACAAGCTTTGAGTATAGCGGGTTGTTTGGATGTGCATTTAACGAATTCATCACTACCCAAGTATCCCTAACTTCAAGATTATTTGATTCCCATTCTTCAAGTGGCAAACAATCACTTCATAGACGGCTAGAGTGCTAGACGCACATACAAACACCACAAATATCTTATATGGAGACGAATTCACAAGCATCAGATAGTTCTGCATGCGTAAAGATTCTCTGATAACGGGTCACAATTATTTTTCAGCAAGATCAAACCTTTATCAATATACAATCCATATCATAATCATTGATCATTCAACAACAGCATAACAAGCAAAGTATCCCGCAAAACAAGTATAATATTATACATCCTTAAACATCACAGTCAAGAAAACTAACTGAATCGCTCAACAAAATGACACTAGTCTTCCTTGCAACAGTTACCATATTAGAATCACAAAGCCTCTTAAAGAACTGTTGGTCATAAAAAATCTACTCCAAAGTCGCATAATAAGATTAAAAAACTTCCAGATGGTACTCTAATACTAAAAACCACAAGTCCACAACATGATGACCAAGTTCATGAACAATAAGCAAAATGTGCTTTTGATAATTGACCCATAATAAACAAATGAAGAATGGGTGATAAATAGAAGCAATCATCATACAAAGCAAAACGTTAGGCCAAACCCCTTTCAGTTAAGAGACTTGATTGCCAGGAGAGCATCAAAGACTAAAAACTGACGGACGTAGCAAACAGGTATCAGTTTCTTCAAGATTTATTGTTTTGTTGATATAGTCCAGCAAAAAAGAATTTATTGGCTTATTAATTCAACATAACAATTAAAAAGTTGAACTTACAAGAACGACAGTCGTGTCAATGAATCAAGGCAAAGTTAGCAACACCTGTGCACATTCGCTCCATGGTGTGTGGCTGTGTGCCATTTCACCTTGCTGCACCATGATAACAATGAGGTGTCCTAAGAATCACATCATGCTTTTCTAAGTCTACAGGCACAAGCTCTTTCCTGGTTGGCTGGTTGAACCACATTTCACGCATAAACATCTATCTATTTCAAGTTCTACATTCTATCGTTCCAGAAACTACCATGTCTCTTATATGGGTCATAGAGAATACTATCCCAACCAAGATGTGCCCAAATACATTAGTCAATTTCAGATACAATTGAAAACGAAGACAGCAAATTACAACAATGTATATAGGATCAACAACTAAGGAAAGTTACTTACATTAGGCACTTAGCTTTAAGTAGTTAATAAGACTTGCGCTTTCCTGAACAACGAGCCATAAGGCATCAAGGTGTTTTGAAAGTGCAAAACAAGTCTATTTAGATAACTTACATAAGATGTACAAGCAAGAGGACTCATTACTCAGATTAAAGCAAAATTACCTATACTGTTCCTAACTTCAAGCAACTGACAATTTGATTCTCATTCTTCAAGTGGCAAACAATCACTTAAAAAACGCACATACAAACACCACCAATATCTTATAGGGAAATGAGATCACAACAACATACCCAATCCCGCCGGGGAGGGGTATGGGGGAAGTAGAATGTAGACAGATCCTACCCCTACCCCATGATAAACCATAAGGTAGGGAGTCGGCTTATAGGAAGACAGGGAAAGTATCCAAAAAAGTGGCATATATAAGAATTACTAACGAGCGTCCCCATTATTTTTCAACAAGATCAAACCTTTTTGAACATACAATGCATATCATAATCATTGATCATTCAACAACAAAGAGAACAAGCAAAGTAACCAACATTACAAGTATAAAATTATACTATTAAATCACATAAACCAAAACAAAACCTTTAGAATCACGGCGCTTTAGGATCAGTCCCGTGCTGCCAAACATAAACAAGCTCATCCCAACCAGTACTCGCCATCAACCCTTCAACAAGCACACTCATATCCACCCCAACCGCAAACTCCGTATGATGATCATATCTCCCAATCAACGAATCCTCAACCATATAATCCCACAAACAAACCGTCATATCATAGCTACAGCTCACAATCACACTCGCCCTATGCGGCGAGAATTTCACCTTCCTAACCGCATACCCATGCCCATTCAAAACCGCAACAGGCACCCTGTAGTTCCGCACATCCCAAATCTTCACACTCTTGTCAACCGAACCGGTAGCAAGTATCGCATCATCGTACTTGCTCCAATCACACGACAAAACCTCAAACTCATGGGCAGGAAGTATCATAGTCGACCCAGGCTCCCTGACGTCCCATATCCTCGCAGTACAGTCCCCCGAAGCAGAAGCGAAGACGTCAGCATGACGTGGGTTCCACGTGGCATTATACACACAGTAAGCATGCTCCTTAAAAGTCCTAACACTAGTGGGCCTATCTATAGTCCAAAGCTTTATAGTATCATCCCACGAAGCAGAAAGGAACGAGTCTTTTCGTACAGTGTTGTAGTCGACCGCGTGGCACTCACGCGCGTGCTCCGCGAGTGAGCGGACAGGGTTTGAGGTTGTCGGGAGGTTGAGATCGTAGAGCTTGACTGAGCCGTCGGCGATGGCGGCGATGAGGAGGGAGTCGTGGGCCTCCGACCAGGATACGTCGTACACGCCGTCTGAGGTTTCGTACGAGGTTAGCTCGGTGATGGGGCCCGCGGGAGAAAGGTCGATGACGTGGATGCGGCCGTTGCCCAGGATGCCGAAGTTTTGGGATGTGGCGACTGCGAGGCGGTGTTCGTAGAATGGGCTGAATTTTACTGAGTACCCGTTGAATGGGGTCTTGAACGCCGGCATGGTTTTGTTTTTGGGATGTGTGTTGTTTGGATGATGGTTGTGGTGATGATCATGTGATTGTTTGGTTAGTGATATTTGGTCCTTATGGTTTATGTTAGTACGTAGAGGTAAGAAAATGTGTCCGAAGAAAAGATTAATTTAAATGGACGTATTTTTAAAAGACTTTAAGACATTTAAATTTAATTTTTGAAATGAAAGGCACATATAGCCCATTGAAAACTTAAATAGGCACAACCAAGACTTTTTTTTTCTCAATTGTTGAACATTAACGATCGTTTTAAAGATTTTTTATTAAATATATTTAAGTTTTTAATATAAATAAGATATTACGTTTAAGGAATTTATTTCGTCGTTTAAGTCTTTTATTAAGCGATTTGTATAACATGTGCCTGTTTGGCCGTGCCGTTTAAGCCCGTGCCATTCTAGCCCGCTCTGCGTTTTAGCCCGCGTTCCATTCTAGCCCGGCCCGCCCTTTTTGCCACCTCTATTTGTATGTGATTTAGTCCTTTTTAGATTCTTTTTAGGCGTCGGAGTCTATCGTGAATGGATAACTGGATGAGGTTTTTCCATGGCGAGACACTGATTATCCTTGAGCCTGCAGGCATAGCGGATATTCGGACAATGTCTACCTAATAAAGTTTGAACATGAGAGTAGGTATCAATGTGCTTAACCACTAGGCAACCTTGGTGATAGTTCTTGAAAACCGGTAAATAAATGAGTTTTTCCTTGTTCATGTTACTTAGAGTGACTCTTTGACACAGGTTAACGTAACCTGACCATCATATCCCATGACCATTTTCAACCTTTTCTTTGGCCACTGTTGATACAAAAGTTGGCGTTCTCGGTTTAGAGCTCGGCTCGTACCAATTGAGAATTCCGCCGAGACCGCGACTAAGAGACAAAAGACATCGTTAGCTTACCGTAGGATTGTCTCCCACGATTATCCTCCGGCGTGAGTGAGTAATCGGTTTAGGGTTTAAGGAGTTTTAGGGTTATGAGATCGCACTCAAACGAGGGATATGATTCCCTTTATATACGCACGGAATCCTTGTTGGTTCGTGTTCCCCAACCTTCGGCGATCCCGCCAGTCGGTTGGAATGATTATCTTCTTATTTAGAAGATATCGGATATCTATTCCAGTAAATAGATTTGGGCTTGGGCTTTCGTGAGCCCAAACGCTTATTGATATTGGCGGTTAGCCTGCGCGGGCTTGCGAGATGGGCTCTAGTCGGGTTTATGACCCGACCCGCACTATACGCCATCATGTCCCCCGCCTAGTATGCGCGATGCGTAGAATCATGGATGCTAGACTAATAACCGTAGTCAATAATAAAAACGCATAACAAAGCGTATCAAAGAAGCCATAAACATATAACCGCCGAGACGTTGTATCTAGACATGGAAGTGAATAGTAAACGCCTCGTTATTCTGGGAAATTCTTGCGCGCCCCATCAAAGGAATCTCACCACACAAGTGAAGGTAGTGGGGTCCACGTGGCACATATCGGTGGATGAGAAAAAGGTATAAACCACCCTTCATTTTCACAATGTTATTCACGTAAAAAAATAATCCGCCATTGTTGGAATAGACCTGCGGTGCAATCCGTAAATTAACCCACTTCAGGTACCCGCGCGTGCGTTTCGTACATCCAACACCATGGTGAAACAATTATCGGACTTTAACTCCTTCTTGTCCGAGAGCGATCTCTTGAGTTCACCTCGATTATTTTATACCCTCGAGCGTGCATCCGGTTGTGCGGATGCGCAGTAACATCATGCGGACTTCCCGGAGGAAAGTGGGGTTTATCGCGGTTGTTTGATTTTGCGAACCAACGCTCCCCTCGTCCCGATTTCTATGCGATGTGTTAAACTATTACACTGCATATATCCCGCTTACCATCAGATCGGTGCGGCCAAATTACCAATTTTGAGGTAAATTGTCACATGGCGGTTAACCCAACCATCCATTTATTCCGCGCATTTTATCACACAATATGGGCACATGGGTGGGTATCTTTTCAAAGCGTCTTGGGTGAGCTCCAATGCTATACTGGATAAGCTAGACTCGCCGGGATTGGAGGAGTATTTCTTTTCGTAGATGATATATGTTTTCCATGGAACTATGAGTTTTATACCCGGTACATTAGAGAGGATGAGTGCCCTCACGGGTCGATGATGCCGAGGATGCGAATCGATAATGACAACCGCATCCCCATTAGTGCCTATCAGGAGGATTTACGGTACATATGGGCATCGGTAGAACTATTTTGGTCCCAAGATGAGATCCCAATCTTGGACGCTTAATGGCCGGTGGGTACTCATTCTGTTGTACCTGTGTAAATAATGTGAGTCTTACGTCTCAGATTCGCGCATTATATAACTTATGTTATTTGTTGCTTCCTTTGCAGAAATGGATCTATTCACGTGGTGCAATTAGTCGACCATTGGATGCGAGGTCGGGCACGGCCTTTGAAAGAAAGCGAAGAGCCAATACTAGCGAGTACTGTGGGGCATACTGATGGAGCCGAACTTAGGGGACAGGGACCGCTCTTCCGTTGCGATAGAGGCAACGCCGGTGCAAGGCGTGCGAGCCCTCGTGGCGCCTCCCTATCATTGCAGCCCACTACCCGTAGTGGCGGATCCCATGATGAGAAATGGAGGAGCAAGAGCATGGGCTATTGCGTAAAAGGTCGCGCAGCGGAGATGGTGCGAGTTCGGCAAGGAAGAAGCGTCCCGTGACTGTTCATGTTGAATCTTCGGAGAGTGAGGCAGCATCATCGCACCCGTCAGCAAATGTTTCTGGCCCCCAGTAAGTAGTCTTGATAGTATGATTATTTTTTGTTTTCATCAAGTTTGCGTGTGAGATATTGATAAGTCTATGTCTGTGCCAGTA
The DNA here is from genome assembly GCA_022545495.1 of Chrysanthemum lavandulifolium. NCBI lineage: Eukaryota > Viridiplantae > Streptophyta > Magnoliopsida > Asterales > Asteraceae > Chrysanthemum > Chrysanthemum lavandulifolium. Next base: position 22,727,742 of record CM040243.1, read on the forward strand.
GGTTCGAACAGGGTGCGGAGTCGCCTCCCAAAGAGAGTCCTGTTCAGTCTGAATCTTCCGAACCAGAGATCCGTAGCGCGGTGCCAGGGGATGCGCCAATGGGTCAGCTGGTTGAGGATCTTGTTTTTCGTGTGATTGAAGGCAAAGTTTGTTGGGAAAGCAAGAATGATAGTGAAAAGGATCGGCAGATTGCGTTATCGCAAGCGCAATGGCCAGCGCCTGCCGAGATAAAAGAGGCCAATGCGTATTCGGAGAGGCTTGGGAGAAAAGATGTCACCGCTCTCTCAAATAGACCGGGAGCGTCGCACAAGCGGTCAAATATAAGTCGCCTTGTAATCGGGCCCTTAGACATCTAGAAGCAGGTAAGGAGAATTTCTTTACACAATTGGGAGAGCTTGCGCTACTATGAAATGGTCATTGGAGGCGCAGAAGCAAACCGCAAGCTCACCTTGAGTACGACGAGGAGTTGTATCCTCACCATGTCCACTATAGTCGAGCTTGGTGGCTCATAAGCCATGGTCTTCGCCTAGCCGCACTCAAGACCCTAGAATCGCCGAGGTGGTTAATGCCTTCGGGAGGTTGTTCAGCGCCTGAGCGTGGTAAGTCGAAGCAATTGAAAAGCTTCATGAGACGAAACTGAAGGCGCCTATTGATAAGGTACCAAATTATGATGTCGAGTCATATGATCACTTGGTCACGCCATGCAGAGAATGAAGGACTTAGAGCTCCAATGATTTCGAGCTTGAGCGATCAAGATTATCCTATAAATGTTATTATGGCGGGTTGACCTTGGCGTCATCGCATCGAGGATGCCGAAACACGGCCGGACTATTATTGAAGCTCCATGAGTCTCGACTTCAAGTACCGCTCTTTGGCGATCTAGGGATAGTCGAATCCTTTGCTTTGGAGAAAGAGGTACCTTTAAAGGAAGTCTTGAAGCGCACGCGACCGACTTGCTAAAAAGAAGGTATTGCAGGTAAAGCTATTTTGTGTGGGGTTGGTGCGGCTCACTGCCAAGGTCCGATGGGGTGCGGGTCGGTGTGGCCACCGTGTCGCGTCGGGATGCGAGACGTGTTGAAGGGTATTAGCGAAGCTAAAGATGCAACGAGTCACGTTGGCACTTCTTCACTTAAGCGTTGTAGCGGTGGTAGTTGATATGTTGCAAAATAACTATCTCATGTAATAACTCGTAGTTATGAAAAAGTCTCTTTTCTTGTGGGTATTATTGAAACTTGTAATGTATCGTGATCCGTTTGTCTTTGCGTAAAAGATGTATTCGCTGTCAAGAAACAAACGTGTATGCCAAAGGCGAATATAGGAAATCCATAATCATGTATGAAGATCATAGTATACTTGAGAAATAATTCTAAGTACTTTATCATAATCGTGTATGTTGTGATATGCAACGTCATCAGAATATCACATTAAGGAAGCAAGTGTCTTGGTTCCTAAGTTGTTAAACGTGCGCGTGTGCGGTGTTGCGCAACCATCATGGGATGCGCACATATCTTATTCCAACGTCTCGAGAACAAGGTGTTTAACAAGGATACGTGATCCAATGTTGATGGGTTTGCAACCCTCTTACTCAACAAGTTATTTAGTAGGTTAACTTATCCTTTTACCATCGTGGGTTTATTCAGAGTGCATGCACGCCATCGGCAAAAATAAAAATTGTTAAGACATACAAATATATGGAGATAACAACTTAAAATATGTCGCGAGTTAGCTAGAAACCCGGCGCTTTATTGATACTTGCAAGTTTTTAGGAAATAACAAAAAAGATATGTAAAAGATAAAATAAATACATGAATGTTTATTGAGCATCGGAAGTGCGAGCTGTCTGTGTCTGGGCCGTAGCCCTTTCTATAGGTAGACTCTTGAGGTTGCGATGTTCCATGTGCGTGGCGATTCACGACCATCCAAGCCTCGTAACTTGTACGAGCCGTGCCTCGATGCTTCAAGAACCTCGTAGGGTCCTTCCCATTTTGGTCCGAGCTTGCCCATGTCTTCGCGTGGCTCGCATCATTAGCGCGATAGACGAAGTCACAGTGCGAAGGAGACACCGCGACTTTGGCGTCGTAGTATCCTTTCATCCTTGATTTTGATTTTTCCTCCACGATAGATCGCGCGCTCACGCCTTTCTTCCAAGAGGTCCAAATCAAGACGGCGTTCGTCGTCGTTAGTTGCCATGTTAACCCAAGAAGGCGAATAGTTGGCATTCCATTTCGGCCAAGATGACGGCTTCTCGTCCCGTAGACTAGTGAAAAGGGGGTGTCTCCCGTGCTAGTTTTGATTGAGGTGCGGTGCGCCCACAAAACATGCGAGAGCTCTTCCACCCATCTTCCTTTGTGTCTGTCCAGGCGCGCTTTAATTCCTTCACCCAGGCTGCGATTTGCGCGCTCTACTAAGCCATTAGTTTGTGGGTGTTTAACTGATGCGAAATGCTGTGTGATGTTCAACTTCTCGCACCAATCTTTGAAAGGATTATCGCAGAATTGTTTTCCGTTATCCGAGATGATTTCGCCAGGTAAACCGAAGCGACATACAATGTTTTCCCAGACGAAGCGTTTTACCTGGTTGCCAGTGATTGTTACTACTGCTTTTGCCTCGATCCACTTAGTGAAATAGTCTATGGCGACTATGAGGAATTTCAATCCTCCCGCAGCGACTGGAAAAGGTCCTGCAATGTCAATACCCCACTTATAGAATGGCCATGGGGATGTGATTGGTGTTAGTTCGTCTTTGTGGTTTGCGCGGGACGGTCGGTGTACTTGGCGTCGTTGCACTTCCTTATTAAGTCTCGCGATCGCGGTGCATGGTTGGCCAAGAGTACCGATCGCATGGCGCGCCACAACGGACCGTGGTCACGAGTGCATGCCGCATGACCCTTCATGGATTTCGCGAAGACGTAATTTGCTTGTAGTGGACCTACTGGCGGGAGCCATGGTTGGAGGAAAGAGCGTCCAGACAAGATGTTGTCTCGAAGTTCAATCTTTGCGCTGCGGCGCCGTATCCCGCGAGCTTCCTTCCGCTTGGGTTAACACTCCTTTGTCTAGAAGTCCGTGATCGGTGTCATCCATGTAGGACCTTCCTCCTCATGACCGTGGAAACTTCCATCTTCGATATGGATTTGCTTTTCGGTGTTTCTACCAAAGACTTGTTTCGACGGATGTGCGAAGCTTGTCGAGGCGATCTTGTTTAGTGCGTCCGCTTATGGTTTTCTCTCTAGGGACTTGCTTGATGGTGAATCTATCGAAGCCTTTGATCAATGTCTTGGTTTTGTCGAGATATTGAATCATATTTTTTCTTTAGCCACATATTCACCCAACACGTGGTTGGCTACTACATGGGAATCTACATTTGCTTCCGTGTTACGACACCCATTCGACTTGCAATGCGTAGTCCCGATTAGAGCTTCATATTCGCCTCGTTGTTTGTTGTCAGAATTCAAACGCAGCGGTGCGTAAGTGAATTCCATTCCTTCCGGATTGTGAGAATGAGGCCGACCCGACCCGCCCACGCACGAGGATCCATCGTAAACAAGATCCATGGATCTAATAGTACCTTCTTACTTGGTGCGGAACCTCGTCGCCTCTGGTTTCTCGATGATGAAGTCTCGCGAATTTGTCCTTTAATCGCGACGCGCGATCAGAGGAAATGTTGTGTTCCCTAGCAATACGCTCCACTTTTGAGTCGGCCGATGCATCAGTTTCGAGATGATCCGCTTGATTGGTTGGTCCGTGATTATCGCTATCGCGCGCTTGAAGTACTGCAGCAATGTTTGGCGACAAATACCAATGCTAGAACTAACTTTTCCATTGCACTATAATTCATCTCCGCCTTCTTGGTGCTTTGCTCACAAAGTGATGGGGTTTAGATCAATCCCTATCTCGTTAGTAGCATCGCTACCGATCGCTCCATCGATTGCGCACAAGTACATGATCGCCTCTTCCCGCGCTCGGGTGCAACAAGTGTTGGAAGCGTAGCCGATGTCGTTTGGTGAGTGAAGGCTACTTACGCCTCCGTAGTCCAAATGAAGTCACCCTTCTTTATGCACTTCGAGTGTCTTGAAAGTGGGTAGCGATTTTTCTCACGACTTGGATAGGAACTGCTTAGGCCTACCAACTTTCCATCGAGAGATTGGACCTCCTTCAACGTGCGTGGTGAGGAAGATCGATGACCGCCTTTGTTTTTCTGGGCATGGTTTTATACCGTCGGGTTCGATAAGGTATCCAAGGAACATGCCTTGATGAGCTCAAGGTACACTTTTTTGGATTCAGCTTCATGTTGATCTCTCGTAGGCTCCGAAGGGTTTTGAACATGCCTTCAGTAGCTCCGAAGGTACACTTTTTATACCGTCAGGTTCGATAAGGTATCCAAGGAACATACCTTTACTATGTGGCCACCCCAAATATGTGTGCATAACCAGGTTTAAACGCGAAACCACATGTGAAGAAATAAGTTCACAAATAAGGATATCAACCAATAAGCCATCTTGGTGGTGGTTCGTTTAAGTCTTATCGTCACACGCAATATATATAATTGGTGTGGTGACGAAAATAAGATGTACATTTTAAGCTAGATTTTTCATGACATGGTTTTAAGTAAACATAGTAATATACGACACAGAAGATTCTTTTGACAATGTGCTGAAGGTTCATGTTGGAGTTGTTGATTATGAGCTAAGAAAGTCCATGTGCTGCATATGTAACTTGACGAATAATACATGGGTAGAATTTGTAGTTTACTACTTTACTCTCAGGTCTTCAACAAATGTGTGCTGCTTCAAAGTTTTATTGGTTTTTTTTTAATGTACCATTTGCAGAAGGATTTTCTCCACTTATTCTCAAGAATTTATAATGCAAAAGGTTCAACTAAACAGTAATCAGCAAAGCTTTTCCAAGTTGCATTTAATAAGTCTACTACAGCTTACCAGAATAAGTAAACATAAAGGATACATGAGTCACTTTCAAACTATCAGTCTATCATGTAATGTAACTATTTACAAAAACTTTCTATCTGATTTGGGTAATTGAAGGTCTTTTAAGCTTTCAATTATTTATTTGGATGTCATCTTTGGGTAAAAAAGTGGATCAGTTCATCAAAATTCAATGTATTTTACTTGCAAGTCTTTTTCCAGTCGTCAAAAGTCAGAATGATGTTAATCCCACAATTGCATTGAACACATCATAAAATCTCCGTCTTTTTAAAGAAGATGGAAGCGACTAACTTTTGCAATCCTAAAATTTATATCAGCATCTCGCAGCTCATTAAGCGTGAGAGGATTTCTTCACAGTTTGGTCGTTGATCTGGTTCTGCCCAACAATCTAAAAGGAAGATAAAACACCAATCATTATGGTTAACAAACGAAAGATAATGAATATGTGCAAATAATCGTTGAGATTATACTAATATGCACTCCATACCTGCTATTAGATTCCCCAAAGGGCCTTCAGGAATATCAAGTCGCGTTCCATCATTACCAACAGCGCGAACCACCTACAACAAAAGCATAACAGAAGCATCATATTTTGCTTCCGTGAACCAGTGTGTAGTTTATCCCAATGAAGTCAATTTAGGATCTATGGATGTGCCTTTTGAAAGTGATTTATCTGATACGCAATTATCAGAATCATAATTTATTAATCCAAACATTAAGAACCGTAAAAGGTAATTTTAAGTCACAATAATCAAGATAGTTCTGATACAGAAATCCAAAACACTACCTAAATACACTTACTTGTGCTGATGGGACGCCTTCCCATGGTCTACGAAGAGTACACAATTCCCAAATTATGACACCGAGACTGAAAATATCACATTTTTCTGTAAAGGGTTGATTGCGAATGAGTTCAGGTGCCATCCACTCAGGAGTCCCTGCAGAAGTACAATCTCTCATGTGTTCGGCAGTTAGTACTCGTGACAACCCAAAATCACAAATCTTTACTATCCAATGCTTATTCACCAAGCAGTTGGCACTTTTCAGGTCACGGTGCACTATTTTCATTCGATGCATACACATAAGACCCCTATATGCAAAATACAAGAAAGTGTTATTAGGTATTCTATTAAGGATGATAAAATGGATGGATCCGTCAGATAGGGTGAGGGGTAATTCTTGCACGGGTCAAAACAAGCCGGGTTGAGTTGGGTCCAAAACACTTTGTGTCCAATTTTTTTCCAACTAGTGTGTCAAATATGATTACAAAAGCTAAATAGTTTAATTCTTTAAATGAAACAAATTTTAAGGTTGATATCTCTTTGACCATTTGACTCATTTCCTTTTCAAATCTAGTGATGTTACATGTTGACCCGTTAGATACAAAACGTAATCCAAATCTACCCGCTCAAACGTAATTGGGTCGAAACTGGCACCTCTATACCATAGTGACTATCTCAACACTTTTTATCGATCATACCTGCATATATCACACAGCATTTTTAGTCTCCTTCGCCAGCTAATTCTCTTTTTTAGCCCACTCATATGAATTAGGTAATATAGTGACCCCATGTCCATATATTCAGTGATCAACGAAAAGTGAGGAGGCACTGTGCAAGCACCAAGGAACAATATAACTGCATAAATAGAGTTTAAAAGAATGATGTGTCAAATTCCACATAATTTACATAAGTATCCCACTAATATGCTAAAACAGAATCATATAGTTTAAGAAATGTAGTACCATTAGGGTGGCGAAGTCGACTGCAGAAAAAAGAAGATCAATCAGCTAACGAATAAAGACAGAGTCATGGGAAGATACTTGATAGATAAAGGAAAAGGTACCTTAGGATGGATATCTCATTGCAAAAATCTTCAATGTTCTCAGCAGTCACCTCCTGCTCAAGTAAAACTTTAATTGCGACTTCTATTCCATTCCAAGTGCCCCGGAAAACTTCCCCAAAAAATCCTACATTATAACATTCACCAACTTAGAAGGTATAAAAAGGTACATACTGACGATGATGAAGTTTAGATATAGTTATGCATACCAATGCCAACTCGTGATCCAACAGTTAGTTCAGAATATTCAATATTCCATTCGTTATAGGGAAACCATGGTTCGTTTCCAAACGAAGAAGATTCAAGCAACTTATTCCATGTTTCGATCATATCAACATTTGCTTCTAACTTATCTGTTTCATTCCTCTCAGAACCAGGAGCATGAATTCTATACTTATGAGGAGATGAAGGTAGAGAGATGGCCTTTGGACAACTTGTTTGCCTCCGATGCATATGCGAAGGAGATGCCTGCAATCATTATATAGCACAAGCAATAAAAAATGGCATGAATTCAAGAGAATAAAGATAAATTAGAGAAAAAAAAGAAGATAAAACATACATTTTCTTGACTATCTGGACTAGTGTTCTGTTCTTCCGCAAGTTCCCTTATGGAATTATTTCTTTTCAAAGTGTCGTTAATCGCCGCACAACCCTACAATCAGATTCATTTTCAAACAATTTAGAAAACACATTCTTCATCAGTTGCTTAAAAGAATGGATCTCAACACATCTATTATGTAAGAGAGATTATTGATAATATATCAGTCAGGGTACTTAAGTATCAACCTTACAATATCATCACCAATTTCAGGAATAATGGTAGAACTGCTTCTCCGTCTTCTCCTACGGCTTCCTGTAGGTGACGCCCCAGCAGACCTGGAGTTATTCATAAGAATCCATCAAATACTTGATAGAAAAATATTCACGTTTAGCATTAAAATTTTATATAATATAAAAAAAAAAAGTAAGAATAAGTAATAGAACCTTGATACTGTCATTTCATTTCCAGACTCTCTGGGAGAATCTTTATGACCACTAAGAATTGATTTTCCGGGCCCTCGGAATAAATAATGCTCTGGACTGAAAGTCAGACATTAGATTAACAAACACTAACATATGATTAACAAACTCTAACATAAACAAATTTCAGAACTTATATAGAGTGGAAAATAACCTTGAGCTGGGAGTGCTTTGTTCTGTAAGTGTACCCTTATTACGGCCCCATGCTGCATTTGCTATATTAGGTTCGCCATGTAATAAGCTGTAAAATAAAGTAAGGTAGTAAGTACCACAAAGAAACTAGGAGTGTCACAAAACTCGAATAGCATAAATGATCTAAATTGAAGTGTATCTCCTTACCCTTCATCTGAATGTTCTGCAGCACCATGCACGGACTGTTTGGTTCGATAGGTGAATCACATGAATCATTTCCAGAATCACCTTGACCAATGACATACACATGGGACATGTATACTGCCTTTGTTGAAAAGGGTACCAAATGTCCGGGATACCTTACTATATCAACCAGAAATTGCACAATTTAATTCCACTATAACAGACACATGCCTGTGTGAATCTGTTCGCTCCCCTTCTCCTTCCTTTGGTAAACCCTGAAGACATAAAACATAAACAAATTAACAATTAGAAGATAGAGATCCATCATTTTACGAAAGCGCCAAAACAATGAAAAATGGAACCTTACCACCATGAGCCTGCAGTCTAGGCCGACCGTGTCTGCAAGAACTTTGAAAAGAATAGCACGGGATGACAAAACCATGCTTTATTTGACCTAACATCTGAATACCTTGATTATGTACATTGTATACTTCCTCCCATGTCCCTTTGGCGTGATTTAACTCCACGTTTGGGAGTTTATAGAAATCACAAACCTATACAAGGAGACATTTATATAAATAAATCAAATATAAAATTCATCAAGATGTAGAACTCTAAACCACTAATCTTTTAGACAGCGTGTCAAGGGATAGTGAGCATAAGTAAGTAGGACGCACCAATCCGCCTAACTTTTTAATTACTGCAACCGGGTTAGAAGTCAATCCTTTTGCCAAAGTCAGAGCTAACTGCTGTAACATTGTCACCTTCTTATCTTTATGCATATCGAAAACAATAACATTAAGCTTATACCCCTCTAACTCTAAGGCATGAAGCTCTTCAAGAGAAGGAATCATGTCAAATTTCTCTTTAAGTCTTCTTTCCTACAAAATACAAAGGAAATAAGCATCAGATTTAGACAAAAGAAAATATCTGAAATCATACACGTATTTTAATAAGGTTTGGGTGACTCACGGGTAAAATAGAATAGAAACCACTAGTAATCGGCTCATCAAGCATTCCAGTGGACCAAAAGATTTGTGCCACTCTATGAGCTCTTGAACCCGAAACTGAAGCTCACTAGGCATTCTTTTAAATTTAGAAGCCCCATCTGGAGAGCTAGAAGAAACGGATTGACTTGTTCCTGTAATATCAGTTGGATACCGTGTAGCATTGGAAAGCGGTGATTCGCTTTGAATAGTATCTGTTTGTGTTTCCTCCATCTCCTTGGTATTTCAAACCATAAGATCATTTTGCCAATTTAGTTGCCCATAAACGTTAACATAGGTCCTAACTAAACTCCTTTTTTAATATATTCTTCACGGGGTACTGAAGTTAGACTTGCTTGGATAGTTAGATGAAGTGATCATATCATCTGTGATATACCTAGAATTCCGAAACCAGATTAGAAAGTATCCTAGTTCATTCATTATCATTAATTATATCAAAAACATTAATCAGATCCACGATATATGTTGCAACAGAGTACACGAGCTTCCTTATCATTTAAATGGCAAAATTTTCAACAAACTAAACTCCCGCTAATTGACATTAAAAGTCAAAACAGTTTAGTCCCAATAATAATCGTTATATTCTCTACATATATAGTTATATTCCTTTTCTAGCTGGTAACTGACAATTCTAGAACGGGAAGAAACGAGCAAATATTGTTTATCACCCTATAAAAGTATGACAATCCATTACGGAACTTCCTATATCCTGAGCTTAATAATTTCTTAATCAAATACATCCGTTATATTATTTGTACGAGCACTCGTATTTATTTGGTTAAGTCATCAAGAAGAACTTACTTCGGGTTCAATACCAAGATAAAAAGTTAGACTCTGCTGTGCTAATTAAATTCAGCGCCACGCCTGCATAAAATGGAAATAACGTTATAGCTCCTGGGACAACCCATTTCCGCCTTTAACATACTAAAAAGTAACTATAAAAGATACAGGGAAAAAAACTGTTTAGCTATTCAAATTCAGCAAGTTGCCTACACAAAACTAGATGAACCTCACTTCCTGTGTTCGAATCAAATAGCTCCCATGAAGGGGAAATCAAAATCTACTCAGCGTTGAACATACATATGTCATAAAGTGATATGAACCCAACCCATACTAGCTAGGTCGTATCAAGCCACAAGCTAGGTGTAGAACTCACTACAAAAAGCTAGCTCAAAGGAGGAGGGGGACACCTAGACTTTATAAACCACCGACAAATCCCATACTTGGCCTACGTGGGACCGTAACATAAAGGTTGTTTAAAAGTAGCTCCAAAACACATACAAGAATCATTAAATAAACACAAATGAAATCCAACATGCTAGCAAATCAATCCAATATAAACAGCTAAAAACTGATCTGTGAGTATTGCATTTTTACTAACACCTTGTATGCATAACACCCTTTAAAAAAAACTTGATCAAGATCCTAATAAATCAATGCAGAATAAAACCAACCTTAAAAAAACATCAAATGTTCCAAAAAAGAAAATGACCCATTACGAATATGAATAAATAAAGGATCGAAATGTACCACTGAATGGTGAGCCATTGAATAATAATGTATAGATAGATATTTATATAAAATATGATTAGTATTATATGCTGAATTGGTTTCAACTGTATTTGTTAATTCGTTAAAATGACCAAGTCCAGAAATGTATCAACATGTTAAATCTGGTAACGTCACTTTGTTTTGTAGGAAGGAAGGAAGGAAGGTGACTATGATTATTTAATACAAAAATATTGTACTATAATAATCTTTTTGAGATGTGACACTTTGATTGTCAACTTATTACTATGAGAATCCTTTTCACATGCTTTTTATTTTTATTTTATTTATTTTTTAATTAAAATTAATTTGATACTCATACTTTTTATCGAAATTTGTCAAGATCGCGATCCCGTGTAGGATCGTTTTGTCTTCATAAGATCGAGATCGTAAGATCGGATCGCGATCCCACGATCCTATCAATTTGTCATGGTTGTAAACAAATGATAAGCATGTCAAACTGCTTTACATTTCTACTCAACGTCAAAGATAAATTTATATAATATCCTCTGAAAATGACAAAGTTCAAATTTCAAACACCAAAGTAATAATAAAACAAAAAAATCAAGTTTCAATCGTTAAATTAACGACTTAGCGGAATAATATTACATAACATTAGTCCTAAATGTGCCAAACATATGGAACCATCTACATGATTTTAATGAAAACATTTCATTAGTGGCATTCAAAATATACCCTTTGGTTAGTTTAGTCACAATGAAGTAAAGTAAATTGAATTATTGAACATAGCTTTCTAAATAGATTATAATCTATTTAGAAAAGTAGAACCACGTATAAACTATAGAAGTGAGGATCGAACGGAAATAAAGTTGAAACGGTAAGAATGTAACAAACCATAACCACACATTTTAAACGCACCTGAGTAGATGCATCTCCTTTAAAGTTCGTATTTTATTTTCTCTCACACTGATCTCTTCCCATAAACTATAATCTATTTAGAAAATGAAACAACAATTGTTTACTTATTAGACATTAGTAAAACACATTTTTTTTTGCTAAGCAAGTGAGATGGACTTTAAAGATTAAAAAAAAAAAAAAAAAAAAAAAAAAAAAGGTGAACTCGGATCGCGTGACAATTCTACGATCTACAGGCGATCCCACGATCTTACTTACGATCCTACCACATATGCGATCCTACCACGATCCTACACGGTTTTAGCTAAGAACACGTAAACTCGCACGATCCTACGAGTTTACACGCGATCTTAATTTCGCTTTTATTACTACATATTATTATCGCATTAAACAATTGTATTTTAATATAGAGTTAATGACCCAAACAGGACAAAAAAAAACTTGATTTCGATTTTTAGACTTCGTGACTTTTTATAAAAGTGAAGTCAAGCAAAAAATAAAATTGAGTTGAGTGATAAAAAATAAAGTCGAGCAAAAATAAAGGCTGAGTGGAGTAGTGCGATCGAGAAAGAATTTATATTTGGATTTTTTTTTAAAAAAAATAGATAAATGGTCTATGCGAAGGGAAAAAAAATTATCTTGGTCTATTTAACTCATTGGCCCTTTTATATAACATGTTTTAACTGATTCTATATTGGTGTGTAAATAAATATGTATGCTTTATATATAACATGCTTTAACTAGTTATACACTGGTGTGTGCAAATAAAAAAAAATAAAAATTTGTCATTTAACTCTTTTTTTTATTTGGTGTTGCTTTACACAGTTGTATTATATTTACATTCAGCTTTATATATTTGTGCGCATGTAACTCTGACGTATGCATACTGTGTATGAAAAATGATAAGTATACTTTTCGTTTTAAAATAAGTGTTCAGTTTGATTTTTAAAGTATTTTTTATTCAATTTTAACCTTAAGGGCCCGCTTGGTTCAAAGTGGGGAAAGGGAAAGGGAAAAGGAAAGGGAAAGGGAATCTGAAGGAATGAGTGAGGTGGGTAATCAATACCACCCTCAATTTATTCTATAATGGTTCATTCTCCATTACGGGTAATCAATCAATCTTACCCCTCCTTAACTAAACACTATATTATGAGTAAGGTGGGCCATCTCAATACCTTACTCATTCCCCTTAACCCCTAACTAACAACACACTTAAATATTTTTATTTGTGTTATATAATACTTGATTAAATTATACTATTGAAATTACATTTAATAAGAATCTATTCATATATTACGATCAAATATTATATAAAGACTAAAAGTATTTAAAGTCAATGTTGAGTAAGAAAAACCCAAAAGTCAATCTGAACACTTAATTTTGAGATGAAAGTAGTAATAAAAAGTAAATACTTGAGTTATCGATGTGCTTCTATTTTTTTTTTTTTTTTTTTTTTTTTCAGACAGTAGGGGTGTTTTTCTCTTGGTGAAATAGTCTACATAAGTATTTAATAATGTTTTTTATGTGGGCCCACATTTTCCACTAATCGCCTATATTACCAAGGCATATAAATGTGGTCTCTCCCATTAAGAGACTTATATGAACATGGGACCCATACTGCCAATGCATGAAAAAAAACACCTCTAACTCTCAAGATCTTACATTTTCTAAGTAAGACTTGAATACAAAACTAACTTTTTATTAAACAATCTCACACAACATGAGGTAACAGATGTGCCAGAAGGCCTAAAGTAATATGCATATATGTTTAATTTGGTTTTCATATAAATTAAACATTTTACATACAACATTGTATAAAAACAAAGTAGCTGTGAATTTGCTTGAAAATTTTCGGATTCCTACTCTACTTTTAAATATCATTTCTCGTATATTTATAGAAAAGTGACCTAACAAAGACTTTTCAAAGTTCAAACGCTATTTTTGTTTGCAAAAATCGTACCTATGCATGCCCAAGTTGCATGCAATTGGGAGGCGAATCTTATATGATTTGGGGAATCCGAATAAAATCTAAAAGGGATGTAAACTTTTGAGAGCTTTGGAATCAAAAGTTCATGAATGATTTTGTGTAAAAGAATTTTAGTTGTATACTTTGTATAATAGATATTTCGTGTTTGTTTATGCGATTTTTTGAAGATAAATTCCGTGACTTGAAAATAAATATGGTTAAAAGTTTAAACATTAGTTACAACTATTTAATTTCATATATAAACCTAACTTTAAATCACAAAATAAAACAAGTACTCCGTAACAAATATAGTAGATCTAATTATCTAACTATATATATAATGATTGGACTTTCTATGATAAATTAGAGGATTTATATTTAAAGTTTAGTTTGTGTATTTCATTGAGGTACCAATAAAACATCACTTACTAATGGCAAATGTTTTACACTTTTACTTTCACGAGTATAATCTCTCATGTTATTCTTACCAAGTTAATATTAATAAGTACAATACAAAAGGACCCTTTTTTAAGTTTTTAGACATGATTAGGACCATGTTGCCCATATTTGATATTAGAACATAGGATTGGGTTTTATTAAGGGGACCGAGCTTTGAATGAGGAAAAGTACACTCATCAATATCTTAAATGATCTTCAGCAAGCATAAGAAGATTTTATATGTAGATAGTTTTAGTGATAAAAAAGTTTATGGGTTATAAACGAAAAATAATAAAAGTTTGAGGATTTGGGGATTAAGCATATTATTTTGAAAATCAGTTTGACCGGTGGTTCAACCGGTTGACTTGTTCCGTCAAAAACGGGTCAATATAAACCGGTCAACCCGACGGTTATGTCAATTTAAACCGGTTCAACTCATGGGTTTTAAGTGTCCCAGTCAACCCGTTTTCGATTTATATTAATAGTTTCCTTTTGAAACATATGTGTATTAATAGTTGAAATTACTCATAATTAATTATTTCAACATTTCCTTTTAATTTTTCCACATTTCACTTTCTTGACTTTTCACTTTTCACTTTGATCATTTTTGTTTTATAGATAGTATAGGTATAGATTAGATAGTAAGCATAAGCTCGGAACTCGGGTTTATGACACGTATGATATCAAGCTCCAAGTCTTGGTAGAAAGTAATTTTGTTTTCATAGAGTCAAGAGCACTCCCATTGTTCACCTTCACAACGCCGTTAGGCTCGGCGTTAACGCTAGAAGGCGTTACCGTTGGAAGGGCATTTTGATAACGACGTTATAGGGGCGTTGCCCCTTGCTTTTGATTAAGGGTAGAAAAAATGAAAATGTTACAAAAGTAGTCCACCGTAACGTTAAGTTTTAAAAAATTTACATAAAACCCCTAACGGTTAAGACTCATTTTGACTCGTAAAAGTCGAGACAACATCAATTTTCCGAAAATTATAGTTTAGTCGTTAAACTTGAAAATAGCATAACTTCTTCGTTATAACTCCGCTTTAACCCATTCAATGACACGTTTTCGTTTTAAAGTATATTTTCGAATATCTAGTCCAAAATATTTTGTAAACCGTCGAAATTTCCGAATTAACAAATATGATCAGACCCTTATATATAGTTGTCGAAATGGGTTTTTCTCACGTAAAACTTAGTTTAACCACTTCAAACCAACGCCAAAGCTATTCTAAAC
Source organism: Chrysanthemum lavandulifolium (assembly GCA_022545495.1). NCBI lineage: Eukaryota > Viridiplantae > Streptophyta > Magnoliopsida > Asterales > Asteraceae > Chrysanthemum > Chrysanthemum lavandulifolium. Next base: position 22,742,926 of record CM040243.1, read on the forward strand.
CTACCATACACCTTCTTAGGATGTCATGGGTTCCTAGACATCATCAAAAATATATTAGTATACTTTAGCACGAAACTAAGGACATATAAAACGAGAAACGGACTTGTAACGATTAAATTACAGCGTTTAAACAAGGTTGCCGTAACTATTTCATATAAGTATAACTATATATTTTCTAATAGACAAACATTACGACGCGAATGACCATGTTGAGGGTCGTTTTAACATTGATGGAGTACTTTTATAAAATGATGTCTTAGTAAAAGTAAGTTCGCTTAGCCTATTTTCTAAAATGTCCAACCGTTCGTCAAACGGGTTGTAACGAATAAAATATGGTCACTCAAACTTTGCCGAAAGTTACCTTAAACAATATTTTTGGTACAAGTACCATACTTTACCTATGTTTTTCTCCATGATCGAGACTTCTATGATGAAAATTCAAAAGCTAAGACTTTTAGATAATACTACAAGCTTTCCAAAACCATTGAGTTTGTTTCCTAACACACAATATTCACTATTTTACGACTAGCTTTTCGAGGCCATTTAGTCACTTTCATGACTTGTCAAATTATATTATTTTGCAACGAAAAGCTATAAATTCTTGATAAATCACTAAACGACTATCGTAGGAGGTTGTTTCAACGTAAATACTTGTAAAGTATTTTATAATATGACGAGATGTCACAAACATATATTTCAACGATAAACATTATTTTCAAATGTACAAGTGGTATGGATATCATATGAGTTTGCATGCACGACATTGTTTCATGACTTATATTAGAGTACATCATTCATATAGGGTTGCGAATAGAGATTTCATCTCATTTCGTATTCACTTTGGCATCATAATCACGGTGTCGGGTGAGTTCGTAGCCCCACTTTACTCGCTTAATTGTTTTATAAACTCTTTGGGGAGATACATGCTCAACTACTTGCTTTACTTTACACTTATATGAACTTAAATATCCTTTGTTTCACTCTCATGTGTGCGTAAGTAGATTATGCACGAACTAAATTGATCACTATGTTATGAACGCTATTAGTTGAAACACTTTCCTTGATTTTGAACCCTTCGACATGTATAATTGAGCTCTTTTAAATTGATTTGGACCCTTTAACATATAAGTGAAGACTTTGGACTTGATTTGAACTTTTGACATATAGTTGAACTCTTTAACCTATAAAGGACCACTTTTGATATATTTTAAACTTGTTTGACGTGATTTTGACGCAACTTGACTATCTTGAACCTTTTGATATTATTCGAGCTCTTTGGTGTTTTGAACTTTTGAACTCGACTTAAATCTTTGAACTTAATTACGAACTTTTGAACGGAACTTTTGAACTTAAATACAAACTTATGACTTGTTTGAACTTATTGAATCGTACGTGTTATGACCTTGACCTAAAGTATCCCATGTTCGGAGCATCACTATAAAGTCTCGCCTTATCGGTGGAGTGTGCAAAGTCTCGCCTTATTGGTGGAGCGTTCTCAATAATTCTCGCCTTATCGGTGGAGTGTGCAAAGTCTCGCCTTATTGGTGGAGCGTTCTCGATAATTCTCGCCTTATCGATTGGAGTGTGCAAAGTCTCGCTTTATTGGTGGAGCGTTCTCAATAATTCTCGCCTAGGTGGTCGGTGACAAAGGAGTCTCCCTTGTTGGAGCGGTGCAAAGTCTCCCGTGTCGGAGCATCCACGAATTATTATATCGTGGTGCAATATTGTGAATTATTATGGTAACTTATACTCGACTACTTGACACACTATATTTTGTGCAATGGGTTGTGAACACACGGGTTTCAAGTTTTGTATGGGCGGAACTTGAACCGAGTGGATTCAATGCCTTTGCTTTGTGAACTCATTTGACAACGTGTGCATGAACATAAACTAGACATATTTTGGTAGTGGGTTGTGAATACGAGGTTGCAAGTTTTATATAGTGAACTTGGAACCGAGTGGATTTACAATGCCTTTGCTTTGTGGACTATTCTATATGACCAAAACTTTTCCTTTACCGCATGAACATTCTTTAAAGGCTTTACAATTCAACCAAACTCTATGAACTCACTCAACCATTGTGTTGACACTTTTAGCATGTTTTATCTCGGTATCTAAGGCATTCACTTCATGCATGCATGTGGACTTATCATTGAGTCGCGGTGTCGACGTCTTACATATATTTTATGCACTTAACTATTGTTTGATTGTAACAAACTTATTTTGGTACCTTGAAATCTATTGGGACCTATGTTTTGTAAACTCGATTATTTCTTGAATCAAACGATATTTTCAAAATGACACTTTAGGTCGTTTGATATAATCTGTAACTTTGATGCTATGATCCTCCTAGGTATTCCATTCATTGTAAAACATGTAATTTGGGGTGTGACAGATATGCATGAACATCTGTCACACCCCAAATTACCTGCTTTGGCGGAATGGAATTCTGGGATGATCATCATAGCATCAAAGTTGATTATATCGAACGACCTAAAGTGTCGCTTTGAAAATATCGTTGATTCATTAAAATAATCGAGTTTACAAACATTAGGTCCCAAAAGAAAATCAACTTGTGCGGAAATTGGTTTGATACAAGCCAAACGATGTTTTTAAAGTGCATAAATCCCGTGTGACGCGTCGTCACCACGACTCTATGATATGTCCATATGCATGCCATAGTGAATGCCTTAGATACCGAGATAAAACATGCTAAAAGTGTCAACACAATGGTTGGTGAGTTCATAAGTTGTAATAAAATGATCCGAAATACTTTGAGAATGTTCACAAGAAAGGCATTGTAAATCCACCCGGTTCCAAGTTCCGCCCATACAAAACTTGCAACCTGTGTTCACAACCCATTGCCTAAAATAGAATGACAATCATGAATATGCGCATTAAGGTAGTTAAAAGTATAAATATCACCACAGGGTCTTCCAACAACTCGTGTTGGGATGTTCCTCCAACGACTCACGTTGGTGTATCCATATAAATGGCCTTCCAACATATAAATGTTGGGATGTTCCTCAACGACTCACGTAATGTATCCAAATAAATGGCCTTCCAACATATAAATATTGGGATGTTTGTTTAAGTCTAGTCACTACGCACCAAGTCTAAAGTATAAGTAATGTTGTTTGGCAAAAGAGTTTAAATGTTTTGATAAATAAGCATGTATCTTGCCCAAATAGTTTATAAGAATTTAAGCGAGTAAAAGCGGGTATGAACTCACGGTAATCCTTAAAAGTTTATAGTACTTGTGAAAGTAAATAAAAATAGTTTGAGCATGTATCTCCCAAAAGTAATTCAAAATGTATAAAAGTAGGGGCTATGAAACTCACAATAATATGTCAAAGTTTAGAATATTTGTGATAGTAAAAGCAAGTAGTTGAGCATGTATCTCCCAAAGAGTTTATAAAACAAATAAGTAATAGAAAGTGGGGCTATGAACTCACGGTAATCCTTCAAAGTTTAAAGTACTCATGAAAGTAAATGAAAATAGTTTGAGCATGTATCTCCCAAAAGTAATTCAAAACGTATAAAAGTAGGGCTATGAAACTCACTTGGTGCAATAGTTATGATGACAAAGTGGATGCACGAAATGAGACGCAACTCTCTAACCGCGACCTATGATGAATGATATGATCTAATATAAGTCGTGAAACAATGTCGTGCATGCAAATCCACATGTAATCTATACCACTTGTACATTTTGAAAATAGAATATATCGTCGGAATATATGTTTATGACATCTCGTCATGTTATAAAATACTTTACAAGTATATCGTTGAATCAACATCCTCGATAGTCGTTTAATGATTTATTATGGAATTATAACTTTTCGTCAGTAAAACAATATAATTTGACAAGTCATGAGAGTGACTAAATGGCCTTGAAAAGCTAGTCGTAAATGGTGCACATCGGGTGTTAGGAAACAAACTCAACGGTTTTGGAAAGCTTGTAGCATTATCTCAAAGTTTTAGCTTTTAAGTTTTCATCATAGAGGTCTCGATCATGGAGAAAAATATAGGTAAAGTATGGTACTTGTGTCCAAAATATCGTTTAAGGGTGGTTTTCGCAAAGTTTAAGTGACCGTATTTTATTCGTTACAACTCCTTTGACGAGCGATCGAACATTTTGGAAAATATGCTTGGCGAACTTACTTTTACTAGAAGACATCATTTTATAAAAAGTACTCGTCATTGTTAAAACGACCCTCAACATGGTCCCTTGTGTCGTAATATTTGTCTAATAGAAATATATTGGTTTTTCTTATATAATATAGTTACGGCAACTTTGTTAAATCAGCGTGTATTTATTTAAGGATAATTAGTAACTTTGATGCTATGACGGTCATCCCCGAATTCCATTCATTGCAAAGCAGTAATTTGGGGTGTGACCACAACTGTTGGTCCGTAAATGGTACGAAACAACGTAAAAGATAGTCCAAATCCGAGATAGACTGGAAGCGCGGAAGCGACCGAAAAGTTATCACGGATGTTAGACGCAAACCATTAGAATTTCAAGTTGGCGACAAAGTGATGTTGAAAGTATCGCCTTGGAAAGGCGTGGTACATTTTGGAAAACGGGAAGTTGAACCCGAGGTACATTGGGCCATTCAAAATTTTGATTAGAGTATTACAGTAGCTTATCGACTTGATCTTCCGTCGAACTTAGTCACGTACACAACACGTTTCACGTTTCAAACACGAAGAAATGTCTTTCGGACGAATCACTCGTTATTCCATTGGAAGAAATTCAACTCGACGATAAACTAAATTTCATGGAGGAACTCGAAATTATGGACCGCGAGGTCAAGCGGTTGAAACAAATTCGTATTCCTATTGTGAAGGTTGTTGGAATTCTCGAAGAGGTCACGAGTTTACTTGGGAGCAGGAAGATCGGATGTGCCTCAAATATCCTCATCTTTTCACCGACAACACCGTAGGACCCAACAAGGATTAAATTGGATGAATTCCTTTTGGATGGGCGAATGTGACAACTTGTATTTTCGGGTCATTTTCAAAACATTATTCATGCTTCACCATTATCATTTATCGTAAACTAGGTTTACGAGTATCAAATTCGTAACCTTAATGGTTTAGTCGAATTCATGAACAATCATCAAGGACATTTCATATAGACTAGGTTTAGTCTACATATCATTAGCATCATTATCATCGCATTAGTTCATGCATGGTTTTGAATTTTTCATTAAACGATAATTTCCTATTAAATAAAATTTGTCACACCCCAAATTACATTTCTGACGGAATGGAATACCTTGGGAGGGCTGTCATAGCATCAAAGTTACATTATATCGAACGACCTAAAGTGTCGTTTGAAAATATCGTTTGATTCGGTAAAATAATTAGAGTTTACAAAACATAGATCCCAAAGATTTCCAAGGTACCAAAATAAGTTTGTTACAATCAAACGATGGTTAAGTGCATAAAATATAGGTGAGAGCGTCGACACCGCGACTCTATGATAAGTCCACATGCATGCCATGAAGTGAATGCCTTAGATACCGAGATAAAACATGCTAAAAGTGTTAACACAATGGTTGAGTGAGTTCATAGAGTTTGGTTAACAAGTAAATCTTTAAAGAGCGTTCATGCAACAAAGGCAAAGTTTTTGGTCATCTAGAATAGTCCACAAAGCAAAGGCATTGTAAATCCACTCGGTTCAAGTTCCGCCCATACAAAACTTGCAACTGTGTGTTCACAACCCACCGCCAAAATATGTCTAGTTTATGTTCAAGCACTGCGATGTCAAATGAGTTCACAAAGCAAAGGCATTGTAAATCCACCCGGTTCAAGTTCGCCCATACAAAACTTGCAGGCTGTGTGTTCACAACCCATTGCACAAAATATAGTGTGTCTAATAGTCGAATATAAGTTACTATAATAATTCACAATATTGCACCACATATATAATAATGTATGCCGAGCAAAGCCCTAGAATAAATAATATCGTCCGTAACATAGTGGACGAGAGGTTGGCCGACCTCTAATAGCGCTATCCATACTACTTACTAATAGGAGACTAACAATGCGAATGTCTGAGCGATTACATCATACAACTATTATATACAATTAAGAACACTCCGAACATGGGAGAATTTGCACCTTTGCTCGACGGGGAGACTTTAGATTGAGAACGCTACAGTAACATAGTGAGGCGTTACGCTCCGGACCGGGAGGCTTTAAGTTAAAAATGCTCCGTTCCCATAGGGAGACATTACACTCCGGACCGGGAGGCTTTATAGTGATGCTCCGAACATGGGAGACTTTATAGTGATGCTCCGAACATGGGAGACTTTAGGTCAAGGTCATAACACGTCCGGTTTAATAAGTTCAACAAGTCATAAGTTTGTATTTAAGATCAAAAGTTCCGTTCATAAATTCGTAATTAAGTTCAAAGATTTAAGTCGAGTTCAAAAGTTCAAAACAGTCAAAGAGCTTGAATAATATCAAAATGTTCGAGATAGTCGAAGCGTTCAAAATCACGTCAAACAAGTTTTAAAATATATCAAAAGGGTCCTTGTACAAGTTAAAAGAGTTTAACTATATGTCAAAAGGTTCATATCAAGTCCAAAGTGTTCACATATATGTTAAAGGGTCCGAATCAATTTAAAAGAGCTCAAATACACATGTCGAAGGGTTCAAAATCAAGAAAGTGTTTCAACTAATAGCGTTAATAACATAGTGATCAATTTAGTTCGGGCATAATCTACTCACGCGCACATAGAGTGAAACAAAAGATATTTAAGTTCATATAAATGTAAAGTAAAAGCAAGTAGTTGAGCATGTATCTCCCGAAGAGTTTATAAAACAATTAAGCGAGTAAAAGTGGGACTCTGAACTCACGATGCAATGATTATGATGACAAAAGTAGATACTTTGAAATGAGGTGCAACTCTCTAACGCGACCTATTATGAATGATATGATCTAATATAAGTCATGAAACAATGTCGTGCATGCAAACTCATATGATATCCATACCACTTGTACACTTTTGAAAATAAAGTTTATAACGTCTCGTCATATTATAAAATACTTTACAAGTATTTACGTCGAAATGATATCCTCGATAATCATTTAGTGATTTATTAAGAAATTATAACTTTTCGTCGTAAAATAATGTCATTTGGACAATTCATGAAAGTGACTAAACCGCCTCAAAAAGCTAGTCGTAAAATAGTGAATATCGAGTGTTAGGAAACAAACTCAACGGTTTTGGAAAGCTTGTATCATTATCTCAAAGTTTTAGCATTTAAGTTTTCATCGTAGAAGTCTCGATTATGGAGAAAAACATAGGTAAAGTATGGTACTTGTGTCCAAAATATTGTTTAAGAGTGGTTTTCGGCAAAGTTTAAGTGACCGTATTTTATTCATTACAACTCCGCTTGACGAACGGTTGAACATTTTGGAAAATATGCTAGGCAAACTTACTTTTACTAGAAGACATCATGTTATAAAAAGTACTACATCAATGTTAAAAACGACCCTCAACATGGTCATTCGCGTCGTAATGTTGGTCTAATAGAAATATATTAGTTTTGCTTATATAATATAGTTACGGCAACTTTATTTAAGCGTGTAATTTAATCGTTACAAGTCCGTTTTCTCGTTTTATATGTCCTTAGCTTCGTATTAAAGTATACTAATATATTTTTGATAAGTCAACACATTTTATAGCGCTTATGACTCATTTTTGAATCGTAAAAAGTTAAAATAACATGCTGAATTTTCTGAGTTTTATAGTCTTCGTCGTCAAACTTGAAAATATCATAACTTCTTCGTTATAACTCCGTTTTAACCCGTTCAAGTGGCAACGTTTTCGTTTTAAAGTATATTTTCTGAATATCTAGCCCAAATATTTTTATCAACTGTCGAAATTTCCGAATTCAAAATAAGATCAGACCTCTAAATAAAGTTGTCGAAATGAGTTTTTCACGCAAAACCTATTCTAACCAATTCAAAACAACTCCGAGCTATTCTAATCCTACCATACACCTTCTTAGGGTGTCATAGGTTCCTAGACATCACCAAAAGTGATATGTTTCAAGGAGTAATTATAGGATGATGAATATATATATATATATAACACTAAAAAACAATAAAAAGTGGTATAGACATCAATATGACTTGCATGTTTTTCTCAAGCTTAACGAAATGAACATAAAATGAGTATGAAAAATGAATATGAAATGCTTACTAATTACTTGATGAGGTTAAATGAACAAGGATTTAATCCTAAACACCCTAGGTTTTATTTCAAAACCTAAACAAAGTGTAACTAGATTGTAATAAACTTGACTAGAAAATTTTGGTGAATTCCTTCTTGATATACCTTGTGGCGGTTTGTAGAGAGAGAGGAAGGAAAGAGTTTGATCTTACACTTTGTAATTTTGGATATGTATGTGTAAATGTTTAATAAAAATGATTATAAGACTTGTTTGTACAAGATATTTAGCAATGAGAGTGTGACTCATCCCTTGTGTCGACAAGGGTGAGTTTGCGATTAGTTATATATATATATATATATATATATAGGTTTGGGTTTAAATGAAAAGATGTTTAAAATGAAAAGAATGGGAAGCCTCTATGAGTCGCCACGTGTCCTAATTAGTCCGCCCTTTTTCTTATACTCTTGGGGGTATTTTCGTCATTTACGTCCAACCATATGAAAACCTTTATCCCTATTCATTCTTCACTTCTTCTTCATTCTCTCGCTTAGCTAACACCTACGCCTTTCTCATTCCTCCATCCCTGTTCTCCTCCTTTGATCCACTGTCATCGGCTCCTTCACCACTAGTCACCACCTTCTTCCCACCATCCATCACCACCTTCCCATCGTTTACACGACCGCTCACCACTGTTCCCCGTGAAGATGTAACCAGTTAATTATTCAATTTGTATGTAAGGTTTTTTTTTTTAATTGTAGTTAATTTTTACTTTTAATTAATATGGATATCTTGATTTTCGTTTGCATATATATGATGTTCATTGATTTATTTTGAATAATTTGTTTGGTTTTGTTGTTATTGATATAAGTATGTTATATTCAAAGTGTCGAGATCTCGAAAAAATAAATACAAAATGTTTATAGTAAAGATGCACATAAGGTGTTTGATAAAATGTCTTGGTGATATTTTATAACTTTGATGCACTAAATTTACATTGTGATGTATCAGCTTTTAAATCTTTAACTTTTTTAGTCATTTTTCAGTGGAAAAAACTTGTATGTTTAGTTGTATGTATATAAAGTTGTTATGAAATATCATACGATATCTTTAGTGTTTATTTTTTAGTGCATTATAGTCATATATGTAGGACATCATTGTTAAATCGTCTTGCATCATAGTGTTATTTTCTAGTGCATCATTCTCTTCGAAACATTTGTCGTATCTTTTGGTTAATCTCCGGTGCATCATAGTAAAAATGGTGCTACATCACTGTTATATGTCAGTGCATCACATTGTCATTTTTAGTGAATTACTTACTGAACATCAATGCAAGATTATATCTAAGTGATAATATACATTGTGATGCACCGGATATAAACATTATGATGCACTAGTTTGTATACATTGTGATGCACTAGTATATTTTAGAGTATCACATTGTGATGCACTAGTATATTTTAGAGTATCACAATTAACAATCTAGTACATCATAGTTAACAATTTAGTGCATCGCATGATTTGAGGTTGACCACATGATTTCATCATATAAGCGCATCCGTGGTGTTGAAAATGCTTGAACATGACTTTTAAGAACTAAGGGTGACCTGGTGCACTTTGTTACACCATCAAAGAAGCACGGCTCTCACCGTAAGCGTGGTTAGTTATAATACATTCTATGTTTTTATGCAATGTTCCTCCTTCTACATATATACGCACACATTCAATAACACCTTGATCTTTGAAATATACCCATATAATATATAATGTGTAGTAATGTGTAAATTTTCAAATACTTGTGTAATATATGTCACTGAAAAGTTGTCAGTTTGACATTGGTGCAATATAATATAAACTCAAGATTTTCTCCCTTGTCACGTGTAAGGTTCCTGGATAGCCAACGCTTGCTTTGCATCTTATTGCATATGTACTTTATAAAGCACAAGAGAATATGTGTAGAAACCAGGCACGCTCAACTTTGAAAGTTGGTAATCAGAATCAAATTGTTGACTGGGAAGCTCTTTGGGCTTTCGCATTAGGTGCAGAACCGAAACTTGCTTTATCACTCTGTAAATAGGAGAATTCCATAAGTTAATTGCAAAAGTCAAACTGTATCTTTTGTACTAATTTTTTGTCGATTTTTAATTTCTTTCATTCGACCCGTTCTATAACTTCAAAGGATGTGTATTGATGATAACCATAATTTCGTGGTCATTGCTTGTGCAAGAGTCATTCGGTGTGTATAGAGCTATGACTTCAATGAGCTCTTCTTTATATCTCCTAGGTTAAATAATACTCAAGCGGCTTTATCTCGTGGTTGTTTGTCTCATAACTCATAAGTCATAGTTACTCACATGATTTTATTTAAATTCGAATATGGGAATCTATGAGAAAGATGTCTCCACGGCTCTCATTTTAGGAGGAGACCCAAGATCAAGTTGGTTTTCGTCATGGTGGCTTTTGAAATACAACACTAAACCCTCAAATATTTTTCCCTTTGAGAATATTACGAGGATGATGAGGTCAAGATGAACATACAATAAAGGATGATCTTGTGGTGGCTACACAGGACACATTGTTGCTTATTCGTAATGGGTATCCTTTCAAGAATTCGCTATCTATTAGAGGTAAGCCTTATTTTTAGAATCCATGCTTCTTTCTTTGTCATATGAGTACGAAATCAGGAATAACTTGAATAAGGAGATCAAGAGCTAGTTTTTCCTTGACAATTGTGTACGATGATTATGTTTCTGGGTTGTATATATGTGTTTGCTCATTACTATAGTCGCACATAAGATACAAATAACAACACGGATGCTGGAAGCTCCACTTTAGTTTCCTTAAGTTTTTGTTCTGATTTGCTTGATATAGATGCAGTTGATATATAAACATTGATGCAGTTGATTTATGAACACTGATGCGGTAGGTGTTTAAGGTTTCATTAGGTTTCCTTAAGGTTTGGTCTGATTTGCTTGATATAAAATCGTGATGCAGCTGATTTAAAACACTGATGCGGTTGTTAAGTAACTTAGTTTATATGAATGCGGTCATTATGGTGATTCTGAAGGTTACAAAGGCGGTGTAGAAAACTAGTTTATATAAATGCGATGGAGGAGGTGCTACTAGTGGTGGTCGTTATCACCCTTATGGCGACTAGTTAGGCACTTAGGAACATGCACAATCTTTTCTATAACATTCAATCTAGCTAGAGCAGGTACATTCATTTTAAGTACTTTTTTTCTTGATATTTGTGACGGATGAAAAAGGTTTTTTCTTTTGTGTAAAGAACCAAAAATTAGTAGATAGGTTTTATAGTGAAAACGGGGATCCTAAGTCTGTAGTTTTTAAAAACAGTATGTAGGTTTCATAGTGAGAACAAATGACGTTTGAAATTTAAACCTTTAAGTTTCTTCATTTTTACACTGATAAATATTGAATATGTTTGATTTATTATCATTGTTTTTATGGGAGGCTTGGAACAATGCAGGGTGTAGCTAAGCCAACGGAGCTCTGTAGAGAAGGAAATGGGAAACAAAGGATATGTGCAAAAGATTCTGAGATAAAAAAAACTTGAATATTGAAGAAAAGAAAAAAAAAACAATAGAGCCGAAAAGAACTGGCCTCAGAGGATCTAATCATATATGAGCATGATTTCAGTATTCTTTTTTCTTAATATCAATAAGTATTGTATAGATATTCAAGCATTTACTTACGAGACATGTTTTTGATTGTGAGATGTATGATCATTTTAAGTTATTTAAGTCATTATGTTATTTTGTTTATTGTATTGTGATGCAGTAGAATGCAAATAGTGATGCAGTCCATTATACATCATGATGCAGTATAATAACACAGTGATGCAATAAAGTATTATTGTGATGCAGTAGTATAACAGCATTGAGAAGCATCAATATGTATAATATTGTAATGCAGTAAATTAAAACTTTTTATGCAAGAGTGACGCAAATAAAATAACGCGTGATTTAGCGACGATAACAACGTGATGCGAAGAGTATGCTAAAATTATGATGCACTAGAACATTATTGTGATGCGATAGAATATTAAACAAACACCAATCATTAAGAAGTAAAATACCTAGTATCAAACAAAAATAATCAAAAGTATTAGAAAATATTTTAAGCGAAGAAAAGTACTTATCACAAATATTCCACTTGTCGACGTTGTTGTAGGTTGTCCTCCAAGGCACCTTTACGTGCTTAGCTTTGACCATTAAAAACTTATAGAATTTCGGTGTACATTTGTTACCATGTATTCAATAAATGTTTCAAAATCAACATTAACATTAAGTTTCGATGTAGTAAAGATGTAACTATGATGAACTAAATATTTGAGATATAGAAACTATGATGCGAGAGAAAATTAACTTTGATGCACTATTTTTAATCATGTAAAGCGATGTACTACATCATAATGTTGTTAACTACTACATCATAATGTTGTTCTTGCATCATAGTAACAATTCAACGCATCATATTTACACTTGATGCATTTTAGTTTGTGTAACAAAAATTCAATCATGTCTTGGTAATTATACAAAATTAAAATATATAAATTAGGATTTGTCATATTATTACAAATATTCAAAAGTAGAATTCAGATAGTATCATAAAATAAACATTACTAAAATGTCATTGATGATGTTAATATGGGTCATTGTAAACAACAATAGCAAGTGGATTTTCCTTATAACATGCATCTTCCTTTTTTTCTTGACTTTTCTTTCTCCCTATAGTCTTCGACTTCCTCATTCTCTTCTTCATAATCCTTCTAGTCTTCATGAATTACTTCTATTTCAATGACTTCTTTTCCGGCATAAGCATCTTTATCCATATCACCTTCATTATAACCTTCCTTATCACATTCTTTCTTACCTTCATCTAAATCTCCTTTACTCTTATCACCTCCATCCGAAACTTCTTTTCCTTATGATCTTCATGTTACAACTCTTGTGACAACATACAATTCATTAAAGAATGTACAACATTATCGTCGGTGTCGATCATCAATTGATTACTCTTTGAAAAATTATCTTATATAAGATTATGTCATTGCTCGCATGTGTAAGACAACTTTTAGTTTAGTGCAACACAATGTGTTTATATTCTTGCATCATAGTGCATTATATTTGTTATATAAAGTTTTGATTGTTACCAATTGATTGATGCAGAGGTTAGAATGGGCACTACATGATAAGCCAACTAATCCTGATGCACGGCTAATCTCCTCCATGGCCAAGCAATGATATAAATAACCGAGACCTAGTCCTCCATATTCCACTACAAAAGCAAGCATAATTTTCATATCGAGATTAGTATAATATTAGTAAGGATATACTCGTACATTCCAAAGTAGGTGTTATCTTTACATATGGTAGTGATAGCTTAACTACTAGTTTAGAAAACAGTAATCCCACATAATTCACTAGTTATCTGCCATAAATGGATTCAAGCGTGCTTAATAAGATCAAGCTTTTGGTTTAGATATCCATTTAGCATTATTTTTCGTCATACTGAGTTAGTACATAATAAAACATAGTTTCCTCCATGAAAATTTGGCATAACATAATCACATTAAGATTTTGCATTCTTGATTTTTAACACTCTAGTAGTAGAGGATGCATGTGTACCTAGAGCCGTAATTGCATGAAGATTAAAGTCGCCCATTATTTTCCATAAGTTTACCTCCTACACAGTTCAAATAATAAACATAACATAAAGTCAAACATTTAGAAAGTAGTACACATGTACAGATAACATATCTGATGCATAAATAAAAATATGTAGTTGTCTTGAATTAAACCTCTGGGAAATAATTGATTTGTCTTTTTCAACATGAGAGCGATATGTTCTTGGACAAATTGCGAAATACTTTCTTTGAGCTGTCATCATTGAAATAAATTGTCGGAAGATAACCTATTATGTCCTCACACGTAAGAAATACTAGTCTGCATTGGTACATTGAAGAGAATTTAGTATTAAAGATCGATAACTCAACATCCTCCAAATTCTCACCAAGTCCACAAAAACAGCAATCCATAACTAACACTTGAGATGCTAGGATTTACAAATACCAATAAACAAATCACTGAACATGCAAACTAACGAACATGTGAGCAGAACAGTTTAATAGCAGCACTCAATAAATTTCTACTCAGATCAAGCAAACAATAATCCCGAACTAACTAAAGTAGGATATACGGTTAATGAAAGCATAGAGACCTGAATAAGTTGATAAATTTTGCACATTCAGACAACACACTTTATAAAAAGATCAAGGGGCAGTTCGATCTCGATCAATTTTTTGTTTTGAGTGCATCATTTCCATTAATAAAAAGTGATGCAGTAACAAATAAAGAGTGTTACATTAAAATAAAAATAGTAATGCCGTAGAATATAAAATGGGATGCAGTAGAATAAAAGTGGTAATCCACTGCACGCCTAACCTAATCTAGACTTACATGACACATACAAGAATCTACTGCATCACATCTTTACAAATACTACATCAACCAATAAAACACATAGTCAAACACTTTTCGACACTTAAAACACTTACGCGCCTAACCTAATCTAGACTTATATGCCACATACAATAACTTCCTGCATCACTTCATCATACCAACTACAACAATCATTCAAACACACACGCAAACACATTTCGACAGTTTAAACATTACTCGTCTAACCTAATCTAGATTTATATGCCACATACAAGAACCTACTACATCACTACATTACACCAACTGCATGAATCAATCAAACGCATACACAAACACTTTTGAAACTTAAAACACTACGCTACGGCCTAATCTATACTTATATGACACATACAAGAACTTACTGCATCACTTCATTAAAACTATTGCATCATGCATTCAGAGACACATACAAACTCTTTTAAACACTTCAACACTACATGACTGAGCTAATCTAGGCATATATGACAAATACAAGAACATCCTGCATCACTTCTTTACAACTACTGCATACAATCAAGTAACACATACATAAAAAGTTTTTGACACTTAAAACACTGAGCGCCTGAGCTAATATAGACTTATATGACACATACAAGAACCTACTGCATCACTTATTTACAACTACTGCATACAAAGACATTTTCATACATAACATAATCTACTTTCAACTTAATGCATCATTATACAGGAAAAATGAGAACCTACTGCATCACGGTTCAATATCAAGTGCATCACACAAACAACCAAACATACAAACACATTTACACATAAAAACACTTTTTAATTAATAAAATACTCTACGCGCAACCTAAACTCGACTCATACCCAACATACAAATCCCTATTGCATTACTTCATTAAACCAGTTGCATATATAGCACAAAAACGCACGCACAAACACTTTTCAAAAAATTAAACGCTATGCGCGCAACCTAAACTAGACTCATACTCAACATAAAAATCCCTCTTGCATTACTTCATTGACCCATTTGCATCTATAGCAAACAAACGTACACAAACACTTTTCAAAAAAAGACACTATGCGAGCAACCTAAACTAGACTCGTACCCAACATACAAATCCCTACTACATTACTTCATGAAACCTCGCATTTATAGCACACAAACGCACACACAAACACTTTTCAAAAATAAAATGCTGCGTGTAACCTAACCTAGACTCATACCCACATACAAGTCCCTACTACATTAATTCATTAAACCAAGCGCATCGATAACACATAAACGCACGCAAACACTTTTCAAAACTAAAATGCTCGCCGTAACCTAACCTAGAATCCTACCCCACATACAAGTCCTTACTACATTAATTCATAAAACCAGCTGCGTCGATAGCACACAGACACACACAAAAACACTTTTCTATACATAAAACATATTTCGCCTAACCTAATCTAATCTCATATGCAACTAAAATCAACCTACTGCATCACTTGTTTACACCAACTCCATTATGAATTTAAACACATACACATACACTTTCGCCACATAAGGCAACCTAACTTATACGCATAAACTTAAAACCTACTGCATCATAGTTCATGTTTAAGTACATCACACAAACAACCAAACATACAAACACATTTACGCTCATAACTTAACCTACGCTTAACCTAATACATCCTTACACATGAAAACTGAACACCTACTGCATCATAGTATGAAATTAAGTGCATCGCACAAATAGCCGAACACACAAACACAAATAACCTAGTGCATCACAATTAAAATAAAAACCTACTGCATTACAATATGAAATACAACTGTATCAGCATTCAAAACAACTGTCAATGTTATAAATTCTAGTTGAGACATTTTATCAAACACCTTGTTTGCAACTTTCTTAAACACACTTATTCCAGATCTAGAAGAAAATATACATAAGCATACACAAACACACACCTTTTACCATATTTGAAAGTCCATTTTTTATACTTTTTATAGCAAGATCAATGACTCTATTACTCTTTGTAGTTTCTAAATTCATCAACAAAAATAAGATTTTAGAATAACGAAATTAAGAAATTGATGTAGTAACCAAATCATTATTAAAAAATCTACTTACGAGGCGGTGCAAGATCTGGTAGATTCATCCTCGCCATCATTGAAGCAGTAAGGTTTTTGAATGGTGGATTGAAGCTGTGACAAATCGATCCAGCAACAATTGATGCAGCAGGCTGAGTCGTTGATGATGAATAATCGTTGATGAATTAAGATTTTAGAATGAAATAATTAGGGTTTTGGTGTGTGTTTTTTAGAGAGAGGTTTTTCTTTTCTTTTTTTGATATGAAACGAATGATAAGATTTGGAGATGAAACACCTGTTGTATAAGTTATACTATTATACAATTGCCCCTAAAGCTTGTATTATTTACCATCATGCCACCGCACTTTTTGATCTCGGTCAAATCTAGTCAAATCCGATCCAATGGTTGGGAGGCTTCTAACTTTTCATTTTAACAAACTTTTCATTATAACCCTACCTATATATATATATATATATATATATATATATATATATATATATATATATATATATATATATATATATATATATATATATATATATATATATATATATATATATATAGGTAGGGTTAAAATAAGTTTCTATAATGAAAAGAATGAGAAAGCATGTGGAGGTGACATGTGTCACCTTTGCCACATCACCATGCCATGTCATGTGACATGTGTCACCCCCACCCCACCCCACCTACCCCCCGCAAAAATTTTTTTTTTCCGCCAAAAAAATTTTTTTGGGGCAAAAATTTTTTTTCCATAAAATTTATTCTCGCATTACAAGTTATAAATATCTTGCATCACAATTATAATTGTGATGCGATATTTATAACCTGTAATGCACTAAAATCATGATTATGATGCGATAAATTTATAACAAGTGATGCGATAACTTATAACCTTAATGCACTAATAAGTTTTGGTGCATCTTTATTATAAGTTAATAGTTCGATGCATCAACTATGATGCACTAAAATCAAGGTTATAACCTTAAATGCACTAAAATCATGATTGTGATGCAATAACTTTATAAGCGTGATCGATAATTTATAACCTTAAGGGTGGCAACACTTTGATTCCATACCTCACCATACCTCACAACCCACCAATAATTTCATTCCACCTAATCACATACCTCACCATAGTTTTTAGTGGCAATGGTCATTCCATACCTCACTTTTTTTTTTTTTTTTTTTTTTTTTTTTAAATTCATAATTAAATCAAACAGTTAAATAAAAACATAATATTTCATTAATAATAAAAACAAATTACATAATACTTAAAAATTGCATAATACTAAAAAAATACGCATCTAAATATCCGTCGGCCATCCATATTGCTCGCATACTCGCGTTTTTGGCAATCGTGATCTCGCGATCTCGGATCATTTATGTGATCGTGAGGTTGGTTATAGAACCCGATGCCCGATGATAAGCCTTTTCTACAATATTACGGTTTGGGCCGACAACAATTTTTCGCCAAGCCATCCTTTAGACCTTTGCTCATTATCGATTCCAATATTTGTGTTTTCCTTAATTTTGAAAATGAAACACACGCTCCTCTTGAATTCCTCCATGCCGCTACGGCAAAAGATGCCGCAAACCATACCGCATTCATGATGCGCTAGGGTGGCAATGGGATGCCGCATGATGCCTAGCCAAACCGCAAGCCATACAGGGGTGTTGCCACCCCCAATGCACTAAAATCATAATTGTGTGCTGAGAACTTATAACCTTAATGCACTAATAAGTCTTGGTGCATCTTTATTATAAGTTCTTGCGTCATAGTCAATAGTTAAGTGCATCAACCATGATGCACTAAAATCAATGTTATAACATTAATGCACTAAAATCATGATTGTGATGCAATAACTTTATAAGCGTGATGCAAGAAGCTTTATAAGCGTGATGCGATAATTTATAACCTTAATGCACTAAAATTATGATTTGTGATGCGGTAACTTTATAACTATGATGCGATAAAAAATTTGGCGGGAAATTTTGGCGGGGAAAAAAATTTTGCCCAAAAAAATTTTTTTATGGAAAAATTTTTTTCGGGGGTGGGTGGGTGGGGGTATGGTGATGTGGCGTGATGATGTGGCAAGGTGACACATGTCACCTCCACATCGCCTTCTCATTCTAAGAAACTTTTCATAATAACACAAACCTATATATATATATATATATATATATATATATATATATATATATATATATATATATATATATATACATATATATATATATATATATATATATATATATATATATATATATATATATATATATTTATTATGTATAAGTATAAAGTAGATGTAAGTTAATTAAAGATGAGTAGTAACTTGTATATTTATTTAAGCATTTAGGGTAGCGTTAGCTAAAAATAAATTTTAACGGGTCAAAATAAAATATATTGAAGTCATAAAAATTATAAAATACATTTCTTACAAGAATTGAGTGAATAAATATTTATCGGGTTGAATTTACTGAAAACCGTCATAATTATTTATACATAATAATTTATATACAAAATAAATTGAAAACATCGGGTAAAGTAATAATATTATTTTTATAATCTTATTATGAGTACAAAATATATCGAAATAATTTTTGGAAGTGTCGGATCAATTGTTCAAAATAAATGATCGTGCGATAGCGTTTATTTAATAAAATTATCGTTTAATGAAATATAAATTTGAAAATGACCGAAAATTGAGAATTGTGACATAACGGCTAGTTTTAAAATAAAAAAAATCAAAAACATTATTTTACCACTATAAATAAAAATTAAAACTCTATTTTTTCACACTTCCTCTCACACTTTATATACTTCTCTCACTTTCATAATTCAAAAATCAAATTGTTCAATGGATCCAAATCAAGTGGTGATATTCCTCTGTCTTGGTCGACACAGAAGACCTAGAGACTTCAATTTATAGGCGTCCGCGTCACGAGTATCACCTTCGGTTGGAACAAGAAGAAGGTAGTGAATCTCAACATCCTACTCGCCCTCGTGCCCATATATACCGTGAGCGTGAGCTTGCGGAGGAACGTCGCTCAGCGATTATTTCGTACAAGGTTGTAAGTATTCAAACCGAATTTTCGTAGAAGATTTCGTATGACCGGAAACTATTCACGCAAATAGTTGAAGGTATTGAATCTTATACTTCGATAATATTCGGATCATTTTAATTACTTTAAGCAAACACCGATGCTTGTGGTCGAATGAGTATAAGTCTCTAATGAAGTGTACGTGTCGCCGTACGTAATTGGCGACGGCACCTCACCGATGTATTTGATGAATACTTGCAAATGGGTGCGAGTACGTCACATTTAAGTCTTGATAATTTTAACAAATGTATTATTGATTTGTTTATCTTGGGAGTATTTAAGAAAACCAACATGGTCCGACATTCAAAAAATTTATCAACTACATGAAGAAAAACATGGTTTTCGGGAATGTGGTAGCGTTATTGCATGCCTTTGGGAATGGAAAAATTGTCCGATTGGCTTGGCAAGGGCATTTTCTAGGGGTGATAAAAATACCCAACAATTATGCTTGAATTTGCTTCTTCAAGATTTATGGATCGCATGCATTTTTGGGATGGTGGGGCAAATAACGATATTAATGTTTTAGATAACTCCCGTTATTCAACGACCTTCACGGTGATAATGCCCAAGAGCACCTTATATGGTCAGCGGAACTAGGTATGAGCAGGGGTATTACTTGGTGATGGAATTTATCCATAGTGGGCAACTTTCGTCAAATCCTTCACGGCAATAGCGATGAAAAACATCGTCTTTAAAAGGAGACAAGAAAGTGCGAAAGGATATTGAGCGTGCTTTTGGTGTTCTTCAAGGTCGTTGGGGTATACTACAACAACCGCGTCAATATGAAATTGCTTCGATCGTAGAATCATGTATTGTTGCATTATTATGCATAACATGATTGTAAAAGATCAAAATTTGAATTACGTGACTATAACGAGCGTGGGTGGATCCGTCAAGAAATTTTGATACCGACATTTTCGGTAACTATAATCCACAATTGACAATTTGAACTCGAAGGAAAGATAGCGATAGGCTCAAACCTAAGTAAATCACTCAACCAAAACATCAAAGATTATGACAAAATAAAAACGGACATGTCAAAATAAATGATTCAATGTGATACTTCGGCTAATCATGGTCCAGCCCATCAGCTACATGTCATAAGCATTAGCCCATCAAATAGAATAAGTCCAGCGACAACCTTAAAAAGTTTATATAAACCTGTCCTTTATTAAGACACAAACTTTGTATATAGAAGCCGAGATATTTTTCGGGCAGTTTATGATCGATCAGTCTTCTATGGTTGCTGGTTGCATTGGAAATTGTTCGGGCTAATTATACGAAAATGTACTTAACTTATTTTTGTATTTACGTGTAGTTTTATTATATATATATATTTTTAAATTTCGTGTAGCCTATTTTGAATTCCGTTTGTTCCGTGTATTGAGTAGCAGGTTGTGTGTAATATTTGGCGGATATACCCTCCACGTTAAATATGAGTGTGTAAATTGAAGGGCAAAATGGTCAAATAATATATATATACAATTGGCCGATCACCTCATACACGGAATAGAATTCAAAAGTTGACTATGGATTTGCAAAAAAATAATAGGCTACCCAAAAGTATAAAAAATGATAAGTTAAATATATTTTGTGTAATTAGCCCAAATTGTTCGTAACAATAACACGAAAAGTGTTTATAAATATATAATACTAAAAATGAGCCAAATTCCTCTTCATTTTATAATCTTTTTGGAGATATCATCAAGTAGTGGTAACAAAGTTACAATCGGCTAAACGCAACGTGCCATGGTAGATGATTTAAGAAACGCTTATGGAGGGATAGTAACCTCTCATGAAGAATAACCTGTTTGCTAGCACGGCTTAAGAACACTTACGTTTCTATAAACTTTAAACTATTCTAAAAAATGTTTTTCTTGAAGTTACACTATAATTGCTATATGACGAATTGACGAATATTGTGAAAATACTTCATCAACATTCAAACATATTTTCTTATAATTTAGATTAGCCCCTATTTCACACGTCCTCCTCAGCCTCCCAACGCCGCGTCGTTAACTGCTACATCTTCCCCCTTCACGCCTCATCAAGAAATTTTGGGGATGATTTGATGAAGTTCTTGATCATATTAATTTTCTTTGTTTTTTGTGTGTATGTGAGTGCATTGTGACGTATGTTTATGGTTAAGTGGGGTATGTTTTTGTGGTTATTCGGTGAAATGTGTGAATAAAGATGTGGGGCGATGCGGCGATCGTTAATGTAGTCACATACATTTATTGGGCGTGTTTGACAAAAATAGTTGTTATTCTTGGTGAATTTTACGATCTTTGGTGTTGTTCTTGATGTTGATGTTATTCTTGAAAAAATTAAAATTGTAGTTTTTTTACGGTGGTGTTTGTCAAACTAGTTGTAATTGTAGAGTAAAAGTGTAAAATGACATAATTGAACATACAAATAACAAAGCCAACATAAATAGGAATAATACATAAAAGGGTAAATTGATAATTTTGTGAAATATAATATCAACATGTTTTTAAAGCTAATTTATAAACTAAATTTTGAGAACTTATTTTTTTAAATAATACATAATCTTTGTCTCTTAAACGAGATTATTATTTTTAAGTGAATTTTTTAGCAAAATAATTATAAGCTCTTATAATCTTTAATAATTTCTTTGCGTCAAACACGCCCATAGTCTTATTTGTGGATTTGTTATTATGTTGCTTTTGCACCCCTAGCTAGTGCTTGTAGCAACCATGTACTTCAAAATTTCATATCCCTTTTCCATCATATGGAAGTTTGGAATATGGGAGCACTACACAACATACAACATGCTACATTCTTGGTCATCTAGGGTTGTCTAAGTAATTTTCGATGGCTATAGACAATAAAAACAAAAAAGCATTATTACACTTGTAAACTAAAGATAAATTGCATATAAATTTGTATTATATGACTCATATATGTTTAATATTATCGTGTTATATACGAAACTAATAAAATGTAACTTATTTTAGGTGAAAAGCCTGCATACGACAACATCTATTGCATCATACTCGAGACCCTCTCTTGCCGTTATCAAGCGAAAGATTTTCATGTCAACTAAATACAAACAACCGTGAAATTCTAATTTACTCTTATAAAACTTCTTTAATCTATACTCTACACAAAGAACTCATTGTAAACATATGCCGTAAAATGTAAATTGCTAAAACCTTCATAATGAGTCGTAGCCAATATTGTTCTAGCCTATCAGCTACTTTCCATAAGCCTTAGTGTTGGGTCAATTCAAAGTCAAATAATATATGCCTAATATATAAGCGTAAAATAACGTAAGTGTAAATAAAATCTCTGAATGAAATGACATTCGAGTCATTTTCATAGAATAAAGAAAGTCTCACCACTTTCGATCGATGAAGTGAAGCCTTGAACCTAAAAGAAGATGATGAAGTCAGGTGAGTAATGACAATCACACACCCACTCCTCTTGATCTCCTCAACATCCGAGACAATCGAGCTTAGATATTCAGGAAAATATCTAAGCCCCTGAAAGTTTAGGCGGGAATTTATTAGGAAATAATCAATAACTTGCTTTTGAATCATGATGCATCTTAAGAGCTTGCTTTGGTTCATTATCCGTGTGTTACATATTGAAAATTATATGTCATAATCATTGACTAGTTAAACAAATAGATGTTATCCTTTTTTATTTAAGACGTATCTTTGTGGAAGCTTTAATCTAATTACATGTCATAATCACATACTATAGCCCTTAATAATATTCTATATGCAAATATATAAGAAATAATCAATAACATAACGTACTTTCACGAAAGGCATAATAATATTATATATGCAAATGTATTAGAGATAATCAATTTATGAAATAATCAATAACATAACATACTTTCACGAAATGTATAATAATATTATATATGCACATGTATAAGAAATAATCAATAACATAACATACTTTCACGAAATGTAGGTTATACGTTACAACAACATTTTCAATGTCGTCGCTATGAAACATGAGGTAAAGCGCTTATGACTTAAGAATTAGGTGGTGTTTGGTTTGTAGAGAGAATGAATATGGTTATTGAAATAGGCATGGGTTTAGAAACCTACTACCTTTTGTTGGTTTAGAAAATAACTAGTTTTGAGGGTTTGATACCCATTTTCATAAATAAAACCTACTAATCAAACAATTGTATAGGAATGAAAGTCATTCTTTCATTCTAATACCCTCAAACCAAACACGTACACTGTAAGTTAAGTCACCATTCATGTCAAATTGATGTATTTTTTAACAAGTTAATAACTAGTATACTAAAACAGTTTAAATAAAATAACACAACAAAATTTTTAAACATTTTAATTTATATTTGAATGAATCAAATAATTTACTTTGATTGTTTGTGGAATAACAATCAAAGTTGAATGACAAAGTGTAAGGTTATCTTCACTTTCTTAAACATAAACCAAAGTTATATGTTTCGAGAAGAACTACGCTAACAGCGGACGTCCAAGGACTTAGTTCTAGGAGTAGTAAAATGCTCTCGTAAATGCTAACACATTAAATGCACGAGGTCAACCTTACTCATTTACAACATTCCTAATTTCCTTTATATAGGCAACTCGAGGTGGATACTCATGAGGTAATAACAGCGTCAAGTATCTTACAAGAAATGTACACTCACGCATTCGCATTTAATGCTTCTATTCTTGGAACACGTCCCAACTTACTTTAGGGAATTTACACTGGCGATTATTTACCTTTTATACCAACTCTAGTACTTTTTGACTTTCTTGATAAGTAGCTTTCACTTACCACCTCAATAAAGTTACCACCTATTTGTTTAGGGGACTTATATACTTTTCCTAAATATCTAAGTTCGGATGTCTTCAGTTTGTTTGAGGAGATCAAAGGGACTCCTTAGCTATTGTCATCAATCAATGAGTCCATTATCATCTTCTTGGTTAGGGGACTTCACAAGTTGAGTTCCGCCTCGTAGAGTGGTGAGTCTTTCTTTAGATTCTCAAGAACTACGAAGATGACTCACGAATGTTTTGAGATTAGAGGACTTCATTTACTTCTAGTATTTTCTATTCAAATCCTAGTTGAGGATCATTGGGCACTTAATTAGCCCAACAAATAAGCGACTTTATAATTAACTCTAACTATTATGAAAAGGGACTAAATGCGCTAGTATATATAAACCACAAGGACAAAACATGTAACTAATTCCTTTATAAATGAGGAAACTAATTTCAAGATTCATTCATTAGCTCACAAAATGAGTACCTCAAATTCCATAATCACTCTTGTTCTTTTGTTCATCTATGTTTCATCTTTGGCGATTACCAACTCTCGTGTAATGGCGGCCCATCATGTAACAGTGGGGAGACATGTTGTAGAAGTGGAAGGTTACGTTCTTGCTCTTATCCAAATGCAGTGTCTTCGCAAAGGAGCCATATATTGTTGCCCTAGGGTTATTCTTGCGATGTTCAAGCTGGATATTGTATAAGGGTATCATATATTCTTGTTCATTGTCAAGCACTATATATTTTTTCTTAGCGATCGAGCACTTTTGATGTCATGAAGATCTTTATTCTTCACTACAATAAATCAAATACTAGTATCAATTATACATCTACATATTACTATTATTATTTTGGCATGGTAACACTCATATAAGTGTTTATACGCATGTGGACAAATTTTGACCAAATGCATTTAAATTTATGTGATCGATAGAAAGTTGATCATATGTAACACTTACTCTCTAATCTTCATGCTTGTGCGTAACTTTCCTTGTCTTCATGAATGGTTACTTTCACTTTCTTATATAACATTACGTTTTGTACACTTTTTCTTGAATGGGTGAGATATATATAACTTAAAAGTGATTTTTTCTTTTATTTATTTATTCTGCAAAACTTAATATTCTACGTGTTATATATAGTATGGGGACTGATGCCTTTGGAGAGGCCATGACAACGAATCGACAACCGGCTAAACTCAAGATACAACGACAGAGACGACTCATGAAGAAAATCCATGGAAAACCAACCTCCCGCCAACTGAAAAAAGAACCTGTTTGTGGTTGCGGCTTTACAACACTAGAGGCGACATGCATATATGGTTGTGTGCATGTGTCCCTAGTTGAATGTAAGCTTTTGGACTTCTCGTTGAGTGTGATATGTTGATTTGGTGTATGTGCTTGTCTTGTATTTCTACGTTCATTTGCGGGTTTCAATTTCAAGTTATCATGTTTCAATAATTTGTTCACTTTCGTGAATGTATGCATGTATTGTACGTTTGAACTTATATATTATCTTCTGTATATATGTACGCATTGTTGCTTGTCAATTTTGGTTTGCATTTGCTGATTTCGATTTCAAGTTACGATCCGATGTGTTTCAATAATTTGTTCACTTTCCTGTTCTTCTGACTTATTCTCTTTGTACATATGTGCGTATTGTTAAATATTGGGTAATTGTTGTGATGATAATCTTGGATATCTTTTAAATCGTGTAAGTTCGCTTTTTAAATAAAGTATTTCGACCATTTAATTAGATAGGAGATGCATGCATGATGCGTATGGTCTTGTACTATATTTTCATGCGGTAAATGTTATTTAGTTACACTGTTTCTAAAAATAACCCTGCACGAGTGAATGAATTGGTGTGTCTTTATTCTGATGTTTTGAATTGGTGTTATTACAATGTTGTTTTCTAAGAAAATAATTATCAAGATTGATGAATTTTAAAGCTATGTATTGAATTAATAGCAAAGTTAATACAATTAATAGCAAAGTTAATACAATTAATAGCAAAATTAATCTGATTTTTTGTAGTCGACTTATTTTGAAATATGAGACTTATAGTAATTGTGTAGGCTTATTTTTTTAAGACTTCCTTTTATAGAAAGTCCTAAATACATTATAAGGTAGTATAGATACCACTAAATGGATAATTAAAAGATCACTAGTATCTAAACACAAAAAACTAATGAAACAAGAGGAATGTGTGAATTTTTGAATGTTCAAATGAGACAATGAATTTGTCAATAAACAGATTCTTTTGACAGTTATAGTGTGATTAAAAACGGTTCAGCACAAGAAAATAGACATTTAGTGACAAGGGTTCTAATGATAAAAAATGTCATTAAATCTAACATTTCAGTGACACTTTTAAAAGTGTAGGAAAAACCTAAAATTTTGAAATATAATGACATTTTTATAGACAAAATGTGTCAAATGAAGCAATTGTGTACACATTTTTTTATGTCACTGTAAATAGATTTTACCTACTAGACTTCCTCTTACACTTTCTTAAATGTGAGAAGCAAATAAATCTTTAGTGACACTTCTTTTTATAAAGCTTCACACTCAGTTAATTCAGCTTATATATTATCCTCGAAATGATAAGATTGGTAGCCTATTCAATCTTTGTTAAAAACATTGCTTACCGCACAGGTGGGACCTATAGCCATTGTAAGTGGCGTCTGAGAACCATTAGACACCAAATTATTTTAGAACCGGTGTATAAAATATTTTGAGACCTGCCTAGAAATACATGAGGAACCACCTTTAGATTCATTTGGAGAAGGAAAAGGAAGAAATTAAAGGAGAGAAAAAATATGAGCCGGAAATATAGTCCGACATTTTGATGGGATCTCATGAAGAAGAAGATAAACATTCGAAACTTTTGTGGGTCCTTAATGTAGTAGTATGATTATATTGGAAGATTGTCAAAAGTGGGGTGCAAAATTATATGAGTTGTTTTGTAAGCCCGATAAACCTTTAGTTTCTTGGGAGAAGGTTACTACGTCAAAACAAATTTTCGTTTCTTATGTCGTGACTTTGTAAGAAGTAGTATTTCTTTATTTTGTGTATTGCTATTTAACTTTAAAATATTCAACTTAGGATATCGTAGTTAATCAGGTTTTGATACTCTTCTTTTTTACTGTTTACTTGGAAAGAAGTATTAGTAACGACAAAATGCAAGTTCAAAGATTAGATTACTATTGATGTTACATATTAATCAACTTATGTTGGATTACACATGACCTGACCCGATCCATGACCAGGTAACTTGTTAATTTCACATTTAACTTAGAAACCATCTTGGATTTTAGACTCGGTCCGCCACTGTTACATAAAGCTATTGATATCGGAATGGTTAACAGTATTCAGTATGGTTTTAAAAGGATTAGTATTCTATCTAATATGCAAATATACATTTGAAGATTAGTTAAGTGTTAAGTATGTTAATAAAGGTGTCACTTTCTATATTTATATTTAAAATGTTTATTTCAAATAACAAGTCAAAACGACCTCTGAACTATTGATGAATTTAAATTCAACCTTAAAAACATATTTTATCATCAAGTGACATCCGTCGATGATATAAAATAAGATAACACACTTTCATATATTTTAAGTCGTTCTAATCTACTCCACTATCAATAATTTTACGATTGTCACGAAAATGTAAGTTATACGTTACAATGACATCTCAGTTTAATTTGTCGCTATGAAACATGAGTCGTATAGAATGTTGAGGCTTAGAAAAACTGGAACACAATTAAGTTCGTAGCTTTAGTGATTATTGCTTACTGAACTTATGTAAAACATGATTATGAGTGGATTGGGATGGTTATGTTGCTTGGTTTTCTGTTAAAACGGTAAGGACCCAAAGATAAGACTGAGAATCTAAAGCTGGGTAACACTTAAACAAACTCATTATGTGTATTCACTATGTGTGAATAAGTGAGTAAAATAATGAGGAAGAATGTGACCAATTTCTTGTGTGATATATTTGTATTTATAAGCATGTATCTAGGGTTTTGGGATGAACTCATGTGGTTGAACAACGGTTATGGACAAGTCATGTGTTGATCATCGATGGGCGAACAAAGATGTCAAGTGTCATTCCTTTCTTGGGTTAGTACAGTCGTTCGTACATAACATGCTTGGTTGTGTGTATCCTACGGTCATGTGTCGATATCTAGTAACTTAACCGTTGGCTTACATTGAGTGGATGTTGTCTATGCATATGTGCCTTGCGGCTTGAGAGGCCTTCGGGTGCCATTCTGACTTAGGAATGTTTGTGTATTAGTTTGGCTTATCCAAGTGTTAATAATAGGACCAAATTTGGTGTGTATTAAGTGGGTGTGGGCCACGTATCTATCTGGTACCCCTCCCCCACCACAGTGTAGGATTATATAATTGGTTAATAATGTGTGTAGTACTAATAATAGAGATTATCGGACCATCTCTTATGAGCTTGAGGTCAAGCCTAGCTCATAATTAATTGGAATACAAGTTGCACCACTGGGTTATATTGAGTCGTATCATGATACACCAACATTAAATGTTTGTGTGGGAAATATAAAGAGGATAATTTGAAATGATACGAATTTGGTCAACTTGGTGTTTAGGCGGCGTGTGGCGTGTCAATTCGACTCTACTCGACATCGTCATGGCGTCGATGGACGCGCATTTCCACGATGTGAATGCTATCGCTTGACATGGATCTCGTTGGCCCAATTGGTTGTTACCACTTGTACCCCACTACCACGATTTTGTGACTATAAATAGGGTTTAAGCAATAAGAAGTTAGAAGTGCGGCAATGGGGATCGGCATGCCTTAGGCATGAAGCATGCCGATCGGTGTATGCTGATGCCTCGACTCGACATCAATCGGTTTGGGCCTTGATTGTCTACATTCGGTATATATTACCGATTTGGCATGGATAATGTGGAGAAATGATGGGGTCACTTTATAGACTTTATAAAAAAATAAAAAATAGATGAGGTATGGGTTAGGTATGGTTGCCACTAAAAGTCTATTATTAGGTATGAGATTGGTATGAGATGAGATGGAAGGATATTATTGGTGGGTGATTAGGCATGGAAAAACTTGTTTGGCATGGTTGCCCTTTGTTGGAATTAGATAACATGACATTCATATAAATAACCACAAAACATCAAAGTATTCAAGCGGGCGTATAGGATTTATTAATGTACAATTAATTAACATAAAAGAATATGCGTACCTTTTCTTGATTCTAGCCGACCAAGAATCAAATCCACAAACTAGCAATGGAAGAACCCTAATTTGATTTAATTAGGATTATATGAATTACCCTTACCGTTTTGTAATTCAATCCAAGAATAATAACAATAATGTGTTATTACCACGTTCTTTACAGTACGCGTCTAAACCGAATTAAAGTAATGCTAGTTTGATAAAACAAATAACTTGTTTAATGGAAAAGTGATGGATCGACACCCTTGGAGGTGGCGATCGGTTTGTAACACAAAACACACACAAAACTGTTTTAGGGTTTAGCTAATGAATACAAGAGATGCAAAACAAGACCCACGGCCTTGTATATATACCAACTAAACTTGGTGAACAAGTTTGAGTCAATATGGGTTTGGGTTGGGTCCTTGTGGCGGTCGGTGCATTAATCCGGCAAGGAGTCCGAAACTTTTCCCAACTTTGCATTCTAGTCCTTTTCAAATACATTTAACACCCGTTAGTCCATTACTTTAATTACTTAACGTCGTTAGTTATTTCGTTTAATCAATAAATAAATATAACGTTTTATATTTAATTATTAACTTTAAATTCTCATATCGTAAATGTGCAATCCCGTGGTCTCGAGTTGATCCTAACTCGCGTCTACTAATTTATATCCATAAAACTAACGACTCCACTTGGATATATCTTAATAGGTGATCACATCGGTTAGCGTCTAGCAACACTTGATGCCTCTGTACAACTCGAGTAAGGCTCTGGAAAACCTTTTAATGATTTCTCATTATTATTATCCTTTTGTTTCTAATACCACGTTAAATAAAGATATGAAATTAAGTCATTCTTTATAAAAGCATTACATTTCTCGTTGTAAGTGATTGACCAAGATTAGAATCATCTAAACATATTTAGGGAGATTTGGGTGCGGCGCTGAAACATCTTGTCAACCTACGAGGGGCCATGATATTAAACTCAAATAAATTTGAAGGAACAAATTCTATTTTGACTACAAGAATAACCCATAAACCGTAACATTTACGAAAACAACCCTTATGACTACCGCCACGTATAGCGTTAAGTTGCTTCACGAGATATACTACATTCATGACACTTATCCGGTATCTCAAATGAGGATAACTATTCATAATTTACTTATAACAATATCCACAAAGTAAATTATGTAGTTGGGATAAGTCATATATTCAATTCATTGAATATCATCCGAAATTGGTATGCATTCTCATCAATATACTTTCAAGTATATTCTACCACATCTCTCGGTTGTCTTAATTTAATGATACTCCCATATCATTAATAGACAACGGACATTTAGAATAACTTAGTTACTCACGGATTAAACATGAAAATATGGGACAACAATATTATAAATAAAAATAAACATAATCGAACTTGCATAAAATATAGGTGAGACGCTACAGCGACTCTATGATAAGTCACATGCATGCCATGAAGTGAATGCCTTAGATACCGAGATAAAACATGCTAAAAGTGTTAACACAATGGTTGAGTGAGTTCATAGAGTTTGGTTAACAAGTAAATCTTTAAAGAGCGTTCATGCAACAAAGCAAAGTTTTTGGTCATCTAGAATAGTCCACAAAGCAAAGGCATTGTAATCCACTCGCCCAAGTTCCGCCCATACAAAATCCTGCAACTGTGTGTTCACAACCCACCGCCAAAATATGTCTAGTTTATGTTCAAGCACACGATGTCAATGAGTTCACAAAGCAAAGGCATTAGAATCCACCTCGGTTCAAGTTCCGCCATATAAAACTTGCAACTGTGTTCACAACCCATTGCACAAAATATAGTGTCTAATAGTCGAATATAAGTTACTATAATAATTCACAATATGCACCACATATATAATGTATGCCGTGCAAAGCCCTAGAATAAATAATATCGTCCCGTAACATAGTGGACGAGAGGTTGGCCGACCTCTAATAAGCGCTATCCATACTACTTACTAATAGGAGACTAATAATGCGAATGTACTAACAGCATCATAACTATTATATACAATTAGAACACTCCGAACATGGGAGAATTTGCACCTTTCCGAACAGCAGGAGACTTTAGATTGAGAACGCTACAGAACATAGTGAGACGCTACGCTTCCGGACCGGGAGGCTTTGTTAAAATGCTCCGTTCCCATAGGGAGACATTCTCGCCGGACCGGGAGGCTTTATAGTGATGTTCGAACATGGGAGACTTTATAGTGATGCTCGAACATGGGAGACTTTAGGTCAAGGTCATAACACGTCCGGTTTAATAAGTTCAACAAGTCATAAGTTTGTATTTAAGATCAAAAGTTCCGTTCATAAATTCAGTAATTAAGTTCAAAGATTTAAGTCGAGTTCAAAGTTCAAAACAATTAAAGAGCTTGAATAATATCAAAATGTTCGAGATAGTCGAGCGTTCAAAATCACGTCAAACAAGTTTTAAAATATATCAAAAGGGTCCTTGTACAAGAAGAGTTTAACTATATGTCAAAAGGTTCATATCAAGTCCAAAGTGTTCATATATGTTAAAGGGTCCGAATCAATTTAAAAGAGCTCAAATACACATGTGAAGGGTTCGTAATCAAGAAAAGTGTTTCATTAGCTAATAACATAGTGATCAATTTAGTTCGGGGTACACCCACTTACGCCACATAGAGTGAAACAAAAGATATTTAAGTTCATATAAATGTAAAGTAAAAGCAAGTAGTTGAGCATGTATCTCCAAGAGTTTATAAAACAATTAAACGAGTAAAAGTGGGGCTGAACCACCCGATGCAATGATTATGATGACAAAAGTAGATACTTTGAAATGAGGTGCAACTTCAACGCGACCTATTATGAATGATATGATCTAATATAAGTCATGAAACAAGGCATGCAAACTCATATGATATCCATACCACTTGTACACTTTTGAAAATAAAGTTTATAACGTCGTCATATTATAAAATACTTTACAAGTATTACGTCGAAATGATATCCTCGATAATCATTTAGTGATTTATTAAGAAATTATAACTTTTCGTCAGAAATAATGTCATTTGACAATTCATGAAAGACTAAACCGCCTCAAAAGCTAGTCGTAAAATAGTGAATATCGAGTGTTAGGAAACAAACTCAACGGTTTTGGAAAGCTTGTATCATTATCTCAAAGTTTTAGCATTTAAGTTTTCATCGTAGAAGTCTCGATTATGGAGAAAACATAGGTAAAGTATGGTATTGTGTCCAAAATATTGTTTAAGAGTGGTTTTCGCAAAGTTTAAGTGACCGATTTTATTCATTACAACTCCGCTTGACGAACGGTTGAACATTTTGGAAAATATGCTAGCAAACTTACTTACTAGAAGACATCATGTTATAAAAGTACTACATCAATGTTAAAAGCGACCCTCAACATGGTCATTCGCGTCGTAATGTTGGTCTAATAGAAATATATTAGTTTTGCTTTATAATATAGTTAATGCAACTTTATTTAAGCGCTGTAATTTAATCGTTACAAGTCCGTTTTCTCGTTTTATATGTCCTTAGCTTCAGACACTTAATATTTTTGATAAGTCAACACATTTTATAGCGCTTATGACTCATTTTTGAATCGTAAAAGTTAAAATAACATGCCAATTTTCCAGTTTTATAGTCTTCGCGTCAAACTTGAAAATATCATAACTCTTCAAGTTATAACTCCGCTTTAACCCGTTCAAGTGGCAACGTTTTCTTTTAAAGTATATTTTCCGAATATCTAGCCCAAATATTTTTATCAACTGGCCAAATTTCCGAATTCAAAATAAGATCAGACCTCTAAATAAAGTTGTTTAAATGAGTTTTCTCACAAGAAACCTATTCTAACCAATTCAAAAACAACTCCTGAGCTATTCTAATCCTACCATACACCTCTTAGGTGTCATAGGTTCCTAGACATCACCAAAAGTGATATGTTTCAAGGAGTAATTATAGGATGATGAATATATATATATATATAACACTAAAAAACAATAAAAAGTGGTATAGACATCAATATGACTTGCATGTTTTTCTCAAGCTTAACGAAATGAACATAAAATGAGTATGAAAAATGAATATGAAATGCTTACTAGTTACTTGATGAGGTTAAATGAACAAGGATTTAATCCTAAACACCCTAGGTTTTTATTTCAAAACCTAAACAAAGAGTGTAACTAGATTGTAATAAACTTGACTAGAAAATTTTTGGTGAATTCCTTCTTGATATACCTTGTGGCCGGTTTGTAGAGAGAAGAGAGGAAGGAAAGAGTTTGATCTTACACTTTGTAATTTTGGATATGTATGTAAATGTTTAATAAAAAATGATTATAAGACTTGTTTGTACAAGATATTTAGCAATGAGTGACTCATCCCTTGTGTCGACAAGGGTGAGTTGGATAGTTATAATATATATATATATATATATAGGTTTGGGTTTAAATGAAAGATGTTTAAAATGAAAAGAATGGGAAGCCTCATGAGCGCCACGTGTCCTAATTAGTCCGCCCTTTTTCTTATACTCTTAGGGTATTGCCACGCCCAACCATATGAAACCTTTATCCCTATTCATTCTTCACTTCTTCTTCATTCTTCGCTTAGCTAACACCTTTCCTTTCTCATTCCTCCATCCCTGCTCTCTCCTTTGATCCACCGTCATCGCTCCTTCACCACTAGTCACCACCTTCTTCCCCACCATCCATCACCACCTTCCCATCGCCATCACGACCGCTCACCAACGTTCTACCGAAGATGTAAAGTTAATTATTCAATTTGTATGGGTTTTTTTTTTTTAATTGTAGTTAATTTTACTTTTAATATGGATATACGATTTTCGTTGCATATATGATGTTCATTGATTTATTTTGAATAATTTGTTTGGTTTTGTTGTTATTATAAGTATGTTATATTCAAAGTGTCGAGATCAATAAATACAAAATGTTTATAGTAAAGATGCACATAAGGTGTTTGATAAAATGTCTTGGTGATATTTATAACTTTGATGCACTAAATTTACATTGTGATGTATCGACTTTTAAATCTTTAACTTTTTAGTCATTTCGGTGGAAAAACTTGTATGTTTAGTTGTATGTATATAAAGTTGTTATGAAATATCATACGATATCTTTAGTGTTTATTTTTAGTGCATTATAGTCATATATGTGACATCATTGTTAAATCGTCTCGCATCATAGTGTTATTTTCTAGTGCATCATCTCTTCAAAACATTTGACCGTATCTTTTGGTTAATCTCCTGCGCATCATAGTAAAAATGGTGCTACATCATCGTTATATGTCGCTGCATCACATTGTCATTTTAGTGAATTACTTATCGAACATCAATGCAAGATTATATCTAAGTGATAATATACATTGTGATGCACGGATATAAACATTATGATGCACTATCAGATACATTGTGATGCACTAGTATATTTTAGAGTATCACATTGTGATGCACTAGTATATTTTAGAGTATCACAATTAACAATCTAGTACATCATAGTTAACAATTTAGTGCATCGCATGATTTGAGGTTGACCACATGATTTCATCATAACCGCATCCTGGTGTTGAAAATGCTTGAACATGACTTTTAAGAACTAAGGTGACCGTGCACTTTGTTACACCATCAAAGAAGCACGGCTCTCACCGTAAGCGTTAGTTAGTTAATACATTCTATGTTTTTATGCAATGTTCCTCCTTCTACATATATACGCACACATTCAATAACACCTTGATCTTTGAAATATACCCATATAATATATAATGTGTAGTAATGTGTAAATTTTCAAATACTTGTGTAATATATGTCATCAAAAGTTGTCAGTTTGACATTGGTGCAATATAATATAAACTCAAGATTTTCCCTTGTCACGTAAGGTTCTGGATAGCCAACGCTGCTTTGCATCTTGTGCATATGTACTTTATAAAGCACAAGAGAATATGTGTAGAAACCAGCACGCTCAACTTTGAAAGTTGGTAATCGAATCAAATTGTTGAGGAAGCTCTTTGCTTCGATTAGTGGAATCAAACTTGCTTTATCACTCGTGTAAATAGGAGAATTCCATAAGTTAATTGCAAAAGCAAACTTGATCTTTTGTACTAATTTTTGTCGATTTTAATTTCTTTCATTACGACCCGTTTATAACTTCAAAGGATGTGTATTGATGATAACCATAATTCATGGTCATTGCTTGTGCAAGAGTCATTCAATGTATAGAGCTATGACTTCAATGAGCTCTTCTTTATATCTCCTAGGTTAAATAATACTCAACTCTTTATCCGTTGTTTGTCTCATAACTCATAAGTCATAGTTACCATGATTTTATTTAAATTCGTAATATGGGAATCTATGAGAAAGATGTCCATCGGCTCTCATTTTTAGGAGGAGACCCAAGATCAAGTTGGTTTTCGTGCAGGCTTTGGAAATATGAACACTAAACCCTCAAATATTTTTCCTTTGAGAATATTACGAGGATGATGAGGTCAAGATGAACATACAATAAAGGATGATCTTGTGGTGGCTACAGACATTCTTGTACCGCTTATTCTGAATGGGTATCCTTTCAAGAATTCGCTATCTATTAGAGGTAAGCCTTATTTTTAGAATCCATGCTTCTTTCTTTGTCATATGAGTACGAAATCAGAATAACTTTAAGGAGATCAAAGCTAGTTTTCCTTGACAATTGGTACGATGATTATGTTTCGGGTTGTATATGTGTTTGCTCATTATATAGTCCACATAAGATACAAATAACACGGATGTCGAAGCTCCACTTTAGTTTCTTAAGTTTTTGTTCGATTTGCTTGATATAGATGCATTTGATATATAAACAATGATGTTGATTTATAAACACCGATTCGAGGGTGCTTAGGTTTCATTAGTTTTCTTAAGGTTTGGTCCGATTTTCTTAATATAAGATGGTGATGCATTGATTTAAAACAATGATGCGGTTGTTAAGTAACTTAGTTTATATGAATGCAAATATATGGTGATTACAAGGTTAAGGCGGTGTAGAAAACTATTTATATAAATGCATGAGGAGGTGCTACTAGTGGTGGTCATATCACCCTTATGGCATAGTTAGGCACTTAGGAACATGCACAATCTTTTCTATAACATCAATCTAGAGCGGTACATTCATTTTAAGTACTTTTTCTTGATATTTGTGACGGATGAAAAGGTTTTTTCTTTTGTGTAAAGAACCAAAATTAGTAGATAGGGTTTTATGAAAACGGGATCCTAAGTTCGTAGTTTTAAAAATGATGTAGGTTTCATAGTGAGAATAAAATGTTTGAAATTTAAACCTTTAAGTTTCTTCATTTTACACCGATAAATATTGAATATGTTTGATTTATTATCATTGTTTTTATGGAGGCTTGGAACAATGCGGGTGTGCTACGACGGAGCTCGTAGAGAAGGAAATGAGAAACAAAGGATATGTGCAAAGATTCGAGATAAAAAAACTTGAATATTGAAGAAAAAAAAAACAAAAAACAATAGGCGAAAAGAACTAGCCTCAGAGGATCTAATCATATATGAGCATGATTTGAAGATTCTTTCTTAATATCAATAAGTATTGTATAGATATTCAAGCATTTACTTACGACATGTTTTGATTGAGATGTATGATCATTTTGTTATTTAAGTCATTATGTTATTTTGTTTATTGTATTGTGATGCAAGAGAATGCAAATAGTGATGCATCCATTATACATCATGATGCGATAATAACACGATGATGCAATAAAGTATTATTGTGATGAGTATAACAAAGATTGAGAAGCATCAATATGTATAATATTGTAATGCAAGAAATTAAAACTTTTTATGCAGAGAGTGACGCAAATAAAATAACGTGATTTAGCAAGACGATAACAAGTGATGCAAGAGTATGCTAAAATTATGATGCACTAGAACATTATTGTGATGCGTAGAATATTAAACAAACACCAATCATTAAGAAGTAAATACCTAGTATCAAACAAAAATAATCAAAGTATTAGAAAATATTTTAAGCGAAAAAAGTACTTATCACAAATATTCCACTTGTCGACGTTGTTGTAGGTTGTCCTCCACACCTTTACGTGTTTAGCTTTGACCATTAAAAACTTATAGAATTTCGGTGTACATTTGTTACCATGTATTCAATAAATGTTTCAAAATCAACATTAACATTAAGTTTCGATGTAGTAAAGATGTAACTATGATGAACTAAATATTTGAGATATAGAAACTATGATGCGATAGAAAATTAACTTTGATGCACTATTTTTTAATCATGTAAAACAGTGTACTACATCATAATGTTGTTAACTACTACATCATAATGTTGTTACTGCATCATAGTAACAATTCACTGCATCATATTTACACTTGAGTGCATTTTAGTTTGTGTAACAAAATTCAATCATGTCTTGGTAATTATACAAAATTAAAATATATAAATTAGGATTTGTCATATTATTACAAATATTCAAAAGTAGAATTCAGATAGTATCATAAAATAAACATTACTAAAATGTCATTGATGATAATATTCATTGTAAACAACATAGCAAGTGGATTTTCTTATAACATGCATCTTCCTTTTTCTTGACTTTTCTTTTCTCCCTATAGTCTTCGACTTTCATTCTCTTCTTCATAATCCTTCTAGTCTTCATGAATTACTTCTATTTCAATGACTCTTTTCCAGATAAGCATCTTTATCCATATCACCTTCATTATAACCTTCCTTATCACATTCTTTCTTACCTTCATCTAAATCTCCTTTACTCTTATCACCTCCATCCGAAACTTCTTTTTCCTTATGATCTTCATGTTACAACTCTTGTGACAACATATCATTAAAGAATGTACAACATTATCGTCGGTGTCGATCATCAATTGATTACTCTTTGAAAAATTATCTTATATAAGATTATGTCATTGCACTGCATGTGTAAGACAACTTTTAGTTTAGTGCAACACAATGTGTTTATATTTCTTGCATCATAGTGCATTATATTTGTTATATAAAGTTTTGATTGTTACCAATTGATTGATGCAAAGGTTAGAATGGGCACTAAATGATAAGCCAACTAATCTCGATGCACACTAATCTCCTCCATGGCCAAGCAATGATATAAATAACCGAGACCTAGTCCTCCATATTCCACTACAAAAGCAAGCATAATTTCATATCGAGATTAGTATAATATTAGTAAGGATATACTGCACATTCCAAAGTAGGTGTTATCTTTACATATGGTAGTGATAGCTAACTACTAGTTTAAAATGTAATCCACATAATTCACTAGTTATTCGCCATAAATGGATTGCGTGTTTAATAAGATCAAGCTTTTGGTTTAGATATCCATTTAGCATTATTTTTCATTCACTTGAGTTAGTACATAATAAAACATAGTTTCCTCCATGAAAATTTGGCATAACATAATCACATTAAGATTTTGCATTCCGATTTTTAACACTCTAGTAGTAGAGGATGTGTACCTAGAGCCGTACTCGAAGAAGAAAGTCGCCCATTATTTTCCATAAGTTTACCTCCTACAGTTCAAATAATAAACATAACATAAAGTCAAACATTTAGAAAGTAGTACACATGTACAGGATAATATACGAGGCATAAATAAAAATATGTAGTTGTCTTGAATTAAACCTCCTGGGAAATAATTCGCTCTTTTTCAAGATGAGGAGCGATATGTTCTTGGACAAATTGCAAATACTTTCTTTGAGTTGTCATCATTGAAATAAATTGTGGAAGATAACCTATTATGTCCTCACACGAAGAAATACTAGTCTCATTATACATTGAAGAGAATTTAGTATTAAAGATCGATAACTCAACATCCTCCAAATTCTCACCAAGTCCACAAAAACAAAGAATCCATAACTAACACTTGAGATGCTAGGATTTACAAATACCAATAAACAAATCATCGAACATGCAAACTAACGAACATGTGAGCGAAACGTTTAATAGCAGACTCAATAAATTTCTACCGGATCAAGCAAACAATAATCCCGAACTAACTAAAGTAGGATATACGTTAATGAAAGCATAGACACGAATAAGTTGAT
The DNA here is from genome assembly GCA_022545495.1 of Chrysanthemum lavandulifolium. Taxonomy (NCBI): domain Eukaryota; kingdom Viridiplantae; phylum Streptophyta; class Magnoliopsida; order Asterales; family Asteraceae; genus Chrysanthemum; species Chrysanthemum lavandulifolium. The sequence continues at coordinate 22,782,877 of CM040243.1, forward strand.
AAATTTTGCACATTCTGACAACACACTTTATAAAAAGATCAAAGGCGATTCGATCTCGATCAATTTTTGTTTTGAGCATCATTTCCATTAATAAAAAGTGATGCAAGAACAAATAAAGAGTGTTACATTAAAATAAAAATAGTAATGTAGAATATAAAATGGGATGCAGAATAAAAGTGGTAATCCACCCATCGCCTAACCTAATCTAGACTTACATGACACATACAAGAATCCTCGCATCACATCTTTACAAATACTACATCAACCAATAAAACACATAGTCAAACACTTTTTCGACACTTAAAACACTTACGCCACTAACCTAATCTAGACTTATATGCCACATACAATAACTTCCCGCATCACTCATCATACCAACTACAACAATCATTCAAACACACGCAAACACATTTCGGCGGTTTAAACATTACTCGTCTAACCTAATCTAGATTTATATGCCACATACAAGAACCTACTACATCACTACATTACACCAACTGCATGAATCAATCAAGCGTACACAAACACTTTTCGAAACTTAAAACACTACGCGCTCGGCCTAATCTATACTTATATGACACATACAAGAACTTATCGCATCACTTCATTAAAACTATCATCATGCATCGTGAGACACATACAAACTCTTTAAACACTTCAACATATATGACCGAGCTAATCTAGCATATATGACAACACAAGAACATCCTATCACTTCTTACAACTCACGATACAATCAAGTAACACATACATAAAAGTTTTGACACTTAAAACAACGAGCGCTGAGCTAATATAGACTTATATGACACATACAAGAACCTCTCAGATCACTTATTTACAACTACGACACAAAGACATTTTCATACATAACATAATCTACTTTCAACTTAATGCATCATTATACGGGAAAAATGAGAACCTCATCGCATCACGGTTCAATATCAAGTGCATCACACAAACAACCAAACATACAAACACATTTACACATAAAAACACTTTTTAATTAATAAAATACTCTACGCAACCTAAACTCGACTCATACCCAACATACAAATCCCTACATTACTTCATTAAACCGTTGCATATATAGCACAAAACGCACGCACAAACACTTTTCAAAAATAAACGCTATGCGCGCAACCTAAACTAGACTCATACTCAACATAAAAATCCCTCTTGCATTATTTCATTGACCCATTTGCATCTATAGCAAACAAACGACACACAAACACTTTTCAAAAAAAGACACTGCGAAAGCAACCTAAACTAGACCTATACCCAACATACAAATCCTACTACATTACTTCATGAAACCTACGCATTTATAGAAGCACACACACACAAACACTTTTCAAAAATAAAATGCCGTGTAACCTAACCTAGACTCATACCCACATACAAGTCCCTACTACATTAATTCATTAAACCAATCGCATCGATAACACATAAAGCACACGCAAACACTTTTCAAAAACTAAAATGCTCGCCTGTAACCTAACCTAGAATCCTACCACATACAAGTCCTTACTACATTAATTATAAACCAAAAAGGCCGTCATAGACATGCAAATAATAACAAAAACACTTTTCTATACATAAAACATATTTCGCCTAACCTAATCTAATCTCATATGCAACTAAAATCAACCTCTTGCATCACTTGTTTACACCAACTCCATTATGAATTTAAACACACACATACACTTTCGCCACATAGGCAACCTAACTTATACGTAAACTTAAAACCATCGCATCATAGTTCATGTTTAAGTACATCACACAAACAACCAAACATACAAACACATTTACGCTCATAACTTAACCCTCGCTAACCTAATACATCCTTACACATGAAAACCGAACACCTCTTGCATCATAGTATGAAATTAGTGCATCGACAAATAGCCGAACACACAAACACAAATAACCTAGTGCATCACAATTAAAATAAAAACTCTTCGTTACAATATGAAATACAATCAGACAAGATTCAAAGCATCAATGTTATAAATTCTAGTTGAGACATTTTATCAAACACCTTGTTTGCAACTTTCTTAAACACACTTATTCCGGATCTAGAAAAATATACATAAGCATACACAAACACACACCTTTACCATATTTGAAAGTCCATTTTATACTTTTTATAGCAAGATCAATGACTCTATTACTCTTTGTAGTTTCTAAATTCATCAACAAAATAAGATTTTAGAATAACGAAATTAAGAAATTGATGTAGTAACCAAATCATTATTAAAATCTACTTACGAGGCGGTAAGATCCTCGTAGATTCATCTCGCCATCATTGAAGCAAGTGGGTTTTGAATGGTGGATCAAGCTGGACAAATCGATCCAAAGGCAACAATTGACGGCAAGAAGTGAGTGTTGATGATGAATAATCGTTGATGAATTAAGATTTTAGAATGAAATAATTAGGGTTTGTGTGTTTTTAGAGAGAGGTTTTTCTTTTCTTTTGATATGAAACGAATGATAAGATTTGGAGATGAAACACCTGTTGTATAAGTTATACTATTATACAATTGCCCCTAAAGCTTGTATTATTTACCATCATGCCACCGCACTTTTTGATCTGGTCAAATCTAGTCAAATCCGATCCAATGGTGGGAGGGTTCTAGCTCTTTCATTTAACAAACTTTCATATAACCCTATATATATATATATATATATATATATATATATATATATATATATATATATATATATATATATATATATATATATATATATATATATATATATATATATATATATAGGTAGGGTTAAATAAGTTTTATAACGAAAAGAATGAGAGGCATGTGGAGGTGACATGTGTCACCTTGCCACATCACCATGCCATGTCATGTGACATGTGTCACCCCCACCCCACCCCACCCACCCCCGAAAAAATTTTTTTTTCCCGCAAAAAATTTTTTTTTGGGGCCAAAAATTTTTTTCGCTAAAATTTATTATCGCATTACAAGAAAATACCCATCACAATTATAATTGTGATGCTGAATTTATAACCTGTAATGCACTAAAATCATGATTATGATGCAAAATTTATAACTGATGCAAGAATTTATAACCAATGCACTAATAAGTTTTGGTGCATCTTTATTATAAGTTAATAGTTCGATGCATCAACTATGATGCACTAAAATCAAGGTTATAACCTTAAATGCACTAAAATCATGATTGTGATGCAATAACTTTATAACCGTGATGCAAGAATTTATAACCTTAAGGGTGGCAACACTTTGATTCCATACTCACCATACCTCACAACCCACCAATAATTTCATTCCACCTAATCACATACCTCACCATAGTTTTTAGTGGCAATGGTCATTCCATACCTCATTTTTTTTTTTTTTTTTTTTTTTTTTTAAATTCATAATTAAATCAAACAGTTAAATAAAAACATAATATTTCATTAATAATAAAAACAAATTACATAATACTTAAAAATTGCATAATACTAAAAAAATACGCATCTAAATATCCGTCGGCCATCCATATTGCTCCGCGATACTCACGCTTTTTGGCAATCGTGATCTCGCGATCTCGGATCATTTATGTGATCGTGAGGTTGGTTATAACCCGCCCGATGATAAGCCTTTTCTACAATATTAGGATTGGGCCGACAACAATTTTTCGCAAGCCATCCTTTGTAGACCTTTGCTCCGCTATCGATTCCAATATTTGTGTTTTCCTTAATTTTGAAAATGAAACACACGCTCCTCTTGAATTCCTCCATGCCGCTACTAAAAGATGCCGCAAACCATACCGCATTCATGATGCCGCTAGGTGGCAATGGGATGCCGCATGATGCCTAGCCAAACCGCAAGCCATACCGTGAGGGTGTTGCCACCCCTTAATGCACTAAAATCATAATCGCGACGCAAGAACTTATAACCTTAATGCACTAATAAGTCTTGGTGCATCTTTATTATAAGTCATCATCATAGTTAATAGTTAAGTGCATCAACCATGATGCACTAAAATCAATGTTATAACATTAATGCACTAAAATCATGATTGTGATGCAATAACTTTATAACTCGTGATCAAGAATTTTATAAGCGTGATGCAAGATTTATAACCTTAATGCACTAAAATTATGATTTGTGATGCGTAACTTTATAACTATGATGCAAAAAATTTGGCGGGAAATTTTAGGAAAAATTTTTGCCCAAAAAAATTTTTTATGGAAAAATTTTTTTTTTTGGTGGGTGGGTGGGGGTATGGTGATGTGGCATGATGTGGTGTGAAGGTGCACATGTCACCTCACGCCTTTCTCATTCTAGAAACTTTTCATAATAACTCAAACCTATATATATATATATATATATATATATATATATATATATATATATATATATATATATATATATACATATATATATATATATATATATATATATATATATATATATATATATATATATATATTTATTATGTATAAGTATAAAGTAGATGTAAGTTAATTAAAGATGAGTAGTAACTTGTATATTTATTTAAGCATTTAGCGGTAAATAATAAAATAAATTTTTAATCGTCAAAATAAAATATATTGAAGTCATAAAAATTATAAAATACATTTCTTACAAGAATTGAGTGAATAAATATTTATCGGGTTGAATTTACGAAAACCGTCATAATTATTTATACATAATAATTTATATACAAAATAAATTGAAAACATCGGGTAAAGTAATAATATTATTTTATAATCTTATTATGAGTACAAAATATATCGAAATAATTTTGGAAGTGTCGGATCAATTGTTCAAAATAAATGATCGCACGAAGCGTTTATTTAATAAAATTATCGTTTAATGAAATATAAATTTAAAATGACCGAAAATTGAGAATTGTGACATAACGGTTTAAAATAAAAAAAATCAAAAACATTATTTTACCACTATAAATACAAATTAAAACTCTATTTTTTCACACTTCCTCTCACACTTTATATACTTCCTCTCACTTTCATAATTCAAAAATCAAATTCGTTCAATGGATCCAAATCAAGTTGGTGATATTCCTCTGTCTTGGTCGACATACAGAAGACCCAGAGACTTCAATTTATGGCGTCACAGACGAGTATCACCTTCCGTTGGAACAAGAAGAAGTAGTGAATCTCAACATCCTACTCGCCCTCGCATCCATATATACCGTGAGCGTGAGCTGCAGAGAAATCACCGCTCCGATTATTTCGTATAAGGTTGTAAGTATTCAAACCGAATTTTCGTAGAAGATTTCAGATGACCGGAAACTATTCACGCAAATAGTTGAAGGTATTGAATCTTATACTTCGATAATATTCGGATCATTTTAATTACTTTAAGCAAACACCGATGCTTGTGGTCGAATGAGTATAAGTTACTAATGAAGTGTACGTCTCGCCATTAATTGGCGCACGGCACTCACCCATGTATTTGATGAATACTTGCAAATGGGTGCGAGTACGTACATTTAAGTCTTGATAATTTTAACAAATGTATTATTGATTTGTTTATGCGGAGTATTTAAGAAAACCAACATGGTCCGACATTCAAAAAATTTATCAACTACACATGAAGAAACATGGTTTTTGGAATGCAGTAGCATTGATTTGCATGCACCGAATGGAAAATTGTCCAAAGGGTCATTTGGCAAGGGCATTTTGCTAGGGTGATAAAAATACCCAACAATTATGCTTGAAGTTGCTTCTTCAAGATTTATGGATCGCATGCATTTTTGGGATGGTAAAATAATATATTAATGTTTTAGATAACTCATTCAACGACCTTACCGTGATAATGCCCAAAGAGCACCTTATATGGTCAACGGAACTAGGTATGAGCAGGGTATTACTTGGTGATGGAATTTATCCATAGTGGGCAACCGTCAAATCCTTCACGAATAAGCGATGAAACATAACGACTTTAAAAGGAGACAAGAAAGTCGAAAGGATTGAACGTGCTTTTGGTGTTCTTCAAGGTCGTTGGGGTATACTACAACAACCGCGCGTCAATATGAAATTGTTACGACACGTAGAATCATGTATTGTTGCATTATTATGCATAACATGATTGTAAAAGATCAAAATTTGAATTACGTGACTATAACGAAGCGTGGGTGGATCCGTGAAGAAATTTTGATACCGACATTTTCAAGAACTATAATCCACAATTGACAATTTGAACTCGAAGGAAAGATAGCGATAGGCTCAAACCTAAATCACTCAACCAAAACATCAAAGATTATGACAAAATAAAAACGGACATGTCAAAATAAATGATTCAATGTGATACTTCGGCTAATCATGGTCCAGCCCATCAGCTACATGTCATAAGCATTAGCCCATCAAATAGAATAAGTCCAGCGACAACCTTAAAAAGTTTATATAAACCTGTCCTTTATTAAGACACAAACTTTGTATATAGAAGCCGAGATATTTTTCGGGCAGTTTATGATCGATCAGTCTTCTATGGTTGCTGGTTGCATTGGAAATTGTTCGCTAATTATAATAAATGTCTTAACTTACTTTTTGTATTTCTCGTATAGTTTTATTATATATATATTTTTAAATTTCAGTAGCCTATTTTGAATTCCGTTTGTTCCGTGTATTGAGTAGCATGTGTGTAATATTTGGCGGATATACCTCCACGTTAAAATGAGTGTGTAAATTGAAGGCAAATGGTCAAATAATATATATATACAATTGGCCGATCACCTCATACACGGAATAGAATTCAAAAGTTGACTATGGATTTGCAAAAAAATAATAGGCTACCCAAAAGTATAAAAAATGATAAGTTAAATATATTTTTGTGTAATTAGCCCAAATTGTTCGAACAATAACACGAAAAGTGTTTATAAATATATAATACTAAAAATGAGCCAAATTCTCTTCATTTTATAATCTTTTTGGAGATATCATCAGTAGTGGTAACAAAGTTACAATCGGCTAAACGCAACGTGCCATGGTAGATGATTTAAGAAACGCTTATGGAGGGATAGTAACTCTCATGAAGAATAACCTGTTTGCTAGCACGGCTTAAGAACACTTACGTTTCTATAAACTTTAAACTATTCTAAAAATGTTTTATTGTATTCCTATTGTGAAGGTTCATTGAATTCTCAAGAGGTCACGAGTTTACTTGGGAACGGAAGATCAGATGTACTCAAATATCCTCATCTTTTCACCGACAACACCGAGGACCCAACAAGGATTAAATTCAGATGAATTCCTTTTGGATGTGGCTTAATGTGACAACTTGTATTTTCAATTTTCAAAACATTATTCATGTTTCACCATTATTATTTATCGTAAACTAGGTTTACAGTATCAAATTCAGCGTAATCTTAATGGTTTAGTCGTAATTCATGAACAATCATCAAGGACATTTCATAGACTAGGTTTAGTCTACATATCATTAGCATCATTATCATCGCATTAGTTCATGCATGGTTTTGAATTTTCATTAAACGCATAATTTCCTATTAAAAACGCATTACACCCCAAATTACCCGTTTACAGCTGAATGAATACCTTGGGAGGATCACATAGCATCAGTTATAAAGTTACGTAATCTAACCTAAAGTCGCTTTTGAAAATATCGCTTGATTCGGTAAAATAATTAGAGTTTACAAAACATAGATCCCAAAGATTTCCAAGGTACCAAAATAAGTTTGTTACAATCAAACGATGGTTAAGTGCATAAAATATAGGTGAGACGCTACAGCGACTCTATGATAAGTCACATGCATGCCATGAAGTGAATGCCTTAGATACCGAGATAAAACATGCTAAAAGTGTTAACACAATGGTTGAGTGAGTTCATAGAGTTTGGTTAACAAGTAAATCTTTAAAGAGCGTTCATGCAACAAAGCAAAGTTTTTGGTCATCTAGAATAGTCCACAAAGCAAAGGCATTGTAATCCACTCGCCCAAGTTCCGCCCATACAAAATCCTGCAACTGTGTGTTCACAACCCACCGCCAAAATATGTCTAGTTTATGTTCAAGCACACGATGTCAATGAGTTCACAAAGCAAAGGCATTAGAATCCACCTCGGTTCAAGTTCCGCCATATAAAACTTGCAACTGTGTTCACAACCCATTGCACAAAATATAGTGTCTAATAGTCGAATATAAGTTACTATAATAATTCACAATATGCACCACATATATAATGTATGCCGTGCAAAGCCCTAGAATAAATAATATCGTCCCGTAACATAGTGGACGAGAGGTTGGCCGACCTCTAATAAGCGCTATCCATACTACTTACTAATAGGAGACTAATAATGCGAATGTACTAACAGCATCATAACTATTATATACAATTAGAACACTCCGAACATGGGAGAATTTGCACCTTTCCGAACAGCAGGAGACTTTAGATTGAGAACGCTACAGAACATAGTGAGACGCTACGCTTCCGGACCGGGAGGCTTTGTTAAAATGCTCCGTTCCCATAGGGAGACATTCTCGCCGGACCGGGAGGCTTTATAGTGATGTTCGAACATGGGAGACTTTATAGTGATGCTCGAACATGGGAGACTTTAGGTCAAGGTCATAACACGTCCGGTTTAATAAGTTCAACAAGTCATAAGTTTGTATTTAAGATCAAAAGTTCCGTTCATAAATTCAGTAATTAAGTTCAAAGATTTAAGTCGAGTTCAAAGTTCAAAACAATTAAAGAGCTTGAATAATATCAAAATGTTCGAGATAGTCGAGCGTTCAAAATCACGTCAAACAAGTTTTAAAATATATCAAAAGGGTCCTTGTACAAGAAGAGTTTAACTATATGTCAAAAGGTTCATATCAAGTCCAAAGTGTTCATATATGTTAAAGGGTCCGAATCAATTTAAAAGAGCTCAAATACACATGTGAAGGGTTCGTAATCAAGAAAAGTGTTTCATTAGCTAATAACATAGTGATCAATTTAGTTCGGGGTACACCCACTTACGCCACATAGAGTGAAACAAAAGATATTTAAGTTCATATAAATGTAAAGTAAAAGCAAGTAGTTGAGCATGTATCTCCAAGAGTTTATAAAACAATTAAACGAGTAAAAGTGGGGCTGAACCACCCGATGCAATGATTATGATGACAAAAGTAGATACTTTGAAATGAGGTGCAACTTCAACGCGACCTATTATGAATGATATGATCTAATATAAGTCATGAAACAAGGCATGCAAACTCATATGATATCCATACCACTTGTACACTTTTGAAAATAAAGTTTATAACGTCGTCATATTATAAAATACTTTACAAGTATTACGTCGAAATGATATCCTCGATAATCATTTAGTGATTTATTAAGAAATTATAACTTTTCGTCAGAAATAATGTCATTTGACAATTCATGAAAGACTAAACCGCCTCAAAAGCTAGTCGTAAAATAGTGAATATCGAGTGTTAGGAAACAAACTCAACGGTTTTGGAAAGCTTGTATCATTATCTCAAAGTTTTAGCATTTAAGTTTTCATCGTAGAAGTCTCGATTATGGAGAAAACATAGGTAAAGTATGGTATTGTGTCCAAAATATTGTTTAAGAGTGGTTTTCGCAAAGTTTAAGTGACCGATTTTATTCATTACAACTCCGCTTGACGAACGGTTGAACATTTTGGAAAATATGCTAGCAAACTTACTTACTAGAAGACATCATGTTATAAAAGTACTACATCAATGTTAAAAGCGACCCTCAACATGGTCATTCGCGTCGTAATGTTGGTCTAATAGAAATATATTAGTTTTGCTTTATAATATAGTTAATGCAACTTTATTTAAGCGCTGTAATTTAATCGTTACAAGTCCGTTTTCTCGTTTTATATGTCCTTAGCTTCAGACACTTAATATTTTTGATAAGTCAACACATTTTATAGCGCTTATGACTCATTTTTGAATCGTAAAAGTTAAAATAACATGCCAATTTTCCAGTTTTATAGTCTTCGCGTCAAACTTGAAAATATCATAACTCTTCAAGTTATAACTCCGCTTTAACCCGTTCAAGTGGCAACGTTTTCTTTTAAAGTATATTTTCCGAATATCTAGCCCAAATATTTTTATCAACTGGCCAAATTTCCGAATTCAAAATAAGATCAGACCTCTAAATAAAGTTGTTTAAATGAGTTTTCTCACAAGAAACCTATTCTAACCAATTCAAAAACAACTCCTGAGCTATTCTAATCCTACCATACACCTCTTAGGTGTCATAGGTTCCTAGACATCACCAAAAGTGATATGTTTCAAGGAGTAATTATAGGATGATGAATATATATATATATAACACTCAAAAACAATAAAAAGTGGTATAGACATCAATATGACTTGCATGTTTTTCTCAAGCTTAACGAAATGAACATAAAATGAGTATGAAAAATGAATATGAAATGCTTACTAGTTACTTGATGAGGTTAAATGAACAAGGATTTAATCCTAAACACCCTAGGTTTTTATTTCAAAACCTAAACAAAGAGTGTAACTAGATTGTAATAAACTTGACTAGAAAATTTTTGGTGAATTCCTTCTTGATATACCTTGTGGCCGGTTTGTAGAGAGAAGAGAGGAAGGAAAGAGTTTGATCTTACACTTTGTAATTTTGGATATGTATGTAAATGTTTAATAAAAAATGATTATAAGACTTGTTTGTACAAGATATTTAGCAATGAGTGACTCATCCCTTGTGTCGACAAGGGTGAGTTGGATAGTTATAATATATATATATATATATATAGGTTTGGGTTTAAATGAAAGATGTTTAAAATGAAAAGAATGGGAAGCCTCATGAGCGCCACGTGTCCTAATTAGTCCGCCCTTTTTCTTATACTCTTAGGGTATTGCCACGCCCAACCATATGAAACCTTTATCCCTATTCATTCTTCACTTCTTCTTCATTCTTCGCTTAGCTAACACCTTTCCTTTCTCATTCCTCCATCCCTGCTCTCTCCTTTGATCCACCGTCATCGCTCCTTCACCACTAGTCACCACCTTCTTCCCCACCATCCATCACCACCTTCCCATCGCCATCACGACCGCTCACCAACGTTCTACCGAAGATGTAAAGTTAATTATTCAATTTGTATGGGTTTTTTTTTTTTAATTGTAGTTAATTTTACTTTTAATATGGATATACGATTTTCGTTGCATATATGATGTTCATTGATTTATTTTGAATAATTTGTTTGGTTTTGTTGTTATTATAAGTATGTTATATTCAAAGTGTCGAGATCAATAAATACAAAATGTTTATAGTAAAGATGCACATAAGGTGTTTGATAAAATGTCTTGGTGATATTTATAACTTTGATGCACTAAATTTACATTGTGATGTATCGACTTTTAAATCTTTAACTTTTTAGTCATTTCGGTGGAAAAACTTGTATGTTTAGTTGTATGTATATAAAGTTGTTATGAAATATCATACGATATCTTTAGTGTTTATTTTTAGTGCATTATAGTCATATATGTGACATCATTGTTAAATCGTCTCGCATCATAGTGTTATTTTCTAGTGCATCATCTCTTCAAAACATTTGACCGTATCTTTTGGTTAATCTCCTGCGCATCATAGTAAAAATGGTGCTACATCATCGTTATATGTCGCTGCATCACATTGTCATTTTAGTGAATTACTTATCGAACATCAATGCAAGATTATATCTAAGTGATAATATACATTGTGATGCACGGATATAAACATTATGATGCACTATCAGATACATTGTGATGCACTAGTATATTTTAGAGTATCACATTGTGATGCACTAGTATATTTTAGAGTATCACAATTAACAATCTAGTACATCATAGTTAACAATTTAGTGCATCGCATGATTTGAGGTTGACCACATGATTTCATCATAACCGCATCCTGGTGTTGAAAATGCTTGAACATGACTTTTAAGAACTAAGGTGACCGTGCACTTTGTTACACCATCAAAGAAGCACGGCTCTCACCGTAAGCGTTAGTTAGTTAATACATTCTATGTTTTTATGCAATGTTCCTCCTTCTACATATATACGCACACATTCAATAACACCTTGATCTTTGAAATATACCCATATAATATATAATGTGTAGTAATGTGTAAATTTTCAAATACTTGTGTAATATATGTCATCAAAAGTTGTCAGTTTGACATTGGTGCAATATAATATAAACTCAAGATTTTCCCTTGTCACGTAAGGTTCTGGATAGCCAACGCTGCTTTGCATCTTGTGCATATGTACTTTATAAAGCACAAGAGAATATGTGTAGAAACCAGCACGCTCAACTTTGAAAGTTGGTAATCGAATCAAATTGTTGAGGAAGCTCTTTGCTTCGATTAGTGGAATCAAACTTGCTTTATCACTCGTGTAAATAGGAGAATTCCATAAGTTAATTGCAAAAGCAAACTTGATCTTTTGTACTAATTTTTGTCGATTTTAATTTCTTTCATTACGACCCGTTTATAACTTCAAAGGATGTGTATTGATGATAACCATAATTCATGGTCATTGCTTGTGCAAGAGTCATTCAATGTATAGAGCTATGACTTCAATGAGCTCTTCTTTATATCTCCTAGGTTAAATAATACTCAACTCTTTATCCGTTGTTTGTCTCATAACTCATAAGTCATAGTTACCATGATTTTATTTAAATTCGTAATATGGGAATCTATGAGAAAGATGTCCATCGGCTCTCATTTTTAGGAGGAGACCCAAGATCAAGTTGGTTTTCGTGCAGGCTTTGGAAATATGAACACTAAACCCTCAAATATTTTTCCTTTGAGAATATTACGAGGATGATGAGGTCAAGATGAACATACAATAAAGGATGATCTTGTGGTGGCTACAGACATTCTTGTACCGCTTATTCTGAATGGGTATCCTTTCAAGAATTCGCTATCTATTAGAGGTAAGCCTTATTTTTAGAATCCATGCTTCTTTCTTTGTCATATGAGTACGAAATCAGAATAACTTTAAGGAGATCAAAGCTAGTTTTCCTTGACAATTGGTACGATGATTATGTTTCGGGTTGTATATGTGTTTGCTCATTATATAGTCCACATAAGATACAAATAACACGGATGTCGAAGCTCCACTTTAGTTTCTTAAGTTTTTGTTCGATTTGCTTGATATAGATGCATTTGATATATAAACAATGATGTTGATTTATAAACACCGATTCGAGGGTGCTTAGGTTTCATTAGTTTTCTTAAGGTTTGGTCCGATTTTCTTAATATAAGATGGTGATGCATTGATTTAAAACAATGATGCGGTTGTTAAGTAACTTAGTTTATATGAATGCAAATATATGGTGATTACAAGGTTAAGGCGGTGTAGAAAACTATTTATATAAATGCATGAGGAGGTGCTACTAGTGGTGGTCATATCACCCTTATGGCATAGTTAGGCACTTAGGAACATGCACAATCTTTTCTATAACATCAATCTAGAGCGGTACATTCATTTTAAGTACTTTTTCTTGATATTTGTGACGGATGAAAAGGTTTTTTCTTTTGTGTAAAGAACCAAAATTAGTAGATAGGGTTTTATGAAAACGGGATCCTAAGTTCGTAGTTTTAAAAATGATGTAGGTTTCATAGTGAGAATAAAATGTTTGAAATTTAAACCTTTAAGTTTCTTCATTTTACACCGATAAATATTGAATATGTTTGATTTATTATCATTGTTTTTATGGAGGCTTGGAACAATGCGGGTGTGCTACGACGGAGCTCGTAGAGAAGGAAATGAGAAACAAAGGATATGTGCAAAGATTCGAGATAAAAAAACTTGAATATTGAAGAAAAAAAAAACAAAAAACAATAGGCGAAAAGAACTAGCCTCAGAGGATCTAATCATATATGAGCATGATTTGAAGATTCTTTCTTAATATCAATAAGTATTGTATAGATATTCAAGCATTTACTTACGACATGTTTTGATTGAGATGTATGATCATTTTGTTATTTAAGTCATTATGTTATTTTGTTTATTGTATTGTGATGCAAGAGAATGCAAATAGTGATGCATCCATTATACATCATGATGCGATAATAACACGATGATGCAATAAAGTATTATTGTGATGAGTATAACAAAGATTGAGAAGCATCAATATGTATAATATTGTAATGCAAGAAATTAAAACTTTTTATGCAGAGAGTGACGCAAATAAAATAACGTGATTTAGCAAGACGATAACAAGTGATGCAAGAGTATGCTAAAATTATGATGCACTAGAACATTATTGTGATGCGTAGAATATTAAACAAACACCAATCATTAAGAAGTAAATACCTAGTATCAAACAAAAATAATCAAAGTATTAGAAAATATTTTAAGCGAAAAAAGTACTTATCACAAATATTCCACTTGTCGACGTTGTTGTAGGTTGTCCTCCACACCTTTACGTGTTTAGCTTTGACCATTAAAAACTTATAGAATTTCGGTGTACATTTGTTACCATGTATTCAATAAATGTTTCAAAATCAACATTAACATTAAGTTTCGATGTAGTAAAGATGTAACTATGATGAACTAAATATTTGAGATATAGAAACTATGATGCGATAGAAAATTAACTTTGATGCACTATTTTTAATCATGTAAAATGTTGTACTACATCATAATGTTGTTAACTACTACATCATAATGTTGTTCTTGCATCATAGTAACAATTCAACGCATCATATTTACACTTGATTGCATTTTAGTTTGTGTAACAAAATTCAATCATGTCTTGGTAATTATACAAAATTAAAATATATAAATTAGGATTTGTCATATTATTACAAATATTCAAAAGTAGAATTCAGATAGTATCATAAAATAAACATTACTAAAATGTCATTGATGATAATATTCATTGTAAACAACATAGCAAGTGGATTTTCTTATAACATGCATCTTCCTTTTTCTTGACTTTTCTTTTCTCCCTATAGTCTTCGACTTTCATTCTCTTCTTCATAATCCTTCTAGTCTTCATGAATTACTTCTATTTCAATGACTCTTTTCCAGATAAGCATCTTTATCCATATCACCTTCATTATAACCTTCCTTATCACATTCTTTCTTACCTTCATCTAAATCTCCTTTACTCTTATCACCTCCATCCGAAACTTCTTTTTCCTTATGATCTTCATGTTACAACTCTTGTGACAACATATCATTAAAGAATGTACAACATTATCGTCGGTGTCGATCATCAATTGATTACTCTTTGAAAAATTATCTTATATAAGATTATGTCATTGCACTGCATGTGTAAGACAACTTTTAGTTTAGTGCAACACAATGTGTTTATATTTACTGCATCATAGTGCATTATATTTGTTATATAAAGTTTTGATTGTTACCAATTGATTGATGCAAAGGTTAGAATGGGCACTAAATGATAAGCCAACTAATCTCGATGCACACTAATCTCCTCCATGGCCAAGCAATGATATAAATAACCGAGACCTAGTCCTCCATATTCCACTACAAAAGCAAGCATAATTTCATATCGAGATTAGTATAATATTAGTAAGGATATACTGCACATTCCAAAGTAGGTGTTATCTTTACATATGGTAGTGATAGCTAACTACTAGTTTAAAATGTAATCCACATAATTCACTAGTTATTCGCCATAAATGGATTGCGTGTTTAATAAGATCAAGCTTTTGGTTTAGATATCCATTTAGCATTATTTTTCATTCACTTGAGTTAGTACATAATAAAACATAGTTTCCTCCATGAAAATTTGGCATAACATAATCACATTAAGATTTTGCATTCCGATTTTTAACACTCTAGTAGTAGAGGATGTGTACCTAGAGCCGTACTCGAAGAAGAAAGTCGCCCATTATTTTCCATAAGTTTACCTCCTACAGTTCAAATAATAAACATAACATAAAGTCAAACATTTAGAAAGTAGTACACATGTACAGGATAATATACGAGGCATAAATAAAAATATGTAGTTGTCTTGAATTAAACCTCCTGGGAAATAATTCGCTCTTTTTCAAGATGAGGAGCGATATGTTCTTGGACAAATTGCAAATACTTTCTTTGAGTTGTCATCATTGAAATAAATTGTGGAAGATAACCTATTATGTCCTCACACGAAGAAATACTAGTCTCATTATACATTGAAGAGAATTTAGTATTAAAGATCGATAACTCAACATCCTCCAAATTCTCACCAAGTCCACAAAAACAAAGAATCCATAACTAACACTTGAGATGCTAGGATTTACAAATACCAATAAACAAATCATCGAACATGCAAACTAACGAACATGTGAGCGAAACGTTTAATAGCAGACTCAATAAATTTCTACCGGATCAAGCAAACAATAATCCCGAACTAACTAAAGTAGGATATACGTTAATGAAAGCATAGACACGAATAAGTTGATAAATTTTGCACATTCTGACAACACACTTTATAAAAAGATCAAAGGCGATTCGATCTCGATCAATTTTTGTTTTGAGCATCATTTCCATTAATAAAAAGTGATGCAAGAACAAATAAAGAGTGTTACATTAAAATAAAAATAGTAATGTAGAATATAAAATGGGATGCAGAATAAAAGTGGTAATCCACCCATCGCCTAACCTAATCTAGACTTACATGACACATACAAGAATCCTCGCATCACATCTTTACAAATACTACATCAACCAATAAAACACATAGTCAAACACTTTTTCGACACTTAAAACACTTACGCCACTAACCTAATCTAGACTTATATGCCACATACAATAACTTCCCGCATCACTCATCATACCAACTACAACAATCATTCAAACACACGCAAACACATTTCGGCGGTTTAAACATTACTCGTCTAACCTAATCTAGATTTATATGCCACATACAAGAACCTACTACATCACTACATTACACCAACTGCATGAATCAATCAAGCGTACACAAACACTTTTCGAAACTTAAAACACTACGCGCTCGGCCTAATCTATACTTATATGACACATACAAGAACTTATCGCATCACTTCATTAAAACTATCATCATGCATCGTGAGACACATACAAACTCTTTAAACACTTCAACATATATGACCGAGCTAATCTAGCATATATGACAACACAAGAACATCCTATCACTTCTTACAACTCACGATACAATCAAGTAACACATACATAAAAGTTTTGACACTTAAAACAACGAGCGCTGAGCTAATATAGACTTATATGACACATACAAGAACCTCTCAGATCACTTATTTACAACTACGACACAAAGACATTTTCATACATAACATAATCTACTTTCAACTTAATGCATCATTATACGGGAAAAATGAGAACCTCATCGCATCACGGTTCAATATCAAGTGCATCACACAAACAACCAAACATACAAACACATTTACACATAAAAACACTTTTTAATTAATAAAATACTCTACGCAACCTAAACTCGACTCATACCCAACATACAAATCCCTACATTACTTCATTAAACCGTTGCATATATAGCACAAAACGCACGCACAAACACTTTTCAAAAATAAACGCTATGCGCGCAACCTAAACTAGACTCATACTCAACATAAAAATCCCTCTTGCATTATTTCATTGACCCATTTGCATCTATAGCAAACAAACGACACACAAACACTTTTCAAAAAAAGACACTGCGAAAGCAACCTAAACTAGACCTATACCCAACATACAAATCCTACTACATTACTTCATGAAACCTACGCATTTATAGAAGCACACACACACAAACACTTTTCAAAAATAAAATGCCGTGTAACCTAACCTAGACTCATACCCACATACAAGTCCCTACTACATTAATTCATTAAACCAATCGCATCGATAACACATAAAGCACACGCAAACACTTTTCAAAAACTAAAATGCTCGCCTGTAACCTAACCTAGAATCCTACCACATACAAGTCCTTACTACATTAATTATAAACCAAAAAGGCCGTCATAGACATGCAAATAATAACAAAAACACTTTTCTATACATAAAACATATTTCGCCTAACCTAATCTAATCTCATATGCAACTAAAATCAACCTCTTGCATCACTTGTTTACACCAACTCCATTATGAATTTAAACACACACATACACTTTCGCCACATAGGCAACCTAACTTATACGTAAACTTAAAACCATCGCATCATAGTTCATGTTTAAGTACATCACACAAACAACCAAACATACAAACACATTTACGCTCATAACTTAACCCTCGCTAACCTAATACATCCTTACACATGAAAACCGAACACCTCTTGCATCATAGTATGAAATTAGTGCATCGACAAATAGCCGAACACACAAACACAAATAACCTAGTGCATCACAATTAAAATAAAAACTCTTCGTTACAATATGAAATACAATCAGACAAGATTCAAAGCATCAATGTTATAAATTCTAGTTGAGACATTTTATCAAACACCTTGTTTGCAACTTTCTTAAACACACTTATTCCGGATCTAGAAAAATATACATAAGCATACACAAACACACACCTTTACCATATTTGAAAGTCCATTTTATACTTTTTATAGCAAGATCAATGACTCTATTACTCTTTGTAGTTTCTAAATTCATCAACAAAATAAGATTTTAGAATAACGAAATTAAGAAATTGATGTAGTAACCAAATCATTATTAAAATCTACTTACGAGGCGGTAAGATCCTCGTAGATTCATCTCGCCATCATTGAAGCAAGTGGGTTTTGAATGGTGGATCAAGCTGGACAAATCGATCCAAAGGCAACAATTGACGGCAAGAAGTGAGTGTTGATGATGAATAATCGTTGATGAATTAAGATTTTAGAATGAAATAATTAGGGTTTGTGTGTTTTTAGAGAGAGGTTTTTCTTTTCTTTTGATATGAAACGAATGATAAGATTTGGAGATGAAACACCTGTTGTATAAGTTATACTATTATACAATTGCCCCTAAAGCTTGTATTATTTACCATCATGCCACCGCACTTTTTGATCTGGTCAAATCTAGTCAAATCCGATCCAATGGTGGGAGGGTTCTAGCTCTTTCATTTAACAAACTTTCATATAACCCTATATATATATATATATATATATATATATATATATATATATATATATATATATATATATATATATATATATATATATATATATATATATATATATATATATATATAGGTAGGGTTAAATAAGTTTTATAACGAAAAGAATGAGAGGCATGTGGAGGTGACATGTGTCACCTTGCCACATCACCATGCCATGTCATGTGACATGTGTCACCCCCACCCCACCCCACCCACCCCCGAAAAAATTTTTTTTTCCCGCAAAAAATTTTTTTTTGGGGCCAAAAATTTTTTTCGCTAAAATTTATTATCGCATTACAAGAAAATACCCATCACAATTATAATTGTGATGCTGAATTTATAACCTGTAATGCACTAAAATCATGATTATGATGCAAAATTTATAACTGATGCAAGAATTTATAACCAATGCACTAATAAGTTTTGGTGCATCTTTATTATAAGTTAATAGTTCGATGCATCAACTATGATGCACTAAAATCAAGGTTATAACCTTAAATGCACTAAAATCATGATTGTGATGCAATAACTTTATAACCGTGATGCAAGAATTTATAACCTTAAGGGTGGCAACACTTTGATTCCATACTCACCATACCTCACAACCCACCAATAATTTCATTCCACCTAATCACATACCTCACCATAGTTTTTAGTGGCAATGGTCATTCCATACCTCATTTTTTTTTTTTTTTTTTTTTTTTTTTAAATTCATAATTAAATCAAACAGTTAAATAAAAACATAATATTTCATTAATAATAAAAACAAATTACATAATACTTAAAAATTGCATAATACTAAAAAAATACGCATCTAAATATCCGTCGGCCATCCATATTGCTCCGCGATACTCACGCTTTTTGGCAATCGTGATCTCGCGATCTCGGATCATTTATGTGATCGTGAGGTTGGTTATAACCCGCCCGATGATAAGCCTTTTCTACAATATTAGGATTGGGCCGACAACAATTTTTCGCAAGCCATCCTTTGTAGACCTTTGCTCCGCTATCGATTCCAATATTTGTGTTTTCCTTAATTTTGAAAATGAAACACACGCTCCTCTTGAATTCCTCCATGCCGCTACTAAAAGATGCCGCAAACCATACCGCATTCATGATGCCGCTAGGTGGCAATGGGATGCCGCATGATGCCTAGCCAAACCGCAAGCCATACCGTGAGGGTGTTGCCACCCCTTAATGCACTAAAATCATAATCGCGACGCAAGAACTTATAACCTTAATGCACTAATAAGTCTTGGTGCATCTTTATTATAAGTCATCATCATAGTTAATAGTTAAGTGCATCAACCATGATGCACTAAAATCAATGTTATAACATTAATGCACTAAAATCATGATTGTGATGCAATAACTTTATAACTCGTGATCAAGAATTTTATAAGCGTGATGCAAGATTTATAACCTTAATGCACTAAAATTATGATTTGTGATGCGTAACTTTATAACTATGATGCAAAAAATTTGGCGGGAAATTTTAGGAAAAATTTTTGCCCAAAAAAATTTTTTATGGAAAAATTTTTTTTTTTGGTGGGTGGGTGGGGGTATGGTGATGTGGCATGATGTGGTGTGAAGGTGCACATGTCACCTCACGCCTTTCTCATTCTAGAAACTTTTCATAATAACTCAAACCTATATATATATATATATATATATATATATATATATATATATATATATATATATATATATATATACATATATATATATATATATATATATATATATATATATATATATATATATATATATATTTATTATGTATAAGTATAAAGTAGATGTAAGTTAATTAAAGATGAGTAGTAACTTGTATATTTATTTAAGCATTTAGCGGTAAATAATAAAATAAATTTTTAATCGTCAAAATAAAATATATTGAAGTCATAAAAATTATAAAATACATTTCTTACAAGAATTGAGTGAATAAATATTTATCGGGTTGAATTTACGAAAACCGTCATAATTATTTATACATAATAATTTATATACAAAATAAATTGAAAACATCGGGTAAAGTAATAATATTATTTTATAATCTTATTATGAGTACAAAATATATCGAAATAATTTTGGAAGTGTCGGATCAATTGTTCAAAATAAATGATCGCACGAAGCGTTTATTTAATAAAATTATCGTTTAATGAAATATAAATTTAAAATGACCGAAAATTGAGAATTGTGACATAACGGTTTAAAATAAAAAAAATCAAAAACATTATTTTACCACTATAAATACAAATTAAAACTCTATTTTTTCACACTTCCTCTCACACTTTATATACTTCCTCTCACTTTCATAATTCAAAAATCAAATTCGTTCAATGGATCCAAATCAAGTTGGTGATATTCCTCTGTCTTGGTCGACATACAGAAGACCCAGAGACTTCAATTTATGGCGTCACAGACGAGTATCACCTTCCGTTGGAACAAGAAGAAGTAGTGAATCTCAACATCCTACTCGCCCTCGCATCCATATATACCGTGAGCGTGAGCTGCAGAGAAATCACCGCTCCGATTATTTCGTATAAGGTTGTAAGTATTCAAACCGAATTTTCGTAGAAGATTTCAGATGACCGGAAACTATTCACGCAAATAGTTGAAGGTATTGAATCTTATACTTCGATAATATTCGGATCATTTTAATTACTTTAAGCAAACACCGATGCTTGTGGTCGAATGAGTATAAGTTACTAATGAAGTGTACGTCTCGCCATTAATTGGCGCACGGCACTCACCCATGTATTTGATGAATACTTGCAAATGGGTGCGAGTACGTACATTTAAGTCTTGATAATTTTAACAAATGTATTATTGATTTGTTTATGCGGAGTATTTAAGAAAACCAACATGGTCCGACATTCAAAAAATTTATCAACTACACATGAAGAAACATGGTTTTTGGAATGCAGTAGCATTGATTTGCATGCACCGAATGGAAAATTGTCCAAAGGGTCATTTGGCAAGGGCATTTTGCTAGGGTGATAAAAATACCCAACAATTATGCTTGAAGTTGCTTCTTCAAGATTTATGGATCGCATGCATTTTTGGGATGGTAAAATAATATATTAATGTTTTAGATAACTCATTCAACGACCTTACCGTGATAATGCCCAAAGAGCACCTTATATGGTCAACGGAACTAGGTATGAGCAGGGTATTACTTGGTGATGGAATTTATCCATAGTGGGCAACCGTCAAATCCTTCACGAATAAGCGATGAAACATAACGACTTTAAAAGGAGACAAGAAAGTCGAAAGGATTGAACGTGCTTTTGGTGTTCTTCAAGGTCGTTGGGGTATACTACAACAACCGCGCGTCAATATGAAATTGTTACGACACGTAGAATCATGTATTGTTGCATTATTATGCATAACATGATTGTAAAAGATCAAAATTTGAATTACGTGACTATAACGAAGCGTGGGTGGATCCGTGAAGAAATTTTGATACCGACATTTTCAAGAACTATAATCCACAATTGACAATTTGAACTCGAAGGAAAGATAGCGATAGGCTCAAACCTAAATCACTCAACCAAAACATCAAAGATTATGACAAAATAAAAACGGACATGTCAAAATAAATGATTCAATGTGATACTTCGGCTAATCATGGTCCAGCCCATCAGCTACATGTCATAAGCATTAGCCCATCAAATAGAATAAGTCCAGCGACAACCTTAAAAAGTTTATATAAACCTGTCCTTTATTAAGACACAAACTTTGTATATAGAAGCCGAATTACGCGAGCCGGACATAAGGTCATTTCCATGTAGATCACGAATGAAACAAGTTTTCTCCCCGAAAGCAACCTCCAAATCTCCATCACAAAATTAACCTCACGAAAGCAGTTGTGACCGAGGCCTTCCACATAGTAAACCCCGCTTATTTCAATGTTCCCATTAACATAATCTCCGTAGCCCATGATGGGCGAAGTGATCGTTCCGAATCGACAAAGTGCCAATGAACTTTGCAATAAAGTTTGATAACGCTTAAGGTTGCTGTCATGTGCTCCGGAACATCCGCTATCAACAATCGAGAATGATCTCAGATCACCCATTATTACGCATGCGACACGGATGGAATAGAAGTAGATGTGGAACCCAAATGTTAGAGGTTCAAGCGATATATTAGACATACACACATTTAGAATTTTAGGCATCCACTTAAATCCTAGCGTGTTATATATCCATTTCTTCCATCTGTAACTACTCTTTGCTTTAGTCTTAGTGAAAGCACTAGGTGGTACTACATTCTTAGGAGGTGAAGCGGTAGCTACTGTGATAGCAATGGTTGCCTTATAATCTAAAGAAGGTGGTTTACTGCCACGGACTTAGAATGATTAGTGGGCCTAGAGGTATTCGATTCTTAGGATTCCGTAATCTAGAGATTATAGCTTTAGCAACACATTTGTCATGACAATCGTAATTCATACTCTTCGACAAATATAACAAGGTGCATCGATCAATATCAAAGGTACTTAACGGTTTAGCATTCGTTACATCACTATTTCTATTACATTTGCCGACGCAACATCTATAGTGGAAGTAACATGAGTTTTATTCGAGTCCTAGGGTGTTCTTCCTTTAGCATTCCTTATTGATCTTTTCTTAGGTCGCAACTTCCTATTCTTCGCTTGAGTGCTCCTAGGTCGTGAAGTGCGGACGTTTGGAAAGATGCAACTATTCCTGCGCAGAGGAAACACATTAGCCACTTGTGATTTGGTAGTGTGAATTCTTGGTTCACGATTACTAAGTGTGACCGGTGCTAATCTCTTAATCACGATGGCGGAGTAGTTCATACTTTCCTAACATTTCCGTAACTTAGAAATGGTGTGAATCGATGTTGATTTTCGAACTAATATTACCAAAGCAAAATTCATGACTTTCTAGTGTGAGCAAGATAGTGATCAAGTTCATTAGATGCTTCAAGTCGAGTCTTTTGAGTAAATCAAATATGACACCATATTCTGCTTAACTTTTAAAATTTCTTGTTCATATTTTGAGATTTGACTTTTCAAAGACACGCTTTGATCATCCAGTTGCTCAATTTTAGGATCGAAGATTTTGCACTCAATTGAGCGATTTTCTTTTGAAAACTAAGTTGATGGTTGTGAATATCTTTTCACACCATTGAAGACGACGCTTTGCATTGTTAATTTCGTGTAATCGTTTATTTTCGACCTTTAAAGACTCGATCCGAAGCACATTATCGGTGTTCTCAACAGCTACAGATTTCAACAATATCGGCAGAGATATGATCGATGCATATGGCAACGAATAGAATAGCACAACATTATGGATATCAAGAGATAACATCTTCCAAGAGTCGATCAACATCTTTTCTCACGCTTTTTTTGCGTTTTGTGT
This sequence comes from Chrysanthemum lavandulifolium, assembly GCA_022545495.1. Taxonomy (NCBI): domain Eukaryota; kingdom Viridiplantae; phylum Streptophyta; class Magnoliopsida; order Asterales; family Asteraceae; genus Chrysanthemum; species Chrysanthemum lavandulifolium. The sequence goes on from CM040243.1 coordinate 22,807,333, forward strand.
TAGTAATAGATGTTTCATTTTTCGAAACGTTTTCATTACCCCAAGTTCCTTATGAAAATCCTTTTCCCAGCAATTGCACAACTTTTCAAGTTTTAACATTAGGTAAAAGATTTTTCCGAAGATGTCTTTGTTCTCTCGCCGAGGCGATTGAAAATGTTCAACTTTGATTTCGTGATCGATATTCTATCTCATGTTGTAAAATTTTGAGGTCACCATGAAAATGTCAAAATATCGAAGGATTTTTCGATTTCGTGTTTTGAGTTTACTTCACTAATGGAAGGTAAAGGACCATAAGTTTGTGCAAAGACTGTTTTGGGATTAACGATAGAAGACTCGGGTGTTTTGATGATAACCACAGGTGTGTTTGAAGAATCCGTTGGTGTGACGAAGTGACCGCGTTTTTATAATTAAAAGGTTTGTTGTAAACAACATTTTTTAATTTTGATCGACTCTCGCCTTACGCATCTAATTCCTCTTGACGATGGTATTCAACAACACTCATGAAGATTATCAATTTTGTATTCCGTGACCGGAAACTTGTGAGTTGATTTGAATGTTTTAGTGAAAGCTTTGGTTTGTAATCGCCTAGATTTTTTCCATATCCATTTGGATTGGGTTTTAAGGTAAAATGTTCAATAGTCATATCGATTCACCATGTTTGTAAACAACAGCTTTAAACTCTTTAAGTTTGTTTTGCAAACCGAGAATTTCTACAAGAAGGTCATCTACCCGATTCGTTGAATGCTTTTGTATCTGTCGAGAACTGCTTTTTGACAATTTAACAACTCACTTTAGCTTTTGATTTTCCAAGTGAGAGCGTTAATTTGCTTTTTATGTTCATGTGTCATTGTTCTAATTGGACAACAAAGCATTCTTCAAGCGGCTAGATCACGATCCGTCTCTAAATGTTTTTCGTTTTGGTGAGATTTTGCAAAGCGCTTCAAAACCTTTTTCACGGTTTTCTCGAGTTTTGAAAAAGTTGAGTTGCATTTGTAAACATTCAAAATCCTTGGTTAACAGTGCATTTTACTTTTAAGGACCGATTTAATGCATAACATTCCTCCATTTTGATTTTATGGTCTTGAATTAACCGAGCAAAATCCGGATGAGGCAACAGATCATCTTGTTCAACGTGAGTCTCAACATGATCATTCTTTAGATCCTCAAATGCGACCACGAGTCAATTTGATTATCAAAGGAAACCATGAGGTCATCTTGATCGCCAAATGTAACTATAGGGTTAACTTGAAAATCATCGAGGAAGATGTAGAAGACTCATTTTGAATATCCGATCCGTGCCGGATCTGAGATATTGGCGGAGATATTAGTTCGAGATATGATGATGGTTTGTTCGGTACCGAGACAAGCCATCGAGTGTCATACACTGGGCTCAGATCACCATGTGCACTCATGCATATTAGCCATCAACATAATAAATGTTGATTAGCCTGCAAGTCCTCCATATCATCATCCGAGTCTCAGATCCGCCATAAAGCTCGTTTTGTTTGTGAGAGATCCACCGACTTCATCCTTAAGAGCCAAAAGTAAGGCCTCTTTGAAATAAGCACCCCTAGTCCTTGGCTTTGGGCATGCATTAGCTGTGTGTCCTTCTCATTGCGGTTGTAGCATCGAAGACCATTTAACCGATTCTCGAGCATTTCTGCTCCACCACTTGAGCTCATGTTATTCCTACCCACAACATTAAACCCTTGACCACCGCCCATCCGACGACCATAATCACGATTTCGAACTTCAACACATCCATTGTTCACAACAAATTGAGTCCGTGTGTTAGATGAGGAACGAACACGATTGTTGGATTTGTTGGTGTAACGCCAAAAGCATTAGCAATCATCACAAATCCTTGTTGCAATGTTTGAACGGATCTGCTTTCTCGGAGCTTCAACCGACATATGCTTGAGCATTGTTACCGTATGGAACCAATTGATTTTGTTGAGGTTGAGGTTGAGGTTGTTGCTATGAAGGTGTGTTGGAAGCAGTTGGTTGAGTTCTTTGGTTGAGAGGGATAATTCATTGAGCATACAAGGCAAGTTGTTGATTGTCCGGTTGTGATTGTTTAGGCTTCAAGTAATCGTACAACAATCCATAAGTAGAATGATGCATATTCTTCGCTGACGGAGAAAAATGACATACTTCTCCCATTCGGACCAAGACTACTCAGAACTTAGTATTAACTCGCAATTCTTGGCATGATGATGTTGTGTTTATCCAAATCATTGATGATGTCTGAAAATCGATGATGATAGGACTCTAGTGTCTCTCCGTGTTCAATCATGAAGTGTTCATAAGCCAAGTAAATTTTGGATTCCAAATCCTCCCGATTGAGCATGTATCCTTCCATAAGAAGACGAATATGATCCCACATTTTTGTGCGATCTTTTGAGCATCAACACTACGAAGAATTGGGTTTGGTAATCCTAAGAGGATGTATTCCATTGCAAGTTCATCGACTTCATAGTGTAGAAGTTCAGAGGATTTAAACCGCAACAGAGCAATGTTGGTTTGTTCATCTCGTGGAACAAAGCAGCTGGATCTCCGGCACAATGACGGTAGGCATCTCAAATGGACCTTCCAAGATAACCTTCTTTAAGAACTTTCCATGTGGCTTCTTCGCATCACGTAACCTAAAGAACCTTATCACCCATTGATCGTAGTTTCGAGTGAGCATTGAGGTCTATCAAGTGATCCACTTCATGAATTGATTGTTGGTGCTTAAAGCTTCACACATCTTTGCTAACCAAGTGGGTTCCTTCATAGTGCTTCGTGATGGATGTTGATTGAAATCGTTTGTGTAGGGTAGAGTTTGAAGACTTGGTGGTGGTTGAACCATTTGTGGTTGTGGAATTGCCCCAAGTTGTGGAGTATGTTGCTGATTAAATTGTTGTTGATAAATGGCTTGTTGTTGATTCCATTGTTGATGTTGTGGAGTTAATTGTTGTTGATGATTATAAGTGTGAGGGAAGTAGTTAGAGTATGGTGGTTGAGACATGGTGATAAACTTGTGTGGTAATAATGGATCTTTGTAGTCGAATGAACCGTTGTTGATGAAGTATCCTTAGGCGTAGAAAAAACAAGAACCAAGTAGCATTTATGCGTAAAAACACCAAAAGTTACGGCGAACAACGAGGAGTTACTCAGAGATTTTAGCTTCTACGCGTAAGTAGGATAAAAGCACTAAAGAAGCGTAGACAAAAGTTAGGCGAGAAAGTTATGCGTGAGGATTACCTTATGCGTAGACCTTAGTTTACGCGTAAAGTGAATCTTATCGTAGAATTTCTGGCGTAAGTTTATGCTTATGCGTAATATTAGGGTTTTGCTCAAATGATCTTTTACACTTCACAAAGGCAAAAGATATCCAAAGTCGACGTATTTTCGGACTTATCCAAGTAAGAAAACACGGATTAAACCGTAAAATTGAAGATCAAACCAAGGAACAATCTTACGCAGAATATTAGGGTTTTGATACGCGTAGGATTACTCGTAACTTTGATTACGCCTAAATGTGTTTCTAAACCGCTTTTTGTTATGAATAGCTTCAATAGTATCAAAAGAACACAAAAGTGTGAATTTTGATGTACCAAAACAACTAAACGGGTTCTGGCGAGAACGACACCCACGAACAAAACAAGCTTAAAAATGTAACCATCGCCAGAAAGTTTGAAACTTTTGCCAAAACAAGTATTTTAACACCTCAAAACATTGAAAGTACAAGAATCTTGGATTAAAAAGTGTAAAAACGAGTTTTTAAGATAACCAAAGAATGCGTTATCTCTACGTGTAAGATCCAAAACCAAAACTTCAAAAACAAACGAGTACACCCAACTATTTGGCGATTAATACCTTTGTTAGGTCACAAGTTTTACAACACAAGCTTATAAGAGAAGAGATAAGGCGATTGAGCAAGCTCTAACACATACACACGTTAAGTAATAATACGGTTATGAGAAGATGTATGTGAAAGAAAAGAAAACTTGAACAACCAACCTCAAATGAGGGTTTACAAGAGTTTATATAGGCGAGGAGCTAGGCAACACTCCTCTCCTTCCCTATTCCTTATTGGGCTTGGATCTGCTTATGGGCCGTCTACATAAGCTTGACCTTAAACAAACATAAAGGCCATAATAAAGCTACCTATTACATATGAAATATAAATACTTGAAATACTGTTTAGGAGTGATTCCAACATTGTATATATACCCAAATAAACTTGGTGAACAAGTTTGAGTCAATATGGGTTTGGGTTGGGTCCTTGTGGCCGATCAGTGCATTAATCCCACAAGGGAGTCCGAAACTTTTCCCAACTTTGCATTCTAGTCCTTTTCCAAATATATTTAACGCCCGTTAGTCCATTACACTAATTACTTAACGTCCGTTAGTTATTTCGTTTAATCAATAAATAAATATAACGTTTATATTTAATTATTAACTTTAAATTCTCATACGTAAGTGTGCAATCCGTGGTCTCGAAGTTCGATCTTAACTCACGCCTACTAATTTATATCCATAAACTAATAACCACCATCCTTACAGAGTATGTTTTAACTTTTCAACTTAGCAAGAACTTCTCCATTTCTTCTACTTCTTCGCGAAAATATTCCGCCAAGTAAAATTAAGGGTTTTTTTTTTTTTTTTTTTTTTTTTTTAATAAGAGCGTGAACAAGAAGATGGCCAATGAAGGTTCCAATAACCACAAACTTTCGTTGCTTTTGTTAGCTTCGCCCATGGTTGAACCTCTGGTGCAATGATTTTTTTTTTCTTTTTTCTTTCTTTCTTTTTTTTTTAAATGTTTTCACAGTAAAATATATTATTCCAAAAAAACAGTAAAGTACATAAGATGAGGATGAATCCCATGGCACAGCCTGTTAGAGGCAAACAAACACACCTAACGTGCTTCAAACAAAATCTATCATAAGAGAGACAGACCAATCTTATGAAAATCTATTATAATTTGGGAAAATTCTCTAAATGGATCGTGCACTGTTCACTCCGGGCTTTATTAGATTTGAAATTTTTTCTTTTCAAAATTAGATCAAGCCAATTGGACGGCTGGGCAACTTTAACATCTATGCGACACATGTCATTTTTTATTATTAAAGGACAAAAAGGAGGAATTTATTTGTATATGTATGTGTAATTATATGTAAGGTATTTGTAAGGTATGTGTAAGTATGTGTAAGGTATTTTGCATAGGGGAACAGGTGCTTTTTGAGCGACTTGTATTTGCAATTTTTTATTTTTGACTTTTAACATATTTTTAAAATTAAATAAATAACCACATAGTACAATGGCTAACAAATAAACATACACTACACACTCTCTCAAATTAAACACACACTAAACACTCTCTCATATTTGTCATCTTTAACCATCACCACGATCGGATCTCACTAGCACTCGGCCTCACCACCACCCAGCCTCACAACCACTGAACCTTGCCACAACCCTATATTTCAACCAACAAAGGTTTATCAAAGTTTCGAGGTAATGTTTTTAGTTGATTAATAGATCTATGACTATTAATCAAGTTTTGAAGCTTTTTTTCTTGTATCCTTTTTGTAGTTTTGACTTTTTAGAATTATTTTTGTTATAGCCGCCTCTCCGCCGTTTAGTAATCACAATCATTGTTGCGATGAGACTTTTGAGAAAGTTGGTTTGTCGGTAATCACCAATCGTTGTGCTCTGTTTACGAATGTTTGAGGTAACTTGTGATTCTGATTGTCAATTATATTGTTCATTTATATTACAATTTTGGATCATAAGTTGTGGTACGCTTACTATATTTATTGCTCTCAAGTTTACTGTGAGGCCTGCATCAGCATACCAGATGATGGGGTAATTAAATGTCAAGTTTCTGATTGCCAGCATCTAAGTGGATCACAAAAAGTGTATAAGAAGCAGTAGACTGGTGAGTTTTGGTGGTTCTCTAGCTATGCTTTAATTCGGCTGCATTTTTTACATTGGTGACAAAATGTGTGGGTTGGATCCGGTCGAACCAAAACACTATTGTCAAATATATTTTATTATAACGAATTGCCCTTTAGTGTGTCGATTTCTTTAGTTATTTGAATAAAGTTATGTATGAGGTTCAGAAATACACTTTGAGCGAATTTTAACCTGTTACGCTAAATTTTAATCTTATAACGGCCCATATATAATAGATGAGGCAAATTTTCCCAGCATTACAGTTACGGTATCTAGAATGCTTGTCTCAATTGTTTTTGGAGCACAACTTCTGTATGGTTCTATGGTTTTGTAGGTATTTGGATTCATCAGCAGCCACTGATAAACCTTCAAAGTTTCCAACCAGATATAAATTTTCTGTAGTGGTGGACTGTTCATGCCTCAAAATTTCATCCAGGGGTTGTTGTGATATCTGTGGTCTAAGCTCTCTTAATAATTATTACTTTTGTAGCATGACCAAAATGTCAATTTTCTGTAATGAAATATCTTACTAATAGCCAACAGATGAGTTTGGTATGTTTAAAGCAAATGATTAACAATCGATTAAAGAACATTAACACTATTAGGCATCAAATTCATTTACACGAACCCGAAACCGAGAGATTAAACATTTTAAAAGTATTCATTGTAGTGTACCTAAGTTGAACTTGAAAGTGCAAAGATTGTAATAGGAACATTCACACTAATAGCCATCCTTATTCAGGCTAGGTTGTAATTGTTGAACCGGAACAAAAAAAAGCCAAAACCATGCTTTTCGTTCTATTTTGGTGTGATGTATACAGAAACAATTGATGATTTTTGGAATTTTATTAGGAAAACATATGACAACTATAAAAGAGAAATGATTATGTAGTTTAATAGTATCAGTTTAGTTTGAATATGATGTTATTATGTAAGAAAGTGAAACATGTATACTTATGTCTTTCTGGTTACTATCAAATTTTGTAGGAACCTAAAAAGAAACCCTAATTTTTGTTAGCCACCATTGTTGTCATCCTCTTCTTCCCTAGATACAAACTCTATCAAACATGTCTTCATCTTTCAACTATTTGAACCCAAATGAACTTGTTGAAACTGAATGTAAATGGCATCTTCCACTTATTAGCCTCACCTCTTGGACCAAAGAAAACCCTTGAAGACGATTTCTTGTTTGTCCTAACAGATACAAAACTGGAATCAAGAAATGCAAGTTTTGGGATTGGTTTGATCCGGAGTTGGATAATGATTGGTACAGAGATCATTTGTTTGAGATGTATACGCTTCTTAATCCATCACAAAGACAAGAACTACAAAATGCAATAAGCAGCCAACAAAAGCTTGTTCTTCTTCAAGCTAAAATCCAGCAACTCAAGAATGATTTGAAGAAAAGGAAAAAAAACTTCTTTTTGGAAGTCATCTGTCATAATATTTGTTGTTTTCGCTTGGTAATGAAGTATTGTTTATTTGGAATGTGATGTTTTTGTAATCAAGAAATTAGTTGTATGATGTATTTCATGTGCATATACTGGAATCTAGGTTTTTGTAATCAAGAAATTGTTGTACATGTTATGCATATGCTGCATTTGTTTAGACTGAATATTTGTTGTGATATGGCTTTATGGATATGTCCATTTAGCCGTTGATCAATTCTTGTAACTTGTTTATGCATATGCATATGTTGCATTTGTTTAGATTGAATGTTTGTTGTGATATCGCTTTATGTATATGTCCATTTAGCCTTTGAATTCTTGTAAATTGCTGATTCAGTCATAAATATCATATCACCATTTAAGAGAAAAAAAGAATATTGCATTTGTTAATCAAGAAAGTATTTGTATGATATTTCACATGGACTACATTTCCATGTCTACACATGGAGTGCACAAAGACGCAAAATAGCACAAAGACACAACACACAAATGACTTAAAAACTGGAATATAAGATACATTAAATACTGCATTTCCATAATTCAAGGTGGTCAAAAGCAATAGTTTACAAAGGATGCAACAAAAACTATTTCCACATGCCTTTGTCCAGCTACAATATCCAAAAGAAAATCCATGAAATGCAGTTTAAGTTCCTAATCATCCACCTAGAAAGACTTAAAACATTCTTAACCTCTCTATTGTAAAAATCGGCCCAGGCGGCCGATTAATCCCCGCATAATCGCTGATCGCTCACTAAGCGCCTTGATTTATCATAATCGGCCTATTTAATCGGTTTGGTCAAAGATCGCTTAAAAATCGGTCAACAAACCTAGTAATCGGACAAAATCGGTCTAATCGGATTAATCGGACAAAATCGCTTAAAAATCGGTCAACAAAATCGCTTAAAAATTGGACAAAACTGCTTAAAAATCAGTCAACAAACCGAGTAATATTTATTTTTGACTTTGAACTTTGAAGAATTATGTATTATATTTATATTTGAACACTTGAAATATTTGAACTTTGATGCACTATGCTTATCTCATACATATAATATAATATAATATCTAAAATTACAATTTTGTGCATAAAAATTCCAATCCGATTAATCCCCCGATAAAAATTCCAACCGCCTCACTAACCTACATTACACTTCCAACTCTGATCACAATCAGAAACATCGAAAGCCTTTTCAGGAGTTGATCCTGTTTTAGGAAAGGAGAAATGCAGCAACAGTTCAAGGATCAAGCAGTGCAGTTATAGAAGCAGTTCAGTAACAAGCATTGCAGCAACAACCAATAATGGAAGACTTGACAGTTTGACTAAATATGTCTAGCCACTTGTGAGGATATTTTGTACATCTGCCATATGTAAACACTTGGTAACCCTATGTACGATTGATACTACTTATCTAATATGCAGTATAACTGCATACCTTTTGTATCTAAGACAAAGTCATATATGCTTCTGGTAATTTTTACTAACTTATGTTATTAGACTTGGTAAAATTCAAATCCAGTTATGCTTGTTTTGGTACATTGTATTTAGATTTTTAAAAGTCAATTGGTAAAAGTGAATGTAGTTATGGGTGTGTTTTGATACTCAGTACAACTGTCTTTTGGTACATGTGCATCTTATTTGGTCAATTTGTAAAAGTCAAAGTCTTATTTATTGAAACCATATTTGCACAAATTATACACACAAAACCATATTTGGACTAAGGCACACCGGGATAGATTGCATTTAATTGCATTTAGCTTCTACACTTCACCTTTTTTGACTAACAACTGAGATTAATATTGCTCACTTTACCAACCATGCATTTACTTGCATTTACCTTCAACTTCACTTATAAATTAACACCAGCATTACACAAATAACCTGTCAAACAATAACCAATTTCTCCAAAGATCACAACCAAGAGTTCCAACAACAATCCAGGTAACTGGACTAAAATAATTACATTTCCTCTGATTCAAGTCATCAGAAATCCTGATAACAGACTCATCTGATGAGCTCATGGGTCCAAGTCCACCTTAGCATTTACCATACTTTGTAGATTCAAGCTCAGATTCCAGTTCCATTTCAAGCTATGTGTCTAGCTATCATTCAAGCTCTGAAGATGATCAAGCTAGGTCAAACAAGGGTAAAAGCTCTGTCACTGCTCATGTACAAGCTAAGCAGGTTGAAACTCAAACTCTTTCAATCCCTGGTAAAAGGATTCAAGTCATAGGGCTTGCAAATAAGGAGACTTGGGCAGCAATCAAAGAGAAGAAGTTTGGGGTAAAAAAACCACCAACTGGACTTGGAACAAATGCAGACACTAAAGGGAAAGAGAAAAGGATCATGGGTGATAATATCAAATAATCCTGATTTTGAAGTGTCAATTTCCCCCGATTATGCTCATATTTTATGTTGTTTATATGGATCTATACTCTTATTATTTTATATTTTGTTTCCAGGTAATATATGAGCATAAGAGCTAAGAGATGCGGTTTTGGAGATATACTTAATGATTTATAAATTAGTATGATTTCATGGAAGAAGCTACGGCGTAACTCTCACTCTCATTTACGTCGTAGCTAGGATTACGTATATGAAGACCAAGTCAACAACAGTTATGGCGTAGCTATCAAATCAAGTTACGCCGTAACCATATAGGTCTTGAGGAATTTCGCTCCTCCATCAGTTACGCCGTAACCTCCAGCATGAGTTACGACGTAACCAGCACTACGAGAGTTCTGATGGGATCTTTGAAGATTACGGTGTAGCCACTTATTAAATTTACGATGGAGCTTACAGAATTACGGCGTAACTATTCTTAAGGTTACGCCGTAATCATCACATCGAGACTTTATATTGGAAGATATTTAAGTTATGGCGTAACCAAATTATTAGGTTACGCCGTAACATGATCGGGCCTATAAATACAAACCCTAAAATCTGCATTTATCATCATTCACTCACCACACAAAGGCAGAGAACATGAAGAGGGTTCCAAAGGCAGATCCTACTTAGAATACGAAGCTATTTCCAAGGGAGAAATCACACCATATCATCGATAAGCTTTAGCGATTTCTATTTCATTACACTTTAATTCATGTCTTCATTCACTATGTTAAACATTGAATTGATTGTGTGTTTTAATGTGATCGGTTAAGCACCTTTGGTGCTAGCCTAGTTATGATTCCTTGATTGTGTTGTTTATGTTTTCGCGCTTCTATTATTGTTTCTAGTGTATTCATGCATAGTTCGTTGGTAGTTACCCTAGCTTCGGTAGTTTTAAGTTGCGGTCGTATTTGCTTGCTTAGGAGAATTGACCAAAGGACCCTAGGGAAGTAGGTAACGAGGGTTGATAAGAATTGACCAAAGGACTATATATCCCTCTCGTACGAATTGACCAAAGGATCATCGTTCGGAAGGAGGAACTTAAGAACTTAGGGATGTGTGTCTAAGATGCTAGCGTCCGGGCACACATTGTTTCGAATCTTGCATGTAGGGAACTTAATGACTTAGCATAGGTTGCTAGAGATCTCCGTCATCCCAAAGGGTAGTGCCTTTGATTTTGGGTAGGAATCTATGTCTAATAGGCTATGACAAATTGACCAAAGGAGTATAGCGAATTGAACCCCCACTTGAAACGATAGGAAGTAATAATTAGAAAATATAGACATAACATGATAGGATGAATAATTCAGTTAGCACACTTTCTCTCTATTGTTCACAACCTTATTTAATTTTCGCATTTTATTTCTTGCTTTTTTGTATAATTAATCTTTTAAAAACCGTGACACTAGACTTAATTAGGATCCAAAAGTACATAGCTCTTGGGAACGACCTCGGCTTTACCACACTCTATAATACACACGACCATGTTCACTGCTCGTTAAGGCAATAGGTACACCTTAGGTAGACGAGACTTTATAAATTTAAATCCTGGTCGAAAATCTTGCATCAATGGGCTAGCTTTTGATGTTGCTTAAACTATTTCTAATGTTTTTAGTTTAATATCTATGTCTTTATCTTTTGATGGTACTTGATCTACTAGTTTATAATCATGACAGTGGCTGCAATATGCATCTATGTATGCTCCTTCTATGTAATGAAATATGCGTCTATGTATGCAAGTAGTTTATAATGCTTGAACAATTTGGCAACACATTGTCATATACCTCAAGTTGAAATTGCTTTTTTCATTCATTGTGAAGCCAAAATACAACTTGATATATTTGCTTAGGAAAATCTAACCATAACCTAACCATCTAAAAACTTCTTCATACATCAAGTTTCAACCATTCATCACTTGAAAGCAAACAAAAAAAAAAGGAAGAACAACCAACTCATAAGCAACATCTTCTTCATCTTCTTAGCTTCGATAGTCTTTTCTTGTGCAACCCTTCTGGAATTATTTGTTCAGTCCGTTGACACATAGGTGGATCATACCAATCAATTATCCGTCAATTTATTGGCTATTATAAAAAATTATCAAACTTAGGTCAAAAACAAAATTAGGGGTTTTTAACAAAATCAAGTTAACACTTACTTTTTTTTGAAATTAACTCTAAAAGATTGGAATTCAAGAAAAGAAGTTTATACTAATCATAAAGCCTGTTATCCTAAATTCCAGTCTCATTTACAAGCTTAAACCAATCACCAACTAAGTAATGGGGGTACCCAATAAATAGCTTAGATCGACATCAAGCAAGGATCACTCGTAATAGAGACTTATCTATAGAATGATAAGAAGGAAAAAGAGGATATTGCAAAAAAATGTATTTGCACCAAATACACTTCTACGACATCCTCTTTTTCCTTCTTATCACTCTATATTAATTGACTATGCTTTATCAATGATACTCTCATTGCTTTGATGCTAGTTGAACATGATGCACTCATAAGGTACCAACCGATTTATATATTAATTGACTTTAAAGTACATCATGTTCTTTATTTGTCAATATTGACACACGATGTTACATGTCTATTACAGCTTAGTTCCTAAAACTGTAATAGGCTAAAATCAACATAGTTAACTCTTACGAGGCCCTCATAGAATTCCTTTGCTTTTAAAACTCTTTGCTTAAAAAAAGCTTGCACAGTATATTAAATTGCTAGATTCTTTGAAATAACAAAGGAAATGTAGTGGGAACTCAGAATGGGTAATTATATTGAACATCGTTTGTCAATATTAAGAAATGAAGAATGTGATGGACTTAAAAGTACATCACGTTCGTTATTTCTCAAAATTGACACACGTGTTACATGTATATTAAAGCTTAGTTCCTACAACAGTAATAGGCTAAAATCAACATAGTTAACCTTTCTGAGGACTCCTACAATTCCTTTTTCTTTTTCAACACTCTTTGCACAAAAGCTTGCACCAAGCGAATTGCTAGATTGCTGAAATAACAAAAGGAACTCTAGTGGGAACTCATAATGGGTAATTATATTGAACATCATTTGTCAATATTAAGAAATGAAGAAGTGATAAGATCGTTTATAAGCTCAGTTAAGGATCAATAACAAAGACTAATAACATGCACAGCGGAATAAACTAATCAATTCTTTGTTATTGAACAAGGTTTTCAATCACTAACACTAACTAATCTTAGACGTTTATAGGAACACGTCTACTAAATAAACTAATAACCTAGGCGTTTACATGAACATACGCCTAGGACACACTAATCTAAAACCCTAGACGTTCTCCCCTAACGTCTAGGCTAAACACACACCTTTTAGTCGACTACATTATGGAAGACTTATTTAAAAACCTACACCTATGTCCTCTTTATATACTAGAGGATAAGGACTAAATAATAAAACTTCCATTGCAAGCAAGTCCTTCCATCTTTTAGTAGGTTTCCTTCTTGTCATATTAAGTCCCTCTTGTTTCATTCTTTTTGTCTTTATCAACTCAAACGTCTAATTCCCAACAATCTTCCCTAGTTGATAATAACAAAACCATTCTTGAACGAACTTCCCTAGACGAAGTAGAAATTGAGATCGGGATCTCACCATGAATGAAACAAGTATGTCTTCCTTTGTCTTCCCTTAATCCATGCCATGCCACTCAAACATCTCTTCCCTTTTTGTTATTATCCAAATAGGGAACGTATGCAAATAATGATCTTGACCACTACGAACCAATATCATACTTCCAATCTAAGACTTCCAATGCTTCAAATCACCCACCATTACGCACCATAGGAAAAATGGATTCAAAACAGTAGAAACTCCAACTAGCAGTAGTAATAATGATCAACAATAGTAAAAATCAAACACTTCCCCTTGAGTGATGCATGTATATCAATGATTCTTCAAAATCTGTAGGCTTTATGTAATGATTACTTGTGAAGAAAAACCAAATATAACGAATTTGATGAAGAAGTAAAATTTCCCAAACTTGTGTCTTAAATCTTGTATTATCCACGGAACTCCATACTTATACCCACCAAATATAAGTAAACCGCAATCCCTTGACAAGAATCCTCAACTAGTATGAGACACTGAGCACTACAATGTAACTCCTTTAAGTGATAGCCAATGTGTGCAGAGCATCATAAGAAAATCACACATTGCTAGATTCATCAAGCTAGATGATAAGAACACAAACCAAGTAATTCCACTTCACCTTCAAATAAGTGATAAATAATCCTCTTCGTAATCAATTCTTCAATAAATCAAACACGAGCCTTTAAATCCTTTAAGAACAAATAACCAAAACCAAACTCCTTGTGTGTGAACCAATCTCACGTGTGTGATATCCAAAACCATAACAATATGCTCGACTTCCCTTAATTCCAAATCGGTCCTATTAGCAACACTTTTTTTTTCGTCACTAAAGCTGTCGCTAATCTGTCACTATCATGATTTAGCGACACAAATTATTCTTCGAATCTGCTAAACCGTCATGAAATCAAAGAGCAAGACTTTGTGTCCAAGCAAGACTTTCGTCTCGTCCAAGCAGTACTTTCTTCCAAGTTTTTCTACCTCTCTTTTTCTTTTTATTCTCGTGGTATGCAACTGCTCCAATATATATTGCAAATAAAAACCATGCCATATATGCTCCAATATATGACAACCAATTAGATCTTTATAATGAGAGAACAAAAAAAATAATTTTGTACTGCATAAAACTCTCGTATAGCATGCCCCATGATCTCTTTGCCGTACCACTTCATTCATGCACCAATAATAATCCATAACTTGTAGGTTAGGTAATCCGAATTAATTCAACCCATGTGCGCACATAATCTTTTATCAATCCAATTGCATGTGATACCTTCAGATAAGGAGCAGTACGTTGAAAACATCGACCAGTACTTTGAATAAATTAGGGTTTCGACACCAATAAACAAGCAAACCATACTCCAAAAATAGTGATCAATAAAAGCTCATTGAATTAGGGTTTGATAGTACTCTTTAATGCATACTCAAACGAATGAAAACACCAAAAACCTGAAAATTTGATTTTGAAAAACTCCTTCAATGACCAACTTTGACAAAGTGAATACCTTTTGATTGAAAGCTCGGATCGAAGATCCTTCGTGGAAAGTTAGATTGTCATATAGAGAACATCCACCTAAAATTTCTCCCGATCCGACGGTTAACGAAAAAAGTTATCACTTTGTTTGAAAATGACCTGCGAAACCTTACGAATTTTTTTAAATACGAATTTTTCTTCCTTCTTCGAAAAACCTTGTAGATCCCTATATCAAGAGCTCCCCTCTCTGATACCAATTAATAAGATCGTTTATAAGCTCAGTTAAGGATCAATAACAAAGACTAATAACATGCACAGCGGAATAAACTAATCAATTCTTTGTTATTGAACAAGGGTTTCAATCACTAACACTAACTAATCTTAGACGTTTATAGGAACACGTCTACTAACTAAACTAATAACCTAGGCGTTTACATGAACATACGCCTAGGACACACTAATCTAAAACCCTAGACGTTCTCCCCTAACGTCTAGGCTAAACACACACCTTTTAGTCGACTACATTATGGAAGACTTATTTAAAAACCTACACCTATGTCCTCTTTATATACTAGAGGATAAGGACTAAATAATAAAACTTCCATTGCAAGCAAGTCCTTCCATCTTTTAGTAGGTTTCCTTCTTGTCATATTAAGTCCCTCTTGTTTCATTCTTTTTGTCTTTATCAACTCAAACGTCTAATTCCCAACAAGAAGGTGATGGACTTGAAAGTAGAAATAATTTAGTTAATAAAGTAACACGCATAACACAACATTGTTGCGCTATTAAGGTAATTAAGATTACTTAAAGCATGATACAATTGTCGATTTTAGAAAAGAGCAAGAGTATTAGGACTCATGTTGAATGTGATAATGAAGGAGTATGGCATGTCATGAACAATACACACTATATCATTATCGCAATCAACATACCTCAATGATCAAGGCCCATGTATATAACGTTGTTGATGGTTTCAGTTGCTTAATTTGAACACCGTCCCTAGTAGCATTTGTCTGCTTGATCTTGATCACAAGGTTTGGTATAAAAAAAATCCAAACATTTTGATCAAGAGCAAGCACACAAATCATACTAGGGACGGTGTTCAAATTAAGCAACGGAAACCATCAACAACGTTAGATAGATGGGCCTTGATACTTGGTGGATGGATGGTTTTAGATCATTAAAAAGAATGAAATTTAAAAAAATAGAACTTTATAATAGTGTTAAAGCACACTTTCTAAATTCGGTCTCATTTATGAAATTAAAAAAGAAAATTACCAAAGGGACTTTTTTAAGCATGGTCCGTTTTTAGACTTTTTCTAGCCATTTCCCAAAAGAGAACAATACACACTATTCATTGCTCAATTGCTCAACCCATACATATTTCGACACGTGGCAAATCAGGGTCTTGTTCAAATAGTACACTAAGTGTCAAATCAAATCTTAAAGAAATCTCTTGTTTTGTTTTCTAGCATAAAGTCAATTTCGCGTTTCGGCCGTCAAATCAAATCTTAAAGAAATCTCTTGTTTTGTTTTCTAGCTCGGCTCGACCGGTGTGCTCAAGTGACCCACAATATTTCACCTAGGAAATTGAAAAAGCAACCCAAAAGATTTCCCAAATCCAATGGATATGACTATTTTTTTTTTCTTTTTATTTTTCTTTTGCCACTTTAACCCTTCAATATCTTCAAAAAACACACACTCACACACACACACACACGCGATGCGATTGCATGGATCCGTGTTGTTGTTTAGATCATTTCGGTGATCACACAACACGAAACTTTTATCACACAACCGTTTTGTTGTTTAGATCACTTCAGACGAGATCCGTTGATGTTCGACTCGATTATATGATAATGGCTTCTAGACAAGTAAGTAAAAGTGCGATTTTCACGATAACACATACATCATTTTATACCCTTTGATTTTTAATCGATTTTTTCGATTTGTCTGATAACTTTGATTATATATTTGTTTTAGGGTTTTAAAAATTTTAGGGTTATTTGATGTTTAGTGTGGTTATTGTTACTATTATTGTTAGAAAACCGACTACGTTAGTATACATGTTAGGGTATGCTTATTTACGCACAATAACCCTCGTTTTGTGCTTAACATATATGAAATATATTGATTATCGAAAAATTGGACACTGCATCGTGAGATGTTTAGGTTATTAAGATATTGGTCAATGACTCTATTTTTTATTGGTCATAAGTTTATAACATATGCTAATATGTGTATGCATCTAATGTTTATTTTATATTTTTGTGTATAGGTGTATTCTGCGAGCTCGGTGCTAGATCAAAGTTGCACTATATCAAAACTATAAGACAAAAGGCGAGTTTCAAGCACGATCGTCTTGAACTTTTAAAACCACAGTTTTGGAAATGGTTAGACATAAAACATACGAGCTTGATAACCATTTGCTTCATTATTTGCTCCAACATCAACGCTTTGTTGAAAACCACGATATAAACACTCCATTGTATTTTGATATACGGGAAACAACTTAGAGTTTAGTCGTGAAGATATGTGTCTAGTATTAGGTCTTCGCTTTGGTGATGTTTCTTTAGAGCATTTTAAAAAGCGGAATCTGGATTTGGTAGCGTATGCTAAGTTTTCTTAGAGAGGCGTTGAGAGAATCAACAATATAAAAATTTGAACAACTAGTTAGGGTTCTTAGTGATCAAGTTGAGTTTAATGAACTTTCGGATGATGATCTTTGTTCGCCTTTATGCGGTTACGATGTTAGAGAATGTTTTATCGGCAAACAGGAAAGAAATGTGGTGTCCCCGAGATATTGGTTTTAGTAGATGACATTTATGCATGGAATGCATTTCCATAGGCGAGTACATTTGGGTTGAGTTTCACAATAAGATTTGTAATGCTATCTCAAAGGTTAGAGATAGACATTTGTTGAAAAAGGCTACTAAGGCGATGGTTACATTGCAACTTATACATTGAATGGTTGTGTTTGCTTTGAAGGTGCGTAACTATTGTTTAAATACTAAAATTTAAATCGATATTGTAGTAATTTTTATGCTAATAGTAATAATAATTCCTTGATTTGGCTTTTGGAAACTGCCGCAATTCACTAAATTGGTGGGTTAAAGAAGATAATGTGATCCTCGGGGTGTTGCATGGGAGGATGCACAGGTTTGAAAAAACGGATTATGATCTTCTTTTCGTAATGCGAAATGGTTCGCCTTTTGCCGACGGGTTATACTCTACTCTTTTGGAAAAATTGTTTATGATTTTTAAGGTATTTGCGTTAGTGTATAATAATTTTTTATATGCGATGGCGAGATGAAAGAACTTTGGTGGACATCTAGTTTAGAGTTTTCAAGAAGTATAGCGAGACACACCGTGATCAATATATCCGCGACCGGAGAAGTTGAGACCACGGAGAAGGTGTTCGGTCTCAAATGCGGATACATCACGGTCATTAGGAAGCGTGACAAGGCATGCGGATATGGGGATTTGATGCCATCTCTGACATGATTGTTTCTCGGATGGCTAAAATGCAACAACAAATTAATCAATTACATAAATTTGTCAAGCATTTGAGGCTGATTGGGATAGGCGATTCGGGTATGGATGGAGAATTGCCACCTAGTGCAGCAGATTTTAGATCGGATGGCTAATATGCAGCGGCAAATTGATGAACTTGAAATTTATCCATACAATTTGAAGCTTGATGGGGTTAGTGAGAAGAATGGGGTGAAAGCATCTTGAGCAGCGTGTCTGCTTGAAAAGGTTATATTTCTTGCAATTGTTTTAATCTTTATCTATATTTTGTTTTGCTTCTATGCCGACTCTATTGATGTATTACTTATTCATACGTGTTTTATGTGGTATGATGGTTGTTTTGGATATGCATTTTAAAACTTCACGTAAACTACTATAGTTTATGTTGTTAAAATCTGTTAATAAAAATTAAGCGTAAATTATAAATTTTTAGTTTTGTAAAGTTAATAAAAACTTCACCTAAACTAGTAGTTCATTAACTTCACCTACACTATTAGTTCTCTCACCTACACTAGTAGTTCATTTATGACACTAGTGCATTGTATTAATAACTTCACCTACACTATTAGTTCATTAACTTCACCTAAACTACTTACTCTATAAATAAACTACACTTCTACACATTCATAATGCTACACATTCACGGTCTTTATTTTCCTTTGTTTCAAAAAATGTCCGACAACATTCCCTTTGAAATTCAAGCGAAATCATTTCTAAACTTCTGTACATGCTTTACTTGATTTAGAAGCTGTTTCAAAGACATGGAAGTCGTTCATCGTGACTCAAATTCCTTGTTGGTTTCGGTGTTGTTGCGTCTTTGCCTTGTAGTTTCCTTATTCACTATCGGCAAGGATTTGTTGAGTCGCGATTTTAGCTTTTGTTGATGATAATGTCAATTTGTTCCAACGACGTATGTTTTCCAAGTTTTCCTAACGTCATCTCTAATACAAGTCTCATGTTTTGAATCTTTTGCCTATTGGCACCTCTCATGGTTTGTGGTGTTTTTCGATTCTTATAAGATGGTACATTCTTTGGAACCCGTCAATAAGAAAATCGGTTGCTATAGTTCTCCCTTGTTGGTTAAGTCAATCAATCGATAAAGTAGTTATCGGTTTTGGTGTTAATCCGATGAGTTTGACCCTACCATTTTAAGGATTTCATATCCGCTTGATGGACACGGACCATGGAATGTTTCGGTGTTTACATTGAGCTCAAATTTGGAAGAAGTTAGAAAGTCAACATATGCATTGTCTTTCATTCCGACTTAAGCGGTCAAGTCGGTGTATTAGGTAGTTTTATTCTTGGGTGGCTTCTCAAGCGGACTTTAGGCTCATCGAAAAATCTTATATGATCGTCTCTTTTGATTTGGTTAACCTGACTTTTCGGTATTAGATATACCTTACAACTTACTTAATCGGATTGCAAGACCTTTCTATATTTCAAAACTAAGAGACTCTCTTGTCATTTTTGCAACATGATTGGAGATCGGTGGCACACGGCTTTGTATATGGGAGATATTGTTGGATGGTAACAATATAAAATCCTTTAAAACACTATTTAACATTTTCACTCCTCACTTACTAAAATTAATTGGATTCTGAAGTTCGGGGATCCAGTTTTGAATCGATCGACCTTACCAAATGGATCACACTCTTGAAGTCTTCAAGTTCGGTCACAAGGATTAATTAATCTTCGTGTTGAAGGAGACCCGGGTCCTTCTTCATGAGTCCTTTCAGCGAATCGCTACTTACCTTACGCATCCAGTTATTCGGTTTATTAAGTTATTTGTATGTTATAGTTTGTATGTTTTTATCTAGTAGGTTGTATTTTAGTTTCTAAGTTTTTACGTACTTGTTATGTATAATAAAACCATATTATTTATGTGAGCGATAATAAATCTCGATCCTAATTAACAAATGTATTCGGTACTTTTAATTTTTGAGGCGGTACTCAAAATGATGGTAGTATGGATGTAGATGATGATTCAAAGGTTTGTTATAACAACGTTTTTCGATATTCGGTACACATCAATTAGTTGACCAAATACGTAACATAAGTATATATTTATTTTTCGAGACGGGTGGTCAAAATAGCGGTGATATGGATGTAGATGATGTTGTGAAGGATGTTAATGTTAATGCAAATCTGAATGTGCAAGATGATATATTTAGTTCTAAGAACGATTTATCTTCACAACAAGTGCAAGTAATAAATGACTTTTTGACTCACCGCAAGATCATCTGAGATGTTCGGGTAATGTATGATAGGAATTACATATGAATCTTATGAGTTAATACATACCCAAAATTTGAGATATTTACGTGCATTTGATTAGGATGGGAATCTTTGTGGCGTTGATGAAGATGTGCCAAACAAGCAAGAAATGAAGGAGCCCCAACGGATGGATTCGACTCTTGATCCGGTAAGTATGTGTTATGCGCTTTATATAATGATAGATTCACCTTTTAATCGATAACACGCACATTCAAAAATATTTATGTATTTTATAGGTTGAGACTCATTGTGAAGTTGAACATGTTGAACATGTGGATCGATGAGTGAGGACAAAACTTACATTCTCCTTTATGCAAGGTAAATATAGTTTGAACATGTTAAGTATGATATCTTACATTTAAAAAAGCGAACATGACATTAACACAAAGTAAACTTCTTTTCGGGATGATAATGTTCTTAAAGTTGATGAAGATGTGGAAATGAAGGCCGTTATGATGACGACAAAAGCTTACGGTCTCATGCGCATGGTGAGTATACTCGTAACATTATAATATAATAAAAAAAAAGCGAACCGACCATTCACTCGGACATGATATTGACACACGTTTTTTTGTTTTCGGGTTGAGAATAGTGTAAAGTTGATGAAGATGTGCAAATGAAGGGTGCGACAGTGAGGCACAAAACTCACGATCTCTGTTCTTGAGGATGAGAATGTCGTGATGGTGAGGCACAAATATCGGACTCTCCTTTTAATCCGGTAAATATTCGTTGTAGATGTAAATCTAATAAAAATTTAACCGATACTCTTGAAGATAAAGCTTTTTCGGGATGTTCTTCTTTTGGCGAGGACCAACATGTTCAGAGGCATGAGTCCGTCTCTAGCCACAGAATTAGCACTCCGTTGATGTGAAGTATGTTGAGGCGTTTGGTGTGATGAAAACAAGGTAAAAGCATGCGCGTTCCTTTTGAGCAGGAGAGGAGGCGAGGCAAGCTCCTTGATCCCCATATCTGTGACAACCTTGACCACACCAAGAAGGTCTCTAAGGCGACATTTGAAACTGTATTTCCATTGTCATTGGACGGATGGGAAAGAAATCAAACTCAAACCGTTCAAAGAGGTATTTTAGTGATAACATTTTTTGATAATGTTAATAACAATGATATAGCTTCTATAATTTTATTATATTCCTTATTTCCATTGCCCAATCACGAGAATCTATGTCGTCTTGGTCTAGGGACGATGTTCGGACCTTTGTGCATCCGAAATAAAATTGTTTTGGATAAACAAAAAGAATAAGAACAAGGAGTTGTTTATGTTCCCATGGGGCGGCGGAGGACATTGCAAATCCAAGTTTTAGCTAGGATTATTAGGCGAGGCGAGGGACACGAGAGGTTGGCTAAGTGATGTGGTGCGTATTTATTAGATGTGGTGCGAGTTCAAAGCTTTATTGCGGGTGGTTCGTACTTAATAGATGATCTGTTTCAATTTTTAAATCACGACATGTTGGATTGTTTGTGGATTTAATGATGCATTTCGACGATGATCTTGATTGGGTCATGGTTAGCCCATTTTGGGCGACAATGATCCTTGACGAGCAAATGCCGCTCTATTATGCGAGACGGGTGTGAGCGGCATCCGTGGTTTCGTGAAGGCGTCAATAAGGTGTCTCTTTCTTTAATTATCACATATTATGATATATATTATTACGCCTTAAGAGTAGCGATAATTTAGTTAGTGAGGCGATGATGAAAGTTTTACGCAAATGGTTTGTCGGACTATAATTCAATGACACCCGTATCTTGGCGGGGTAGCCACGATCTTAGGGCATGTGGTTGCGACCATGGTGGGTGTTTTGTACCGATAATACATTTTAAGATCGAGCCTTACTTTCCAATGACACCGTATCTTGGCGGGTAGCCACACCTTAGGGCATGTGGTTGCGACCATGGCGGGTGTGTTGTCTGGTTAATTTTCTCCTTTCGGAGAAAATTACCAAAAGGGACTTTTCTAAGCATGGTCCGTTTTTAGACTATTTTCTAGCCACTTTCCCAAAGAGCCACGCTCATTGCTCATTGCTTTCGACCCATACGTTTTTCGACCGTGGCAAATCCGGTCTTGTACCAATTGTACACCAAGTGTCGCATCAAATCTCCGTGTCACATTGCGTTAGTGTATAATAAGCATTTACTTTTATTACTTTAAAAAAGACTATGTGAGAACATAAATGGCAAGCAGTTTACTTCTAAATAAGCATCGGTATTTAACAATTAATGTACAAAGATTTGAAGAACATAAATGGCAAGCAGTTCGTCCGTAGATGAAAAGATCCTAGACAACTATGGCCCGTATAGTCGGATCCTTGTTGGAAAACATGGTACATCTTTATAATTTGAATTGACTTTCTCGCAATGTGGTACCTTGATGTTAGTAGTACCACGTGGTTTACCACCTTGTACTTGTTGATCCATGTAAACTTGTTGTCTTAGCTCTTCTAGAATTTTAGGCGGTAATCGGTCCCTTGGTTCGTTTGGGCCATATCTCTCTTCAATCTCGGGAAATATGACCTCTCTTGGTGCCTTGATTGACCATTCCATATCATCGACATCGACCTTGAATGTAACTTTTTATTTTTACGTTTTGACATATTTAGAATAAAGTGAAGTAGGGTTAATGGTGAATTAAGTGTGTCACTATTAAATAGAAAAACCACACTCGACCAAAGGCCATATCAATCTTGTTTGGTTTTGAATGACGATTGATTCTGGCCAGCGGTGAATATCTCAATCTTGTTTGGTTTTGAATGACGATTGATTCCACTCTTATTGTCAAAGCGGCAGTTGAATATACGAAATCACATGCAAATATTCACGATCAACAATACGATATATACTCTATATATTATTGTCAAATCTTGTATCATTTCAAATAGAGTAAAAACAAAATAAACATTTTGGTAGCAATGATGATGCGAGAATTAAGAGGTTGTGATGACGATGAATCAAATGATGCGATGTACCATATCTTGGCGTGGCAATTTAATATCATTATTTTTGCGACCATGGGTGGTTACATCGATGTTGTTTTCTTGATCGAGCCTTGTTGTTTGTGTGTTTTTGATGATATTCAATGGTTAAAGTTGCAAAAGAAAAAAAAGAAAAACAAGTGTGTCGGATCACTTGGATTTTGGGAATCTTTTGGTTTGCTTTTTCTTGGAAAAGTGATGCGATAATTAAGAGGTTGTGATGACGATGAATCAAATGATGCGATGTACCATATCTTGGCGTGGCAATTTAATATCATTATTTTTGCGACCATGGGTGGTTACATCGATGTTGTTTCTTGATCGAGCCTTGTTTTGGTTCGACCATGGGTGTGTTGTGTGCGTGTTTTTGGTTCACATGGATTTGGGAAATCTTTTGGTTTGCTTTATCAATTGTCTAAGTGAAAAGTAAGCCTCGAATGTGCATAAATTGTATATGGTTTAGTCGGTGATGATGACTATTTTCTTCAAATATTACTGATTGGACTACAATTTCATAACAGTATCTTGGTGGTAGCCACACTCGGGGAATGGGTGCTGACCATGGCGTGTGTTTTGTACCGTTCATACATTTCTAGATCGAGCCTCTTTTGGTAAGTTTCTCTTGTTTTATGCATGTTGCTAGATTCGGTCCAAAAGGCCACGATCGGTGGTGAGTGCATTTCACCAAAGAAAGATGGGACCTTGAAGAGAATGTTGTGGCAAGTAATTTGGTGCAGATTACTTTTCGCAATATCCTCTTTTGTTTCCCATCTTTCTTTGAAATTTCATTGTATTATTGATCGGGGCCTTTTGTGGGCTGGAACCGAAAACATGCAAGAACATATTGTATTTTCCACCCTTTTCAATTTCCTAGGTGAAATAATGAAATTCGATTGAGCACCGTCGGTTGGCGCTTGTGAGTTGGCGTTGACATTATGCTATAAAACAAAACAAGAGATTTCTTTAAGATTTGATTTGACACTTAGTGTACTATTTGAGCAGTTGGCGTGGCTCTTTTGGGAAAGTGGCTAGAAAATAGTCTAAAAAGCGGACCATGCTTAGAAAAAGTCCCTTTTGGTAATTTTCTCTATTAATTATCACGGCCTTTTCGATGAATCAAGAGATGAGAAAAGAGTCTTAAAATAGCACACACTTGGTAATATGAATGTAGTTTGAGCGGTTGAAGCGGTTGGCGTTGTCGGACTATAATTCAATGACACCTTCATATTTATCGTAAGGCGATGATGAACCTTTTACGCAAATGGTTTATCGGACTATAATTCAATGACACCGTATCTTGGCGGGGTAGCCACGATCTTAGGGCATGTGGTTGCGGCCATGGCGGGTGTTTTGTACCGATAATACATTTTAAGATTTGAGCCTTACTTTTAGCGATCGGTGATATAAAATTGACTTTTCAAACCCATCAAGCAGTTTAGTTTTAGAAAGGCGATGATGAACCTTTTACGCAAATGGTTTATCGGACTATAATTCAATGACACCGTATCTTGGCGGGGTAGCCACGATCTTAGGGCATGTGGTTGCGACCATGGCGGGTGTTTTGTACCGATAATACATTTTAAGATTTGAGCCTTACTTTTAGCGATCGGTTGATATAATACATGTGGTTATGCCTTTAATACTTCTCCTACCCCTTATAAATGATCAAACCCACCTTAGTTGCCACACAAACCACACCTTAGTAAAATGATCAAACTCATAACAAAGCTACAAGTATCAAAGATGGATGGATGATGAGAGATGGATGAGCAGACACCACTTTCGAGTATCAACATAAACTTGATATGGTGTTGTTCATCCATCTTTCATCCTTCATTCTGTTTGTCATGATAGAATAAGCGTATCCAACTCGAAACCCGGATACAAGTATTAACTTGGTGACCGTAAGATCAACTAGCGGAAACATTTGATGGGTTGTTAGTTTTAGAAAGCGATGATGAACCTTTTACGCAAATGGTTTATCGGACTATAATTCAATGACACCGTATCTTGGCGGGGTAGCCACGATCTTAGGGCATGTGGTTGCGACCATGGCGGGTGTTTTGTACCGATAATACATTTTAAGATTTGAGCCTTACTTTTAGCGATCGGTGATATAAAATTGACATTTGTAATTGGGGCTTACTTTTGAACCCATCAAGCAGTTTTACGGCCTTTTCGATGAATCAAGAGATGAGAAAAGAGTCTTAAAATGGCACACACTTGGTAATATGAATGTAGTTTGAGCGGTTGAGCGGTTGGCGTTGTCGGACTATAATTCAATGACACCTTCATATTTATGCGTAAGGCGATGATGAACCTTTTACGCAAATGGTTTATCGGACTATAATTCAATGACACCCGTATCTTGGCGGGGTAGCCACGATCTTAGGGCATGTGGTTGCGACCATGGCGGGTGTTTTGTACCGATAATACATTTTAAGATCGAGCCTTACTTTTGTTGTAAAACTTCAATTCATATGATCACTTTTGTAATTGTAAACATTATATAATCATTTTGCTTTCCAATGAATCGATGCAACTATTTACATTTTAGGTGTTCTTTCCCATCAATGAACACGAAACACTTTGGTGCTGGCGAACTATCTATCAAAGCAGGTGTTATAACTTTATATGATAGCCTTGGGGCCGAAAGTTGAAACACGTGGGTGGTGGCTAACTTTGAGGAAGTCTTTACTTGTCAACTACCCATATCTTGTTGAGGTGAGGTGATGAAAAGAAGAAAATCGATGCCAATAAGTATCGTGTTTC
The DNA here is from genome assembly GCA_022545495.1 of Chrysanthemum lavandulifolium. Taxonomy (NCBI): domain Eukaryota; kingdom Viridiplantae; phylum Streptophyta; class Magnoliopsida; order Asterales; family Asteraceae; genus Chrysanthemum; species Chrysanthemum lavandulifolium. The sequence continues at coordinate 22,833,769 of CM040243.1, forward strand.
CTTCGATATGCACTGATGTCCCTAAACAAGGTGGTCTTTATGGGGATTGTGGTGTTTGGGTGCATATACTTTTATGCAGGTTGTCTCATAAGCTATCATTGAAGGTGAAGAATCTGTCAATTGCTTTGGCTTACCGTGAGTATTTGGTGAATATTTACGGAAATACAAGATTCGATTCTGAGTGACATTTGACATTTAAGTTACGTAAACAATCTAACTTATGTAAACAATATAACCACGCTATTGGTATACTCTTGTATGGTCGGTTGCCATTTACGAATGGCTTATTTTGAACATGTTATGTAAACATTAATATGCTAGACTATGGTCGTTTTATGTAGCAGTTATGCAAACATTAATATGTATATATTTATATATTTAACTTATGTTGCTAATGTATCATGTTGCTAGTGTATGGTCGTTTAATCTACTTGGTTAAATGTGATGTGGTATTCAACAATATAAGATATAAATTGACTGGTGGTTGGGGAGATGGTGCATTTAATGTTTCTTGTGTGATTGTCGATATAAATATAAGTTAACAACATACGAAATTTCCACACAAACAATTATATACCTTCTAGTGTTTTAGAAAGTAAACAACAAAATGAATTCACCCCCAAATTGGGAAGAATTACTTGATATAGATGACTCCGATCTCCGAATGTCAGCCACCTCCCAACTACCATTTACATATGGAAACACTACATCTCAAAATAATCCTGCAGGTATTGTTCAAGCGGCGAATGATGTGGGTGTGGATGATGGTATAATGGCGACACAGGAGTACATTAGACAAGTAGTGTATGATGTGGGAGAGGATTCGATTTTAATAGTGGGCCATGGGTTAGTGCGGTTGAGTATATCAAACACGATTGCGGTATCATGATTGGTTGTTTAGCCGATATCGAAAAATTTACCAAGAAAGGAAACTTGACATCGTTGTTGCTATAATTAAGTCTTGTACCCCAAGCGTCTTGGGTGATCTCACGATGTCGTTGAAAGATGTTTCGGGTTTTATATCGGGTTCAATACATCACAAAGTGGTTAATGGCGAGAGGTATGAAAAAGCGCTTCTTGTCGAGCCGTTTGATCCTTCGTAATGTTTACGTGTTTTCTCGAAACAATAAAATCACTATCTTAATATTACTTTAAAAATGTTGTTAAGGTTTTCTCCAAGGATAGTGTTGCTAACAATGAAAGTGGAGTTGAAAGTAGTGGAAGTGTAATCGAATTTTAATTAATGTAATTTTCTACATGTTTATCCATGTAATTTTCTATTAATTCAATAATTTAATCGACTTGGTTAAATGTGATGTGGTATTCAACAATATAAGATATAAAATAACTAGATGGGACGCATTTGATTCCAATTTGACTAACGTAGAACATAAGTCAACACATTAAACATAGGTTTGTTACTACCCACACTAAGATTTCCTACCGAATCTAACGACTCATTTAGCAATGCACGACATACATGCGTGGTTTTACGGATTCGTTGCCAATTCGAGTTTGGTCTCTAACATCTTTATTCTTGTCTCTAGCATGCTTATTTGCAAATCTTTGAGCTGGCATTGACATTACATTAGTTCGGATGTACAATTCTTTGAGTTGAAGGTCCGAGTTGAAGGTCCGGGTTGAAGGTTAAAATTTGGGTGTTGTGAAGGATTATAGCAGGGATTGTTATCAAATTCTTCCTTCCACATAAAAATCTACACCGTATTCTTTTTCTTTGGTGTTAGGTTATGCAAAATAAGAGATGGTTATGAAATAACATTTTAACTATCACGGAAACATAAGATATCTAACCTTTGAAAGAGGACATGAATACCAAAGTTGACCATAACTATGCTCCTTGTATGATTTTCGTAGCACTATGTTTCCGGCTCCACATCGACACATATATCGATCCATGCAATTTCTTTGGGATACACTTCTTTGAGATTCAATATAAGCGTGCTCAATTGCTCATTGCTCAAGCTCAAGCTGCTCAACCGGTGGTTGGGAGATGGATATATTTAATGTAATGTAAATGTGGTGAGGTGGTGAAAAATTTAATGTGGTTCTTGGTTATATTAAATGTGGCATTAAATATGCATCTCCCAACTACCAGTTGAGCGATTGAGTTGAGCGGTTGAGCGGTTGGCGGTTGTTACATTAAATATCCCCATCTCCCCGACCACGGTTAAGCGATCAACCAAGTCATATTTCGACCGTGTGTCCATGCTCATTTGCTCATTGCTCGGTAGTTGGGGAGATGGATATTTAATGTGTTGCATTAAATGACCCCAACTACCGATTAATATAAATGTGGTGAGGTGGTGAAAAATTTAATGTGGTATTAAATATCCATCTCCCAACTACCGGTTGAGCGGTTGAGTTGAGCGGTTGAGCGGTTGGCGATTGTTGCATTAAATATCCCATCTCCCAACCATCGGTTAATATAAATGTGGAATTAAAGATCATTGCTCAGTGATCAAGCTGCTCAAGCGATCAAGCTGCTCAAGCTGCTCGACTCAATTGCTCAACTTTTACCAAATTTTTCAATAGATATATATTAGAGCGGAAAATTATTGGCGATTCTCACGCGTCCATAACATTCATATGGAAAAATTTCGTGTGTTTCTTGTCTTTGAAGATGGCAATAGTTATGGTGTTTCGCTAAAGAGATATTAGATATCTTGGGTTAGTTTCATTTGTGAAGAAAAAGTTGAAGATTAGCAAAGGATGCGAGTTAGGTTTTCATACAAAATGCCACACGGTCCGGTCCGCATAGGTGATAGCGATGATGTTGAATTTTTGTTAACGAAGTTTGTAAACCAAATTGCATTGCCTAAACTTTTAATCAAAATGATTGTCAACAGTTCAAAGGTAAATCCATCTTCTTCTAATGATTTTGATGTTAATGATCCCTTATTTCGTAATGATTTTGATCCCCGATGTGTGGATAATCATTCGGAAATACCACAAAACGAACCTTTGACAATTTCAACCAATCTAACAATGAATGTGCCAATATGTATATAAACCGGCAAAAAATGATCAAATTATGCTTAAATGGCAAACAACAAATAATTTGAAAATATGCCTCCTCCACCCGATCCACCAAGTCTTGAAACTAAGATACGAATACATTGAAATACAACAACAACTCTATAATCCTCAAAGAGGGTGATGAATTTGATAGTAAAGAATTATGCATGTTTGCAATTGCTAAAAAGCTATCAAAGATGGATTTGAATTTAAGGCTAGGAAAACAAATAAGTCTAGGTGCGATGTAATTTGTGTGCAAGATGGGTGCAAATGGAAGATCTTGTCGGTATGAACAAATCGGTGTAAAATGGAGGTTAGGAAGAGTATCGATGTTCACACTTGTTCAAGAACACAAATTCACCCTAATCACCGTAATGCTACCAAAAACTTTTGGGACATTTACTCGAACCCAAAATGAAAGATAGCGATCAATTTATACCCCAAAGGACATAATGGAAGATATTAGTCAAGAGTATAAAATTGACATTTCTTATAAGAAAGCATGGGGTGGAAGAAACCGAGCTTTGGAATTGGTAAATGGTTGCCCTAACGACTCGTTTGAGCGATTGCCATTTATTGTCATAATTTAAAGATGAAGAGCGAGTGCGGTAACACATATTGATACCGATGATGAAGGACACTTTAAAATATGTTTTATAGCATTTGGTGTTGCGGTATGCATTTGTATTTATTTTTACATTTTTTCCTTTTATGTTTTGTATTTATTTTTCTAATATATTATCGTTGTGTCACTAATAATTTCTACATAAAAGCAGTTCGGAGTTTCTTACGGTATATCGACCGTTGCTTATAATTGATCGACACATCTTAAAGGGAAGTACCTTGGGACAAATTTGCTTGTCGTTGGAATGGATGGTAACAATCAAATTATACCTATTGCTACGGTGTTTGTCAAGGTGAGGCGGGAGGCATGGACATGGTTCTTGTCCAAATTGAAAGAATGCATAGGGAGCGACCGAGGTTTGGCTATTATATCGGATAGACATTATTCTATTGGACAAGCGTGTAACACGGTCTTCCCAAATTCATTTCATAGTTCTTGTTGTAGACATTTGATGATGAGCTGCAGTTTGAGCGGTAGTAAAAGTTAAAGGCAAAATATTGGAAAACATGCAAAGCTTACACGCGGAAGAATTTGATAGAGCGATTTCGGATATTAGGGTATATAGAAATGGTGCGACACAACAAACTTCTTCAAAGTGGGTTTGATAAATGGTCTAGGGCACATTACCTTTGGTAATCGGTACAACTACATGACTTCAAGCGGTGCGAGTCAATAAATGCATTAACAAGGGATGTGAGAAAAGTACCAATAACAATGCTTATGGGTGGTGAAAGCTTTACAGCGGTGGTTTTGTGACCGTCGACACAAATATCAACGTAATGTACTTTTAAAATATGTTTTCTTTTCCTTATTAGTCAATATAAGATGAAGAGAACATTATGTTATTTTATCTTGTAAAAATTATTTCGGATGCAGGAGAACTTAGTGATTGAAATTGCCATGAAAGTTAGGGACGAGAATGTTGAAGGCGTTAAGCGGGTTGTGTATGGGATTGAGCAGTTTAAAGCGTACATGGTAGATGATCATCGAAAACAACATACCGTCGATCTAGTTAGTAATTCATGTACTTGTCGTAAATGGCAACTTTCCGGCATACCATGTGGTCATGCGATAGCGGTAACTAGACTTCTTAGATTGTCGATTGTAATAATTTGGCTTTTGATTGGTTCAAGAAAACAACCTTTGGAAGGTGCGTACCAAGGATTGGTTTATCTGTAGGAGAAATGTCAAGTTGGGAACTTCACGATGGCTTGCAAGTTGTGAAGCCACCAATCTTGGTAGTCGTCAATCGGAAGACCCAAAACAAATATCGTATAAGATCTCAAGGAGAGGAACTAACCCGGTAAGGTGTTCAAGGTGCCAATCCGTTGGACACGAGCGAACGACATCGAGGAACCATTGCCAAAGAAAAAGCATGTAAGTGAATAAAATTTGTATTCAAAAACACAATTTTGCTTGGTAACTAACGAAGAAAGAAATCTCACAAATGTTGAAACTTTGTAGGAAATGTATCTAACGAGAGGAAGCTCAAGTAGGAACTACCATCGTTGGAGATTGATATGGTGCAAAGCTTTGATCCTATTAACTTGGTGACCGTAAGATCAACTAGCGGAAACCTTTGATGGGTTGTTAGTTTCCTTTTTCGTTGATACGGAATCATGTAAGGCGCTTTTGTTTTTGTTTAGTTTGAATATGTACTAGTCGTAAAACAATCTATGGGTGCATTGGATTATAACAGGGATGTAACACGCTTAATGTACTTGTTTAGTTTGACTATGTTAGGCGCTTAATGTTGAACCTTGTTTACTCTGCTTATGTTGCACCTACTCGATCTAACAATCCAAGAGGAATAAGAAACAATTTAGAAACATACAAACGACAAAATATATCTGAGAAAATTAGGTGCCAAAGTTAGCCAGGAGGGATACATACATTCATACAATATTCAGCCAATAGACCATACAAGTTATTTAGCAGCAAAACACAAAAGTGGCCATACCATGCAGACGTGTTTTAGACCCATAAACCATACAATTGTTTACAAATTCGACACCTAAATGTTTAACAAAACAAGCACATAAAACATTCAGCCAACATGGATCTTGTGCTTGTAATAAAACCTAACCATTCTTTCACGATGCGCCAATGCGACTGGCTGGATCATCCGCATCCAACAGTTTGCCATTCCCTAACTTTGTACATTTATACGCTTGATTAAGAGTGTGATTTTACATACGCATAATAGGACGAGTTTAACCTGTACAATATTCATAACAATATTCATAACTTTCAAAAATATTAACTACTATAACTCAACTTCTCCATAGCCTCCCCAAACACCTCAAAAAAAGCCTTCTGATCCCTCGCGTTCCACTCCACATACCATCTCGTCCTATTATCCATAACCAAGCCCCTATCCGACTTCAACATACACCCCTAACTCTTTTGGGCAAATTCTGAAAATAAACATTATCAAACACCCTAGGAGTCATGACATGATTAAAAACACTCAAACTCGGATCCTTCTTATACTCCCTAACGCATTCCACAATCATTGACATACCTTCTATTATAACTCGTATCACTATAATTAAAACATTCTTAATTAATTAACAATCTCGCTACAATGACTAAAACCAATAGTATGTGCACGATTAACGCCACCGTCTCTGCACACTAAACCCTAATTTACTTTCAAAAATATTCCTAACACTTGTACATTTATACGCTTGATTCAGTGTGATTTTTACGATGCGCCAATGCGACTGAGGCGGACACCTACTATAACAATATTAACCTAATGTAGTTGCTAAACTAGTAAACATGTTTCGTTTCACATTCTGATTATATCAATCGAATTAGACACCTATAAATCCACTACTACACCTATTTTACGTTCAAGATTACATTCATACTAACATCACAAATAGTACATTAAAAGAAGATGGACACGAATAAGAAGATGCGAGCCACACACCACAATCATCATACAATCCACTGCTTGGGAACATTCATAGCATTGTTAAAAGTAATCCTATAGGTCATAGGATCAATTCCTTCTTCTAAAAAACACGCCTCTTGCAACACTTACGGAAGCCTAGTCTCTAGACATTTCCTCACACTCAAATAGAATGGGCGAGTCTCGGGATCATATCTGAGTCCTTTGTCATAAAATGTAACTCGGCCGGTGCGGATATGATACTGACTAGGGACCAATGTGTTTACGGCTCATTTATGGGAATGAAAACTCTTTCAACATCACCCTGACCCGGAGGGTAAGTTTCTTTAGTTGCGTGCAGACGGGCATCCGTCCGTTCATCGATAATGGTAGGAAAAAGCGACTTACCATAGACCACTCCATATCGATGGTGCGGTATGCCACATGTAGCTTATCGAACATCAATGTCTTTGTAGGTAAAACAAATTGACATATATATTCGGTCATTTATAAAAAAGCGTGCTTTTCATTTTCTCTACATACTAGATATCAAGTAAGATAGTGTTCGAGACAAGCATCATTGCCACACCTTCCTACTTTTAGACTCGCTCAAAACCCATCCCATGATGACGTAACATGTACAATGGCACACCAACACCCATTGCTACGTCGTCATGGCAATGGATTTTCGAGGAAACTCAAAATAGAGTTGGATCAAAATACTTCAAGTAAATTAGGCATCTTAGCATAACATCCACCAAATTCACAAAATCATTTCTCGAATGATATCACTCTTGGTTCAAAATATTGTTGAGTACAAGAAAAAAATGAAGTGAATCAAGACTTGTAAAATCATCTTGCTAAAAGCATCAAAGTCATGAATAATATACTCTTCTCTGTGGCTACACTACAATTTTTAACAAATAATAATGTCATTTGCGAAAGAATTTAATGGATTTGGTGGATGCTATACTAAAATACCTAAAGTGGTTAAAGTAAATGATGGATTAATGATACTTATATCTAGTATCTCATGTAACACTAAAATGTAAAATTACTTATAATCAAATGGCGTAGAGAGACAACCAAAAGCATGTTTTATAAAAAGCGAGTAAAGTAAATAAAATTTACTTTACCTCGTCACGTAACCATCGCTACGATTATCGTCGAAACCGGTTAAACCATCCCGAAGCGACGATCAACAACGATATCGGACCAAGGAACACACGATTCGCCAAGCTGTGTTGTACCGAGAATCGATCAACTTCAAAGTTAACATAAACTTTATCTAGGTTTTGGTATGGGCGTTGTAGAACCTAAAAATAAAGACAATGTAAATCATGCATGTAATAATCGTTTACGTTGACGGTTAACTCTTGGTGATATATCAAAGCAAAGGAATCATTTCTCATACCTCTACCCATGGTTTGACTTGTACTAACATCTCGACCATCGTGGAGTATGAGCAGTAAATACTTTCGACCCTTCAACATATCTTCTAAGCTAGTAACATCGAAGTTTTACACCTCTTCTCACATAGGGTGACCTAGGAACATGTTCAAGTCTCCTCTTCTTTGTTTCGCCTTTGCTCTAAAGCCCTTTTGAAGGCGTTGAATTCGATTCTGAATAACCTTCAATCATTTTCGACTTCAACACTCGACTTCTTACTCGCTCCCTACTGCTCCTCCTCTTCCTCGTGTTTTCGACTTCAACACTCAACTTCTTACTCGCTCCCTCTGCTCCCCATCCACGTCAACATGTGGCGTATCAAACAACTTGAAAAATCATTGACTTGACGCAATACTCATTAGCAAGATCTACAGTGCGGATGATATGAAAAAGGTTAACAAAATTTTATTATCGCAAGTTATTAATTATATCACAAATGAAATAAGAACAAAACAAAATATCATTAAATTACATTCTCCGTCAATTTGTGTTAACTATGTCTCCATAAACACGCATAACATAGTGGCGAGACACTTATTAGTATAAAATTATAATGAAAGGTATAATCACATAAATACCATTTAATTACATTTTCATATGCATCATTCTTCATTTGACTCCATCAATTGTGTTAACTTTGTTTCCATAAACCTACATACAAAGTTTATAACACCTATTAGTAGAACATTAGAATTAAAGGTTTAGTCACATTATTACAATTTATACTTACCTTTTCATAGGTTTCTTGGTTCATTTGTCTCATCGCTCATTATGACTGCGAATAAAGTTTTAGAAACAAAATCCAGCGTATTAGCATACCACATGGTAATTGTTTGATAGCAATGTAACTTGCTCGGGAATTGATAAAGGTAAAAACTAACTCGAATAATAGTCTCAAGTTTCAAAGTGCGGGCTTCCAAAGCCTTAACCCGTTCATCAATGAAACAACTTCTACCTCTTTACCCATGCTCTCCATATCATAACCCTCGGGGTATACCACTTTACGCCTAGCTTTAATCGCGGCCACTTACGAAAATGTTCATCCGGGGTCCCCCTTTTGCAAGAGGCGGCGCTCGGGGTATACCACTTGAAAAATCAATGCTTCGTGTGAACCATTCGACTTGACCTCAAGCATGTTGGCATAATCACGTTGGGTTTCGAGTCCTTACAATAGATTTATAAGTTATATGGTATCTAAAATTGTCTATATGTTTAAAGTTAACCAATCAATAAAATACTATATATAATTACCTTGTCAAGCAGTTGGTGAAATAATCGGTCTTTCTAAATGGTGTGTGTTTCGACCATGCAAGTGCTCTTGGGATCACCCACGGAGCCTTGTTCCTACTTATTTACTTTTACTCGTGTCGCACACTCTATCATCCATATCTACAAAAGTTAACACAACAAATATAAGTTACGAGGACGAGAAACATATGAAGTTAATTTTCAAGCCCTACGATAAACTAATGATAGCAAATTTTTTGGTGTTAACCTTGAAAGCGACAACGAATCCTTGAGCTATAGGTAGGAACATCGTTGGATTCTTTATCACCAATTCTTTGTGATAAACATTTGGATGATTTGAAGAGACATTTCTAATAGACTCATAAAGCTGCCTCAAAGGAGTTCCCCATGGAAATGCATTCCATTCATCAAGATCCTCGACCATCCTCGGAAAAATATCATCAATGATAGACCCCAGTCTTTACCCATTAATATCACCTCAGCGTTATCAGCAGACAAACCCGTATCGCATCCTCATCGAGACGATTTAGAAGCGACTCTTCATCTTCAATAACGGATAATAGATCAATTGATTTAACATGTTGACCTACATGGTTTGGAAATACTCGGTGACGGAAGGGATATCACCACTACGCCATTTCCTAAGCCCGACCATACCAAATCTAAAACCGGTAACGGCGAAATTCATTTCGACCAAAATAGAGAATGTCCATTCAAATAGTATACAAGTGGAAGATCATAGTTATCATTGTTTTGATGGAATTGTTTCGAAGCATGTAATGAACAAGACCTTCCTCGTTATCGACATAGGTAAGATCAAGCCATGGTCCAAAACATGTGGCTTTAAACATGGAGCAATGGCGGTGGTCTAATCGATCATTCATAAGTAAGTAATGCACTTTGCTTTTAACAATAACTCTAGCATCATCGCCTACAAGAAATAACATATTAAAAAGTTAAAACAAACAAGAAGTGTCTACAAGCACACTCATCAAGTCGGGCATACAACACCGAGAAAAACCGAAGTGTCTACAAGCACGCTCAACAAGTGTCTACAAACAAACAAGAAGTGTCTACAAGCACACTCAACAAGTATCTACAAGTAAAAGCATATCATGAAAACCCGATGTATTCGGGACTAAGATCAAGTGTCAATACGTTAATTACACCTATTTGACAACTAACCCTAAAACTATTATTAAAAACAACAAATCGGTTTTCAACCCTCTCATTTAACGCATGAAACAAAACATGGCGTAAAGGGATCCAACAAAACCGTAAGTTGTAGGAAGAAAGCGAAATTAATCAAGTGTGAATACTTACCATTTCATATAATCGAGTCGAACATCAACGGATCTCGTGCGGAAGTGATCTAAACAACAAAGCGGTTGTGTGATAAAAGTTTGGTGTTGTGTGATCACTGGAAATGATCTAAACAACAACACGGATCCATGCTTTACCACATTCTTGTGTGTGTGTGTGTGTTGAGTGTGTGTTTTTGAAGATATTGAAGGGTTAAAGTGGCAAAAAAAAAAAAAAAAAAAAAATAGTCATATCCATTGGATTTGGGAAATCTTTTGGGTTCTTTTCAATTTCTAGGTGAAATATTGTGGGGTCGATTGAGCACCGTCGGTTGGCCTTGCCGGTTGGCGTTGACATTATGCTAGAAAACAAAACAAGAGATTTCTTTAAGATTTGATTTGACACTTAGTGTACTATTTGAGCGATGCCGGATTTGCCACGTGTCGAAAAATGTATGGGGTGAAGCGGTTGAGCGTTGGCGTGGCTCTTTTGGGAAAGTGGCTAGAAAATAGTCTAAAAAGCGGACCTTAGAAAAAGATGTAATTTTCTCTTTATTAAATTAAACCATTCATCCAACTTAGTTTAAAAAAAGTCTTAACTTTCTTTGGTAATTTTCTCTACCTAGACTCAAAACCAATACTAAAAGTAAAGAAATTAAAACTCACACCGGACTAACTTAGCCCAAGTCACAGACTGTGGTTGGCCACAGCAGGTATTCACACAACTCGAAGGTGGATTTCTAGCTAGATCCACCACTGGTCGTCTAGTTGCCCTGATCTAATTTAAGAAGGTTAAAAAGTTTTATCTAATCATGACATATTGGCATTGGGCAGGATCCGTTTAGAGAATTTTCCCTTATAATTTTGGTGTTTTCCCTTCTTATAATTTAGGTTGGGTTCAATAAAATCGATGTTCAAGAAAAATGATTGTGGTATTTTTGCACTTATAAAAACGGAAAAAGAAGAGAAACCATAGATCTGAAAAAAGAGATTGTATAAATGTGAAAAGATGGTTCGAATAACTACATTCTTTCGTTGCTTTTGTCCATTTTGATACCGACATTTTCTGTAACTAAAATCCATAATAAACAATTTGAACTCCAAGGAAAGATAGCGGTGAGCTCAAACCTCCTAAATCACTCGACCAAAACATTGCAAAACATCTGCAATTATGACAAAACAAAAAAAAAGGACATGTCAAAATAATGCAAATTAAAGAAGTACTTCGGCCAATCATTGTCCAACCCATCAGCTACATGCCATAAGCATTAGCCCATCAAAATATCAAATAGAATAAGTCCATCTAGCGTACATTAAGTCCAGCGGCAACTTTAAAAAGTTTATATAAACCTGTCCTTTATCAAGACACAAACTTTGTATATCGAAGCCTAGACATTTTTCGGGCACCAGGTTTTGATAAGTCTTCTATGGTTGCTGATGTTGTTGGTTCGAATGGGTGGCATTGGCCACAGGTTCCCATATTGATTGAAGATCTAAAAAGATGTAAGTTGTATGGATAGATAGAAATAACATAATGTACTTGATCACGGTTAGGAATTTTTGGTCTTCTATTCGTCAAGTTAGGTAACAAAGTGGAATGGTACACAATGGTTGTTGGGTTTCCGCAATGTATCCCTAAACAGGTGTTTTTGCTATGGCTAGTTATTGGTCGTAGGTTAAAAACTTAAGATAAAACGAATCAATGGAACTATAATCGAAACATTAATTACAAATTTAGATATCTGCTAGTTATGCTTGGGTCAACAACTTAGAAATGATCTTCGAGTATTCATTATGATTTTGGTACTTTTGATCCATATTAATCTGATTTTGGAATATAAAAAATAATTTAAACATGCAGATGGAAAAACATAAGGGGGCGTTTGGTTGGAGTAAATTAGAGTATATTGGGGGAATTTGCATTTCAATTGCCTTCAAATAACATGTTTGGTAACTTAAATGGAGGTATTTAAGTAATTTAGAATTCCACGAATCATTAAAATGGAGAATTATAACGCCTCCAAAAAGTAAGGAATTTAATTTACTTGAAAAAAAATTATAAACTTTTTTTCTTATTGTTTTTTTATAAACTTTTAAATAGAATATATATGAAAAAAAAATTATAAACTTTTTTTATAATTTTTTTATAAATTTTATTTATAAACTTTATTTATAAATTTTTTATAAACTTCTTTTATCAATTTTCTATAAACTATTTTTATAAACTATTTTTCTTATAAATTTTTTATAAATTTCTTATAAAACATTATAAAACTTTTTTATAAACCTTTTTATAAATTTTTATAAACTTTTTTATAATTTTTTATAAACTTTTTTATAAATTTTTATAAACTTCTTTTATCAATTTTTATAAACTTTTTTTATAAACCTTTTTTTTTTTTTTTTTTTTATAAATTTTTATAAATTTTTATAAATTTCTTATAAAATTTTTATAAAACTTTTTATAAACCTTTTTATAAACTTTTTTAAAATTTTTTATAAACTTTTTATAAATTTTTATAAACTTTTATCAATTTTTATAAACTTTTTTATAAACTATTTTTATAAACTTTTCTTTTTATAATTTTTTATAAATTTCTTATAAAATTTTATAAAACTTTTTATAAATTTTTATAAACTTTTTAAAATTTTATATAAACTTTTTATAAACTTTTATATAAATTTTTATAAACCTTTTTATATAAACTTTTAAAGAATATTTATGAAATTTATTTTAAAAAATAAAAATATATTTATAAATTCTGTCAACCAAACATGCGAAGTTATTTTAAATACCGAATTTTAAATTCTCAAAATTTAAATTTTCTAGAATTTAAAATTCCGGAATTTCAAATTACTCCAACCAAACGCCCCTAAGATTGTTTCAGATAAACGATAAACATGTTTGTATCTTACATAGGATTAAAGGAATACATGTTTTAATGTTGCTTTGTTGTGTATAAATTGGAGCAAGAGAGCATCTATGAGTGCATATTCGGATATATATTTGACAAGTCTTTTGAGAAGACATTTTGATTTCTAGTCTTTTGATGAAATAACAAATTTGAAGTAAGCTAGTCTTCATATTTTGTTGGTGATACTTAATATTTTAAGTAAAAAATAAATAAAAGAAAACTCTCTTTAATTTGTTCATCGATCAGCTCACCAGCTTATAGTATTTGGGGGATACGATAGATGTTTGGTGTTTTGCGTAAACTAATAATACATAATCGTGTATGGTAATCACTGATACAAAACAACCATTATGTTGACGATTGCTAAAGCAATAAGCTACTGTAATAATAAAGATAGATGTCGGAAAAAAAAAAAAAAAATCGAAATGGATAAAACAAATGCAACAAACAAAACTGGGGTGGATAGACATCAAGCTGCTTCCTCATTGTTTCTTAAAGATTTCTTGTTTAATTTATAAAATAACTAATAACAAGTGCCCTTAGGAGTAAACAGAAAGAGAACAAAAAGTAGACTATTATTATCTTAAACTATTCAACAACTTGGAGGGCAACTGCAGTAAAGTCCATGAATCATATATACAGTAGCTCATAACCCATGTTCAACGCCAGCAATAAAAATAAATACTTTTAAGAGATTTCATCTGGGAATGATTTTACATTTTGGAGAAGTAAGACATTAATATTACGAGTTACTAAAACTTGTTGGAATGATAGAAACTATCACTACAATGATAAAAGGAAATTATTTTAAGAGATTTCATCTAGGAATGAATTTACATTCCAGAGAATTAAGACATTGATATTTATGAGTTACTAAAGTAAAACTTGTTGGAATGATGAAACTATCACTACACTACACTGAAAAGAAGGTTTGAATTCACTACAATAGTCACTACTGAGAAATCTTAAGCAATATAATGAGCTTGAAAAAATAGTCGGATAATGTAACTAACTGAGTACAATGTCTCTCCACATGACAGAAAAGATGCTGACATGCTAAAAATTTCAATATATTTAAGGAGAACGGATTAAACCAACTTGATGCAACATCTAAGGAACACAATTTGATCAATACATCCAAACAACCATATTAGCGTCTTGCGCATAAGCAACACCAACATAATACATGTAATAAGATATATAGAATATGAATATGAAAATCAGATAATCCAAGATGATATATTTGTGCATAAACATAATAAACCGGGTATAGAGTAAATAATATTTATTTTAAAAACCGAGCAACATACCTCTTGAATTGACTTCAACCAAGTCCATCTTTATGATTTAAAGAACAAAACTATTTGTCTATCTAACCCCTTCGTAACATGAAAAATCAAATTAAAAAGCAGAATTTTAAAAAAAAGGTAAGAGTATTGAAATAGATCTTGAATAAATAAAGTGGAAATATCCAAGGCACTTGCCTATTTTTTTTTTTCCTTACACTTACCTCATCTTAAAAGTTTCAAACTTGAGGAAACGTCCTTACTATCTTAGTTTATACAGAACCAAAATGTAAAACTCAGCTCCTATCAATATTGAACAATAAAGCTATCAATATGTTGGTTAAACATAGCAGGAAAGTTTAATCCCCATTACTTCGCGTTTCTAGTCTTTTGTCCAAAATTGAATATCAAACAAAAAGCGATCATAGTATTCTAACATAACTCTTTTCATGAATTTCGGCAAAGTTATCCATATTGCAATTAACTTTAGAACACCTGAGATAATAAGTTATTAAAAATTTCACGTGAAAAGTGAAGATAAATTATAATAGATGATGTTGGATCGTGTTATAACGAATTTTCCTACTCGATTCTGTTTTGGATCGTGTTAGGGTTTTTTGGTTTTTAGGGTTTTTTGGTTTTTAGGGATTGTGATTATTGTTTATATAATCATTTTGAGCTTTGTGTGGGTTTGTTTCATTAAGTTTATTCATCTATTAAAACAACTTAAACTATCTTTGATCGTGTTTTCCCTGTTTGTATCAAGTTTTGTGCGATTGGGGTTTAATAAGATCTTAGAGTTTGTTGAAACTTGTTTTATCATTATGATGATCGTCACGATTCGTACTGCTATATCATCTTTGTGGCTGTTATTGAGGCTAGTTGAATGTAAGCATGCAAAAATGTTTTTGGATTTAGGTGGAAAAGGAAAAAATCATAAGAAAAAGAATGGTAGCAATGGTGGTTTCACCCGTGGAGCAGGTTGTTATGGAGAATGAAAAGGGTACTACTGCTACCCCCGAGACATAGTAATGTCATCCGTGAATTTATCACCTCCCTTTCTTTTGTTCATTATACGAGTGTTACCTATTGAAAATTATATGTCAAAATCATTTAAAAGTTAAACAAATGGATGTTATACTTTTATATTTAATATGTATCTTTGTGTAATCTTTAATATAATTACATGTCATAATCATTGATTATATCCCTTAATAATATTTTATATACAAATGTATAAGAAATAATCAGTTTATGAAATAATCAATAACATAACATACATTCACGAACTGTATATTAATATTCTATATGCATAGGAATTAATCAATTTATAAAATAATCAATAACATAACATACTTTCACTAAATGCACGAAACATATAATTATATTCTATCTTCAAATGTATAAGAAATAATCAACTTATGAAATAATCAATAACATAAAATACTTTTCGAAAATGTATAATAATGCAAATGTATAAGAATTAATCAATTTATGAAATAATCAATAACATAATACATTCCCGAAATGTATAATAATATTCTATATGCAAATGTATAATAAATAATTAACTTATGAAATAATCAATAACATAACATACTTTACGGAAATGTATACTAATATTCTATATGCAAATGTATAAGATTTAATCAAATTATGAAATAATCAATAACATAACATACTTTCACTAAATGCAGGTTATACGTTACAACAACCTTTTGAAAGTTCTCGTTATCAAACACGAGTGTACCCAAAAAACACGAGTATAAAGTGATTATAACTTAAGAATTAAGTTAAATCATCATTCTTGTCAAATTGATGTATGTTTAAACAAATTAATAACTACTATATTAGAATAGTTTAAAGAAAATAACACAACAAAGCTTTACAACTTTTAAATTCTAATTTGAAAGAATTAAAGAATTTACTATGATTGTTTGCGGAATAACAATCAAAGTTGAATGACAAAGTGTAAGATGATCTTCTCACTTTCTTAAACATGAATCAAAGTTATATTTTTAAGTAAGAGCTATGCTAACCACTAAGGAAATGTTAACACATTAAATGTACAAGGTCAACTTTTACTACGTTGTAACATTCCCTTATATAGGTAACTCGAGATGGATGCCCGTGAGGTAATAACGACATGTCAAGCATCTAACTGGTACATTGGTACCTTACTGCATTTAATGCTTCTATTCGTGCAACGCGTTTAACATTACTTTAAGGTATAATGCTGATCGACAACTATTTACCCTTTTTATATAACTCTTGTACTTTATTGACTTTCTTGATAGGTAGCTTTCACTTATCACTTTAACAAATTTTACGCCTATTTGTTTCAGGGACTTGTACACTTTTTCTAAGTATTTAAGTTTAGGATGTCTTGGTGTTTTTGAGGATATCAAAGGAGACTTAGTGAGCTATTATCATCACTCGTTGACTCCATTATCTCCTTCTTGGTTCAGGGACTTCACAAGCCGAGTTCCGCCTCAGAGAGTCTTGAGTCTTTCTTTAGACTCTGAAGAACTCTGGAAATGACTCCTTGAATAATTCTAACATTTAGGGACTTGATTTATATTTAAGGTATTTTCTATTCAAATCGTAGTTGTAGATCATTAGGCACTAAATTGGCACAACGAATAAATGAATTTTGTAATTACTCAAGTTATTATGAAAAAAGGACTAAAAGCGCCTATATATATAAACTACAAGGACAAAACACATAACTAATGCCTCTATAAATGAGGAAACTAGTTTTAAGATTCATTCATTAGCTCACAAAAATGAATACCTCAAATTCCATACTCACTCTCATTATTTTGTTCATCTATGTTTCATCATTGGCAGTTACCAACTCTCATTGTGCTGGCGGTCCATCATGTCGCAAGAAGCAGACATGTTGTAACAAAGGTCCATACAAAGGGTGTTGCCCTTATTCAAACGCAGTGTGCTGCACGGGAACCAAATACTGTTGCCCACATGGTTACAAATGTTGCGGCAAGGGAACCAATATATATTGTTGCCCAAGTAGTTACACTTGCAACGTTAAAGCTAGAAATTGCATAAAGGTATTTTTTTTAATTCAATATCAAGAACTGTACCCTTCTTGTTAAGCTATCGAGCACTTTTATTGGCATTAAGATATTTATTCTAATAAAAGTGATGTTTAATAATAATAATAATAATAATAATAATAATAATAATCATTATTATAATAATGATATTATTATTATTATTATTATTATTATTATTATTATTATTATTATTATTATTATTATTGTTGTTATTATTATTATTTGAACAAATGCGATTAATTTAATTCGCTTGGAAATATGGATAGAAAGTTGATCATATGTAACAGTTACCCTCTAATTTTCATGCTTATGCGAAACTTTTTCCCTTTCTTCTTGAATTTTTACTCTATTTTCTTATATAACATTATGTTTTGTACACTTTTTCTTGAACGGGTGAGATATATCACTTATAAAGTGATTATTTTTTCTTTTATTTATTTATTCCTGCAAAACTTATTATTCGATGTGTTATATATAGTATGTGACTGATGCCTTGGGAGAGGTGCTGACAACGAAGCAGCAACCGGCTATACTCACGATACAACAACAAGAGACGACTCATGAAGAAAAACCCGTGGAAAACCAGCCTCCCGCCAAGTGAAAGAAGAACGTGCTTGTGGTTGCGGCTTTACAACACTAGAGGCGACATGCATATATGGCTGTGTCCCTAGTTGATTGTAAGCTTTTGGACCTCTCGTTGATGTGATTTTGATTTGCAGATTTGGATTTCAAGTTATGATGTGTTTCAATAATTTGTTCACTACTTTCGTGAATATGTATTGCTGTTTGGACTTATTTATCTTGTGTACATATGTACGTATAACGTATGGTTCTTTGTCAATTTGGTTTGCATGAATGTTTGAATAAAATTTAAAGGCTGTAATACCAGAGATGATTATTTTTGGGTCTGATCACTTTGATGTCAGGCTATACATCTAGAGGTCATGAAATGCTTAAAGCGAGTAAGTCAAGTGTGGCATAATTAAACAGAAGTTTAGATTAGTTTTTGGTATATAAAGTTTATCTTTATAAGAACCTCTTAACAAAGCTTCACGCTCAGTTAATTTAGCTTATTAATTCTGAAATGATAAAATTGCTAGCTTTTTCAATCTTTGTTATAAACATTTCTAATCGCAAAATGGTTTATAGTATACAATATGGCTTAAAAAAAAAGGTAGTGTCTGGCCCAAAAAGAAGTCTTAAATAATGACGAGCATGTATCTCTTTGAAGCCTACTATGTTAACACAACAGATAGGTCGGCCCTACATAAGGGTGTAAGAGCACCTGGTGTGGGGTTTCGTCTTCCATGCGCCGTCCACCTCACGCCTCGCCGTCCCGTTGTGACACGGGGATGCTCGCCGAGCCGTTGTTGAGTTCCAAATCGTGGTGACGACGAGAGGGAGGCTGACACAAAAGCGTAAAACGTATATATTGAGGAGGTTGAGGTTGAGGTGGGTCCCAAATGAAGAGGTTGAGGTTTGTTTTGAGTGAGGAGGGGGTTTGTTGTGGTTAGTTGTGAAAAAATGGGATGCTGATGTGGCGCTGAGTTGGCACGACGACGAACCTCCCCTTCGTTTTGACACCTAGTGCTCTAAGAGATTATTTGGTTTGTGATAAGAGACCAAATAAGGGATGTTGATACAAATAAGAATCAGGTAAACGATTACAACAAAAATCTCAAAAACATTGTTATCAACAATGATGGACAAATAAAGATGCAGACGGAGGAACAGGGGCGGAACCAGGATTTCAAGTTAAGGGGGGCCGAACGTGTAAAACGCTAACTACATAGTTCGAAAACATATATCAGGCTAATCTAGACAAACAGGCGCAAAACTAAGGGGTGTTTGGCTAAGCTTATAAGATGGCTTATGAGCTTATTAGCTTATATGTGTTAAATAAGCCTAAAGTAATTGTTTAGCTAAGCTTATATGAGTGGGCTTATGAGTTTATATAAGAGGGTTTTAATAGGCCCAAATTTTGAGACTTATATGTGGAGGGGTGAGCTTATATAACAATATTATTTAATAAGACTTTTATATCCTCATCTAATAACTACACCATTTAATTATCATGCATTTTTTTGTCACTTTATCTTCTTAACTATGATAAGCTAAGCCAAGCATTTAACAAGGGCTTATTAACTCATGATATATAAGCCATAAGCCGCTTATATGAAAAAAGTGTAAGCCCAATTCATAAGCTTAGCCAAACACCCCTTAAATATCTAATCAATCAAGAAAACCTTTATCTTGAACTAATATACAAGCCTTAAATATTTTATTAGGAATTGATTGTTCTTTTCTTACCGATGTGCCAATCTAAAACTATAAAACTTTGTACCGACGTTAAACAAGTGATAGTGAACAAGTGATCAACGATTCAATGCACTAAATTGAAGAACTAGTTAAGAAGTTAACCAATTGATAGTGACCAAGTGATCAACGATTCAATTAATACAAAACAGAAAGAACCAACTGTGATAGATAATGAAAAATAAAGAACTAAATAATTCAACTCCTGATGCTAATGCGATGATTACGCAATATATTGTAAGTTTGTTTGTTCGAATTTTCTGCCATAACTCGTACACGTTACAATATTCTTTTATCTTAGAAACACAAATGCTGGCATATTGGGAGGGGCCGACCTTTATTCTTCTTCAAATAATGGGCTTTCAACCTATGTAAGATTGTATCCACTGGGCTAGTTGGGAGGGACCACGCTAGTCACCCCATCCCTCCGCCCTTGCGGAGGATGAAACTAGAGAATCACAAAGACTAAGTAGTGGCGGTCAAGTGTGTTAAAAAGATAAATTTCGATAGGATGGTCATATGCAGACGGCGAAAAAAAATCTCAATTAGTTAGCGATATAAAGGAAGAAGGAAAGCCATCCACGAGTAGCAGAAGCCAATGTTTAACTATGGAGGTGACCCGAAATAAACGTAGATTCTTTATGGTTAAGGAAGATGAGAAATGGTCAGGTCGTCAATAGTCATTAGATGCATACAAGGTTGGGGGTAACAGGTCAGCAAGTGGGGATAATAAGAGTGGCATTCAAGGACGTGGAGTTTCTGATCAGTTTAAAGTATGCTCTACAAGTGACAAGAGGGTAAAAGAGATTGGTGAGCAGATTTGTGTGGTCTGGGAAATTGAGGGAAACGATGCCGTAACGAAGAAGAAGAATGTAGGGGCGACTTGTAATTGATTTTATGTTTGTGTTTTGTTCGTTAGTTATTGGTTTGTTATGAAAATTATTTCTTTGAATATGAGAGGCATAGGCGCAGAAGGTAGAAAAGGGTGCGTTGAGGGTATATGCAGGAAGGAGAATCCGTGTGTTTTGGCATTACAAGAAACAAAAGTTCGTACAATTGATGATAACTGGGTGGAGGAGTTGTGGGGTAATAAAAATCTTGGGTATGTGCAAAAGGAATCAGATGGCCACTCTTCTGGTTTCTTACTGGTTTGGGACACAAATGCCTTTTCATGTATTCAAGCTATTGAGGATGATAGATTTGTTGGAATAAAAGGGAATAGGAAAGGGATTAGTGACGATATTTACGTTTTGAGTGTATATGGGCCTCATGCTGGGTCTCAAAAATACTCAAGTTAATCATTGCAACCGATTACTAGGAAACTCCATCTAATAGGATATGTTCGTCATGTGGACGGTGAATCCATTAGCAACACATAGTTCAACGGTATATGCATTATTTTATAAACCTCAAACACTAACCTTAAGAAAAAGAAAGTTAGATAGCCCCAATAGTTCGTTCCCATATATCATTCTTCTTGTCTAGATCATCTGCAGAGGCTGAGTACAGAGCAATGGCTCTATTGCTCTAACTTGTTGTGAGGTCACTTGGCTAGTTACCCTTTTGAAAGATTTGGGGATCAAAGATTTGGGCTGTTGATATACAGTGTGACAATCAAGTTGCAATTTATATAGCTGCCAATCATGTGTTTCATGCAAGAACTAACATTGCATTCCCGATTTTTATTTTTGAAAGAAGAGAAAAAAAAAGTGGGTGAAAATAAAATAAATTCATGTTCGTGAGTTTTTTTTTAGGACAAAAGAAAAAAGAAGAGGAGAGTAATTTTGGCTAAATTTCTCTCCAAAACTTTCTTCCCAAAACAAGGATAATTTGGAGAGAAGTTATATTAGGAAGCTCTAAATAAATAAATTACTTAAATGACCTAATAAAAAACATAACTTTTATATATTACTGAGGGTATAATTGTAAAATCATTTGTTATCTTTTCTTTTTCTCATAACTCGGGAACATGATATAAAAAATTTAATTTGATTAATCTCCTCTTCTTTTTAGCCCGTTTTTAACTATTCTCTTATTTTCATTGATTTCAAAATCTTGGGAACAGAGTGTAAACACACTGAAGTGGATTGCCATTATGTAAGGGATCAAGTCAAGTCAGGCATTGTTAAACCTTCCCATGTTTCCAAAAAAGCACAGGTGGCGTATGTTTTCACCAAAGTTCTTCCGACAGACCAACATCATAAGCTCTTGTCCAAGTTGGGAGTGTGAGCTACTACCCACTCACAACTTGAGGGGAGTCTAAAATTAAGAAAGGTGTAGGGTGACAATGGTACATGTTCAGAAGTAGAAGGGCTAGAATTGTAACTTTGTAAAGTCTAAGTAGCTAGTTTGTTTCTTTTTTGTTAGAAGTCGATTTCTCTTGTATAAAACCACAATTGTATTCCTCATTTCATTTCATCAAGAATAATAACAGAAATTGTTATTCTCTTCTTGTGTGTGTGTTTCCACTGTGTGAAATGAGAACATGTATCTGAAAAAAGAGAGTATATAAATGTGAAAAGATGGTTCCAATAACTACATACTTTCGTTGCTTTTGGCCATTTTGATACCGACATTTTCAGTAACTAAAATCCATGATAGACAGTTTGAACTCGAAGGAAAGATAGCGATGAGCTCAAACCTCCTAAATCACTCAACCAAAAACATCATAAATTATGACAAAATAAAAACGGACATGTCAAAAAGTCAAATAAATGAGTCAATGTGTTATTGTGATGATTGATGTATAATGCAAAGTAGTACTTCAGCTAATAATGGCCCATAAGCATTAGCCCATCAAATAGAATAAGTCCATCTAGCGTAAAGTCCAGCGGCAACCTTAAAAACTACTGTAGAAAGTTTATATAAACCTGTCCTTTATTAAGACCCAAACTTTGTACATCGAAACCGAGACATTTTTCGGGCAGGTTTTGATCAGTCTTCTATGGTTGCTGATGTTGCTGGTTCGAATGGGTGGCATTGGCCACAGGTTCCCGTATTGATTGAAGATCTAAAAAGATGTAAGTTCTATGGATAGATAGAAATAACATAACGTACTTCACAGTTAGGAATGTTTGGTCTTCTATTCGTCAAATAGGTAACGAAGTGGAATGGTACACAATGGTTATTGGGTTTCTGGAATGTATCCCTAAACGGGTGTTTTTGCTATGGCTAGTTATTGGTCGTAGGTTAAAAACTTAACATAAAACGAAGCAATGGAACTATAATCGAAACATTAATTACAAATTTAGATAGCTGCTAGTTATGCTTGGGTCAACAAATTAAAAATGATCTTTGAGTACAACTTTTTGTAGCCAAAGTTTTATTTTCATTATGATTTTGGTACTGTAAGAGCATAGGGTATAATAACTCTGAGTTATACCTTAACTCTGTGTCATGTCAGAGCCACTTCAACTTCCACGTCAGTGCCACATCAACTTTAACTTTTCAACCTTAACTAAAAAAGAATAACACCTCAAATGCAGCTTAACGCTGCGTTACCACCATAACTCAAGCCTTAACTCACACCCTTAACTCACACCAACGGTATGGTAACATGGCCCTTAACGCGTTTGAGTTAAGGTATAACTCACCTTGTGAGTTATGGTACCCTTTGCTCTAATAGTAAAGACAGATACATGTAAGAAAAAGAATCGATATGGAAAAAACAAAGGCAACAAACAAAACTTGGGTGGATAGACATCAAGCTGCTTCCTCATTGTTTCTTGAAGATTTCTTGTTTAATTATATAAAATAAATAATCACAAGTGCCCTTCGGAGTAAACAGAAAGAGAACAAAGAGTAGACTATTATTATCTTAAACTATTCAACAACTTGGAGGGCAACTACGGTAAAGTCCATGCACATTCATATATACCCAGGAACGGAGCCAGCATCAAATATGACCGGGTGCACAAAATCTTTTAAACTGTAATACTGGAAACACATTTCGAAGGATCGGGTGCATTTAATATGTATTTAAGAAAAATCAGTGTTTTTTTCAAAAATTAACACTATATCGAAAAAATCCATGGGGTTCCCGGCACCCGAGGGAAACCCCTAGCTCCGTCCCTGTAATATACCGGCTCATAACCCATGTTCAACACGAGCAATAAAAAGAAATACTTTTAAGAGATTTCACCTGGGAATGATTTTACATTTCGGAGAAGTAAGACATTAATATTTATGAGTTACTAAACTTGTTGGAATGATGAAACTATCACTACAATGATAAAAGGAAATTATTTTAAGAGATTTCATCTAGGAATGAATTTACATTCCAGAGAATTAAGACATTGATATTTATGTAGTAAAACTTGTTTGAATGATGAAACTATCACTACACTACACTGAAAAGAAGGTTTGAATTCACTACAATAGTCACTGCTAAGAAAGGTTCACTCTACTCTAATTTTTTTTGGGTAACCATGGTTTCTGACCTTTTAGCCGATTAATTTAAACAAATGAATGGAAAAAACGCAAATAATTTTTAATACAACATACTAAAATTTCTTCATAATGGAAATGGATTAAAAATGAAAGGTAACAAGTGAAATTAAACTATAAATGTATCCACCAAGGTCACTCGTATTGGTGTGTATTTCTAAAACCCTCACCAAATATTAGTCTGAAGCACCTTCAATGGTATTTGAGAAATCTTAAGCAATATAATGACCTTGAAAAAATAGTTGTGTAATGTAACTAACTGAGTACAATATCTCTCCACAAGACCGAAAAGATGCTGACTTGCTAAAGATTTCAATATATTTAAGGAGAACGGATCAAACAAACTAGATGCAACATCTAAGGAAATTTGACCAACATATAACATGTAATAAGATATATAGAATATGAATATGAAAATCATATAATCCAAGATGATATACTTGTGCATAAACATAATAAACCAGGTATAGAGTAAATAATATTAATTTTAAAAACAGAGCAACATACCTCTTGAATTGACTTCAACCAAGTCCATCTTTATGATTTAAAGAACAAAACTATTTGTCTATCTAACCCTTTCGTAACATGAAAATAAAATTAAAAAGCAGAACCTAAGAAAAAGGTAAGAGTATTGAAATAGACTTTGAATAAATAAAGTGGAAATATTCAAGGCATTTGCCTAATTTTTTTTCCTTACATTTTGTTTTTTAAATTAATTTTTAAATATCCAAGGCACTTACCTCATCTTAAAAGTTTCAAACTTGATGTAACAACCTTTGTATCTTAGTTTATACAAAACCAAAATTATCCATATTACAATTAACTTTAGAACACTCGAGGTAATAAGTTATTAAAAATTTCACGTGAAAAGTGAAGATAAATTATATTAGATGATGTTGGCGCAAATGATGACATATATCTTTTTTTATGTTTTAATGATTATAAATATACATTAGAAAATAATCAAAATCGTTTGGATTGTCCGAAACTAAAAGCGCATGAAAACATGACCGTCATGCTGGGTCTCACGCACTGGCGCACCAAGACCAAAGTGCCATGTTCTCCCCTCGTGCACTCGATTTTCCAAGCTCGGGTTTTCTCTTATCTGACTGAGTTTTTTCTTTCAATACAGGTTCGTACATGGTATTTAAGATGTTATATAATATCACAACAAGATTCGGACTTAGAGAGATTGCCAAAATGGCATGTCCGTTTTATAAAACACCAACTCAAAGCCATGTTTATAAAACGCAACTCAAAGCGCTCAGGGCAACTCAATTTTTTTTTAAAAATAAAATAACCCTAGTCGACCCTTTCTTTTGGCGATTTTGGAGACAAGACCAAACTGATCGTTTCTTTCATGCAACCTCCATTAATCATCAAATCGTTGTGCTATTATACACTTATATAATCAATTATTATAGCCTCATAACGAATTTTCCTACTTGATTCTTTTTTGGATCGTGTTAGGGTTTTTCGGATTTTAGGGTTTGTGATTATTGTTTATATAATCATTTTGTGTTTTGTGGGTTTGTTTCATTTTAGTGTTTGTGATTATTTATCTATCAAAGGAGACTCAGTGAGCTATTATCATCACTCGCTCACTCAATCATCTTCTTCTTAGTTCAGGGACTTCACAAGCTAAGTTGTGCCTTAGAGAGTGGTGAGTGTTTCTTTAGACTCTCAAGAACTCTGGAAATGACTCCCTGAATAATTATGACATTCAGATACTTGAATTATATTTAAACTATTTTCTGTTCAAATTGTAGTTGAAGACCATTAGGCACTGAATTGACTCCACAAATAAATGAATTTTGTAATTGCTCAAGCTATTATGATAAAGGACTAAAGGCGCATATATATAAACCACAAGGAGAAAACATGTAATTAATGCCTCTATAAATGAGGAAACTAATTTCAAGATTTATTCATTAGCTCACAAAAATGAATACCTCAAATTCCATACTCACTCTTGTTATTTTGTTCATCTATGTTTCATCATTGGCAGTTACCAACTCTCATTGTGCTGGCGGTCCGTCATGTCGCAAGAAGCAGACATGTTGTAACAAAGGTCCATATAAAGGGTGTTGCCCTTATGCAAATGCCGTGTGCTGCACGGGAACAAAATATTGTTGCCCACATGGTTACAAATGCTGCGGCAAGGGAACCAATGTATATTGTTGCCCAAGTAGTTACACTTGCAATGTTAAAGCTAGAAATTGCATAAAGGTACCGTATATTTTTTTTCATTATCAAGCACTATACCCTTTCTATTAAGCTATCGAGCACTTTTAGTGGTATTAAAATCTTTATTCTAATAAAAGTGATGTATTTTAAAATAATAATAATACTATAATAATAATAATAATAATATTATTATTATTTTATATATATATATATATATATATATATATATATATATATATATATATATATATATATATATATTTTTGTTATTATTAATCTTATTATTATTACTTTTTATTTATTTTATTTTTTAAATATCACTTTATTAAAAACTCAAAGGATTTACAAGATGAACAAATATTGGACAAATATTTGAACAAATGCGATTAATTTAATTCTCTTTGAAATATTGATATAAAGTTGATCATATGTAACACTTACTCTCTAATCTTTATGGTTATGTGTAACTTTTTCCCTTTCTTCATGAATTCTCTAATCTTCATGCTGTGTAACTTTTCCCTTTCTTCATGAATTGTTACTGCATTTTCTTATATAATATTATGTTTTGTACACTTTTTCTTGAACATATATGTGAGATATATATCACTTATAAAGTGATTTTTTTTTTATTATTTTTTATTTTTTTAAATTCTGCGAAACTTATTATCCTATGTGTTACATATAGTATGTGACTGATGCCTCTAGAGAGGTGCTGACAACAAATCAGCAACCGGCTAAACTCACGATACAACAACAAGAGACGACTCATGAAGAAAAACCCGTTGAAAATCAGCCTCCCGCCAAGTGAATGGCATATATGGCTGTGTCCCTAGTTGATTGTAAGCTTTTGGACCTCTCGTTGATGTGATTTTGATTTGCAGATTTGGATTTCAAGTTATGATGTGTTTCAATAATTTGTTCACTTTCGCGAATATGTATTGCTGTTTGGACTTATTTATCTTGTGTACATATGTACGTATAACATATGGTTCTTTGTCAATTTGGTTTGCATGAATGTTTGAATAAAATTTAAAGGTTGTAATACCAAAGATGATTATTTTTGGGTCTGATCACTTTGATGTCAGGCTATACATCTAGAGGTCATGAAATGCTTACAACGAGTAAGTCAAGTGTGGCATTATTAAACAGAAGTTTAGATTAGTTTTTGGTATATAAAGTTTATCTTTATATGAACCTCTTAACAAAGCTTCACGCTCAGTTAATTCAGCTTATTATTCCTGAAAGGGGTATTATACAAAAAAGTCACTAAAGTTTGCGGGAAATTTGTCCTAAGTTACTAAAGTTTAAAAGTTGTCATTGAGATTACTCAAGTTTGAAAGTTGTCATCCAGGTTACTGAACTTTTGAAAGTTGTCATCCAAGTTACTGAACTTGTAAAGAGATGACATTTACATTACTTAACATATCAAAAAATAAACGTAAAATTGCTAAAATTATAGATTTGTTTGCTTTTAACGTTGAGTAACCTGAATGACAACTTTTAAACTTTAGTGACTTAGGACAAATTTTCCGCAAACTTTAGTGACTTTTTTGTATAATAACCCTTCCTGAAATGTTAAAATTGCTAGCCTATTCAATCTTTGTTAAAAACATTTCTAATCGCAAAGCTATTGATATCGATCTGAATGGTTAATATACCTATAGTGACTTAGGTTTTAGTGACACATAAAAAATGTCACTAAATCTAGATTTTTAATGACACTTTTTTAAAAGTGTGGGTAAAAACTTAAAATTTGGAGATTTAATGATACTTTTTATGTATAAAATGTGTCTTAAAAGGCAAAAAATTTATCCCCAAACCTTTTTGTGTCACTAAAAATAGATTTTTACCTGCTGGACTTCTACCTACACTTTTTAAGTGTAGGAGAAGCATATAAAAATTTTAGTGACACTTTTTTTATACTTTTGTTGACACATTTTTAGTTTTAGTGACACTTTTTTAACTTTTTGGTGACACTTTTTTTAAGTGTCACTAAAAGAGTATATTTTTGTAGTAATAGTATACAATATGGCTTTAAAAAAAAAAGTAGCGTTTGGCCCAAAAAGAAGTCTTAAATAATGACGAGCATGTATCTCTTGAAGCCTACTATGTTAACACAACAGATAGGTCGGCTCTACATAAGGGTGTAAGAGATTATTTGGTTTGTGATAAGACCAAACAAGGGATGTTGATACAAATAAGAATCAGGTAAACGATTACAACAAAAATCTCAAAAACACTGTTATTAACTAACGATATATAAGCCATAAGCCGCTTATATGAAAAACGTGTAAGCCCAATTCATAAGCTTAGCCAAACACCCCTTAAATATCTAATCAATCAAGAAAACCTTTACCTTGAACTAATATACAAGCCTTAGACATTTTATTAGGAATTGATTGTTCTTTTCACCGATGTGCCAATCTAAAATTATAAAACTTAAAATCAAGTTAAACAATAGTTAGCGTAGTTTGACTTAAAATTTTGTATCATGACTTTGTAAATCATATAGTAAATTACCATCCAATGCGGTAAATTGAAGAACTAGTTAAGTTAATTAACCAATTGATAGTGACCAAGTGATCAACGATTCAATTAATACAAAACAGAAAGTACCAATTGTGATTGATAATGAAAAATAAAGAACTAGATAATTCAACTCCTGATGCTAATGCGATGATTACGCAATATATTGTAAATTTGTTTGTTCGAAATTTCTGCCATAACTCGTACACGTTACAATGTTCTTTTATCTTAGAAACACAAATGCTGGCATGTTGGGAGGGGCCGACCTTTATTCTTCTTCAAATAATGGGCTTTCAACCTATGTAAGATTGTATCCACTGGGCTAGTTGGGAGGGGACCTGCTAGTCACCCCATCCCCTCCGCCCTGCGGAGGATGAAACTAGAGAATCACAAAGACTAAGTAGTGGCAGTCAAGTGTGTTAAAAAAGATAAATTTCAGTAGGATGGTCATATGCAGACGGCCAAAAAACATCTCAATTAACAGGTCATCCCCATAGACACGGCCATTTTCGGCATCTTCCCTGTTGCCCCTCTTCTCAAAGTTAGCGATATAAAGGAAGAAGGAAAGCCATCCACGAGTAGAAGAAGCCAACGCTTAACTATGGAGGTGACCCGAAATAAACGTAGATTCTCAATGGTTAAGGAAGATGAGAAATGGTCAGGTCGTCAATAGTCATTAGATGCATCTGGGTTGGGGTAACGGTCGCAAGTGGGGATAATAATAGTGGCATTCAAGGACGTGGAGTTTCGACCCGCTTAAAGTATGCTCTACAAGTGACAAGAGGGTAAAAAGATTGGTGAGCGATTTGTGGTGCGGGAAAATGAGGAAACGATGCCGAACGAAGAAGAAGGATGTGCGGCGACTTGAAATTGATTTTATGTTTGTGTTTTGTTCGTTAGTTATTGGTTTGTTATGAAAATTATTTCTTTGAATAGCAGAGGCATAGGCGCAGAAGGTAGAAAAGTGTGTGTTGCGGGTATATGCAGGAAGGAGAATCCGTGTGTTTTGCCATTACAAGAAACAAAAGTTCGTACAATCGATGAAAACTGGGTGGAGGAGTTGTGGGATAATAAAAATCTTGGGTATGTGCAAAAGGAATCAGATGGCCACTCTTCTGGTTTCTTACCGGTTTGGGACACAAATGTCTTTTCGTGTAGTCAAGCTATTGGGGATGACATATTTGTTGGGATAAAAGGGAAATGGAAAGGGATTAGTGACAGATATTTACGTTTTGAGTGTATATGGGCCTGATGATGGGTCTCAAAAATACTCAAGTTAATCATTGCAACCGATTAAAAGGAAACTCCATCTAATAGGATATGTTCGTCATGTGGACGGTGAATCCATCAGCAACACATAGTTCAACGGTATATGCATTATTTTATAAACCTCAAACACTAACCTTAAGAAACCAGAAGTGCCCTTCGGTATATGCATTATTTTATAAATAATCACATGTTGTTGGGTATTTTCTTGGCCCAGGGTTATTAGCCCAACATACTAAGGCTCATCTTGGGTATCAAGACTCATCTTGGGTATGAAGGCCCATCTTGGGTATCCCTTTTAGGCCCATCTTGGGTATTTTTAGACTCCTTATTACTGATTATTTTCAGTGGTTAGATAAGAGAGAGCAAGAGTGTGTGAGATGACACCAATAATAGAGAGAGAGATCAAAGAGAGTAAAGTGCGCTGTTTTTCACCGCAGCCCACAAAACTCAAGATCGCTGAGTTTGAACCGTTGGATCGTAACAATTTTGGTGAGCTTCCTTACATATAAAGGAAGGTTTTGACCGTTGGGAATCGATTTTGAGGCCGGAAGTCCGCTTCTTACCGCGCGATTGCATCGATTTCGTGATGTTGTTCTCTTTTGTCTTTAATTTGTTTCCATACATCTTGATGCTTTATTCCAAGTGTATGATGATTGTTGTATGCCTCAGTATCTAGAGAAGGTCCGATTGTATTGCTCTATTATTGGTGGTAGTGGATTTTAAGCACTAGGTGTCCGTGGTTTTTACCCGCTTTGGGGTTTTCCACGCTAAAAGCTTGGTGTTCTTGTTGTGTGTTTGATTATCTTTAGTACCGCCGATTGGGCTGATTAGATATCGTTTGGGGCTGATTAGAGTTGTGATTAGTTTGCCTTATTTGTTTGTTAGTTTCCTCATAGGTTCATACGGGTTTGGGTAGGTGTTGTCAACAAGGTTTTGCTTCGCACTTGTGTTTATACGTTGTGACCCATACACCTTTACCCGTCACATGTGCCCTTCGGAGTAAACAGAAAGAGAACAAAGAGTAGACTATTATTATCTTAAACTATTCAACAACTTGGAGGGCAACTACGGTAAAGTCCATGCACATTCATATATACCGGCTCATAACCCATGTTCAACACGAGCAATAAAAAGAAATACTTTTAAGAGATTTCACCTGGGAATGATTTTACATTTCGGAGAAGTAAGATATTAATATTTATGAGTTACTAAACTTGGTTTTGCGTAATGTAAAACATGTCCCGATATGAGACTCAATATTATCTCAACAGTCTTCGATGAAGATGGCTACCACAACGCTCGTAATGGTTTGTGGAAAGTAACTCGGATCCTTGATTGTGGCAAGAGGAAAGGGAATCCAAGTTACATGACACATCCGAAGATATCCAAGAGCATTGTCAATGTCAGAGACAATGATGATATGACCGAGTTATGGCATAAGAGACTTGGTCACACGAGTGAAAAGGGATGTCTATTCTTTCTAAGAAGAATGTGTTATCCGTGTGCATGATATTAACTTGAAGAAATGTTCTCACTGCTTTGGTGAAAGCAAACTAGACTTGCTTTTAAGAGTCGTCCTTCTTTCGAATGGAGAACATACTTGATCCGGCACATTCCGATGTTTGTGGTCCCATGAAGACTAAAACACTTGGTGGTGTTCTTATTTTGTCACTTTCATCGATGATCACTCAAGAAAGGTTTGGATATATACCTGAAGACCAAAGATCAAGTATTGGATGTGTTTAAGCGCTTCATGCTTTAGTTGAGAGGCGCATAGGAAGAAACTAAATGTATTCGAACCGACAATGGAGGTGAATACATTGGCCCTTTGATGCTTATTGTAGAGAGCATGGAATTCAAGATCAAAAGACTCCATCAAGACACCGCAGCTTGAATGGCTTAGCGTGAGCGGATGAATAGAACTTTGGTTGAGAGAGTCGATGCTTGCTTTCACATGCAGGTTGCTCGCTTTGGGGTGAGGCTTTGAATCACGGTACATGTTATTAATCTAACCCTTGTGTTTCTTTGCTTTGATGTTCCCGACGTGGTTTGGAGCGGCAAAGATGTTTCATACCGTCATTTACGAAGTTTTTGATGCAAGGCTTCATGCATATTCCCAAAGATGAAAGATCAAAGCTTGATGTGAAGTCTAAGCCATGTGTGTTCCTGTATGGTCAAGATGAATTTGGGTATAGGTTGTATGATCCGGTTTAAAAGAAACTTGTTCGTGAGTCGAGATGTAGAGTTTGAGGAAGATCAAACTTTGAAAGATGTTGAGAATGTCGAGAAGAAAACAATTCCTCAACATAATGATGATCTCATTGACTTGATCCGGTTCCTCCTAAACATGTTGACCCACGGTTTGGAGATGATATTCGTAATGATGAAGAACGAGTCTTGATGATGTTCATGATCAAGAGCAACCAAACTTAGATGAAGACGCTCATCCCGAGTTACCGCACCTAATATGCCACCATTCATTCCGCTTTAGGCGGTCTACTAGAGATCATCATCCTTCCACACGTTATTCGCATATGAGTATGTTTTACCATCGATGGGGAGAGCCCGAGTGTTATGCGAAGCTATGGAAGATGAACACAAAAGGAATGGGTTGAAGCCATGCAAGATGAGATGAATTCCTTGCATGAGAACGCTACTTTGATTTGGTAAAGTTGCCTGGTGGTAAGAGAGCTTTGAAAACAAGTGGGTTTTCAAATTCAAGATGAAGAGCATACTCTAGACCGAGGTACAAGGCCGATTGGTGGTTAAAGGTTTCGTCGAAAAGAGGTATTGATTTTGATGAGATTTCTCTCCGGCCAGTAAGATGGGATCTATTCGAGTTGTTCTTGGTTTGGCTAGCCTCGATCTTGAGGTGGAGCAAATGGATGTCAAGACGCCTTTCCTTCATGGTGATCCGGATAAGGAAATCTATATGGAGCAACCAAGGCTTTTGTTAAGGGAAGGAAGAATACGTTAAGTGCGAGACTTGAGAAAAGTTTGTATGGGTTGAAGCAAGCACCAAGAGGTGGTACAAGAAATTTGAATCGGTCATGGGAAGCAAGGCTACCAAAGACCTCTTCGATCATGTGTTTTCTTTTCAGAAGTTTGGTGATGATGACTTCATCATCTTGTTGCTATATGTTGATGATATGCCGATTGTTGGCAAGAACGTTGGAAGAATTGCCCAATCAAGAAGATTTGAGCAAGTCTTTTGCTATGAAAGACTGGGGCCAAGAAACAGATCCTTGGCATTCGTATTTTCCGTGATAGAGGTGCGTGAAGTTGCATATATCACAAGAGCAATACATTGAAAAGGTCTTGTGCGGGTTCAACATGGATAAAGCTAAAGTGGTTAGTTCCTCTTACTACCAACTTTAAGCTAACCGATAAAGATTGCCTTCTTCTAAAAAGAGTATTGAAAAGATGGATAGAGTTCCATATGCCTCGTGGTTGGTAGCTTGATGTATGTTATGGTGTGTACAAGGCCGGATTTAGCTCATGCAGCTGGTGTTGTCATTCGGTTCTGTCAAACTCGGTAAGAAGCATTGGGAAGTCAAGTTAAATGGATATTTAGATATCTGCGAGGTACTTCCAAATCGGGTATCACATTTGGAAATGGAAACCCATGCTTGTTGGTTACACGAGACTGATATGGCGTGAAATAAGGACAACATGAAATCCACTTCGGATATTTGATGACCTTTGGGGAGTCGCTTCATGGCAATCTAGATTGCAAAAGTGTGTGGCTTTGTTCACAACAGAGGTCGAGTATGGCAAAGAATGTAAGCGTGCAAAGAACTATTGTGGTTGAAAAGGTTTTGCAAGAACTCGGTTTCAAGCAACAACGCATGAGGTTCTTTGTGACAATCAAAGTGCTATTCACCTTCGAAGAATTCTATGTTTCATGTTTAACAAAACATATTGATGTGAGGTATCATTGGATTAGAAATGCTATTGAAGATGGTATGTTTGAACTTAATAAAGTTCATACCGATGATAATGGTTCCGATATGTTGACCAAGCCGTTAGCAAGGGAGAAGCTCAAGATTTGTTGCTCGATCGCCGGGATGGCGAACTCACCCTCATAGGCAGAAAAAGGGGGAGATTTGTTGGGTATTTTCTTGGCCCATGAGGGTTATTAGCCCAACATACTAAGGCTCATCTTGGGTATCAAGACTCATCTTGGGTATGAAGGCCCATCTTGGGTATCCCTTTTAGGCCCATCTTGGGTATTTTAGACCTTATTATCGATTATTTTCAGTGGTTAGATAAGAGAGAGCAAGAGTGTGAGAGATAACAATAATAGAGAGAAAGAGAGATCAAAAGAGTAAAGTGCGTTTTGCGTTTTTCATCGCAGCAGCTCCACAAAACCGAAGATCGCCGGAGTTTGAACCGTTGGATCGTAATAATTTTCGGCTGTAGCTTCCTTACATATAAAGGAAGGTTTTGACGTTGGGAATCTGATTTTGAGGCTCGAAGTCCGTTTTCTTACCCGGCGATTGCATCGATTTCCCGTGATGTTGTTCCTCTTTTGTCTTTAATTTGTTTCCATACATCTTGATGCTTTATTCCAAGTGTATGATGATTGTTGTATGCCTCTAGTATCTAGAGAAGGTCTGATTGTATTGCTCTATTATTGGTGGTAGTGGATTTTAAGCGGCACTAGGTGTCCCGTGGTTTTTACCTGTTTTGGGGTTTTCCACGCTAAAAGCTTGGTGTTCTTGTTGTGTGTTTGATTATCTTTAGTACCTGCTGATTGGGCTGATTAGATACTGTTTGGGGGCTGATTAGAGTTGTGATTAGTTTGCCTTATTTGTTTGTTAGTTTCCTCATAGGTTCATACGGGTTTGGGTAGGTGTTGTCAAACGAAGGTTTTGCTTCCGCACTTGTGTTTATACCGTTGTGACCCATACACCTTTACCCGTCACATGTGCCCTTCGGAGTAAACAGAAAGAGAACAAAGAGTAGACTATTATTATCTTAAACTATTCAACAACTTGGAGGGCAACTACGGTAAAGTCCATGCACATTCATATATACCGGCTCATAACCCATGTTCAACACGAGCAATAAAAAGAAATACTTTTAAGAGATTTCACCTGGGAATGATTTTACATTTCGGAGAAGTAAGATATTAATATTTATGAGTTACTAAACTTGTTGGAATGATGAAACTATCACTACAATGATAAAAGGAAATTATTTTAAGAGATTTCATCTAGGAATGAATTTACATTCCAGAGAATTAAGACATTGATATTTAGGAGTTACTATAGTAAAACTTGTTGGAATGATAAAACTATCACTACACTACGAAAAGAAGGTTTGAATTCACTACAATAGTCACTGCTAAGAAAGGTTCACTCTACTCTAATTTTTTTTGGGTAACGATGGTTTCTGACCTTTTGGCCGATTAATTTAAACAAATGAATGGAAAAAACGCAAATAATTTTTAATACAATATACTAAAATTTCTTCATAATGGAAATGGATTAAAAATGAAAGGCAACAAGTGAAATTAAACTATAAATGTATCCACCAAGGTCACTCGTATTGGAGTGTATTTCTAAAACCCTCACCAAATATTAGTCTGAAGCACCTTCAATGGTATTTGAGAAATCTTAAGCAATATAATGACCTTGAAAAAATAGTTGTGTAATGTAAACTGTGTACAGTGTCTCTCCACATGACCGAAAAGATGTTGACATGCTAAAGATTTCAATATATTTAAGGAGAACGGATCAAACCAACTAGATGCAACATCTAAGGAAATTTGACAACGTATAACATGTAATAAGATATATAGAATATGAATATGAAAATCATATAATCCAAGATGATATACTTGTGCATAAACATAATAAACCAGATATAGAGTAAATAATATTAATTTTAAAAACAGAGCAACATACCTCTTGAATTGACTTCAACCAAGTCCATCTTTATGATTTAAAGAACAAAACTATTTGTCTATCTAACCCTTTCGTAACTTGAAAATCAAATTAAAAAGCAGAACCTAAGAAAAAGGTAAGAGTATTGAAATAGACTTTGAATAAATAAAGTGGAAATATTCAAGGCATTTGCCTAATTTTTTTTCCTTACATTTTTTTTTAAATTAATTTTAAAATATCCAAGTCACTTACCTCATCTTAAAAGTTTCAAACTTGCTGAAACAACGTTAGTATCTTAGTTTATACAAAACCAAAATTATCCATATTACAATTAACTTTAGAACACCCGAGGTAATAAGTTATTAAAAATTTCACGAGAAAAGTGAAGATAAATTATATTAGATGATGTTGGCGCAAATGATGACATATATCTTTTTTATGTTTTAATGATTATAAATATATATTAGAAAATATTCAAAATTGTATGGATGGCCCGAAACTAAAAGCGCATGAAAACAGACCGTCATGTTCGTCTCACGACCTTGGCGCACCAAGACCAAAGTGCCATGTTCTCCCCTAGCGCCGATTTTCCAAGCTCGGCTTTTCTCTACCCAACCGAAGTTTTTTCTTTCAATACAGTTCGTACATGGTATTTAAGATGTTATATAATATCACAACAAGATTCGACTTAGAGATTGCCAAATGGCATGTCCGCTTTATAAAACACCAACTCAAAGCCATGTTTATAAACGCAACTCAAAGCCCCTGTGGCAACTCAATTTTTTTTTTTTTTTTTAATAAAATAACCTTAGTCGACCCTCTCTTTTGGCGATTTTGGAGACAAGACCAAACTGATCGTTTCTTTCATGCAACCTCCATTAATCATCAAATCATTGTGCTATTATACACTTATATAATCAGTTATTATAGCCTCATAACGAATTTTACTACTTGATTCTTTTTTGGATCGTGTTAGGGTTTTTCGGATTTTAGGGTTTGCGATTATTGTTTATATAATCATTTTGAGTTTTGTGGGTTTGTTTCATTTTAGTGTTTGTGATTATTCATCTATCAAAGGAGACTCAGTGAGCTATTATCATCACTCACTGACTCAATCATCTTCTTCTTGGTTCTGGGACTTCACAAGCTAAGTTGTGCCTGTAGAGTGGTGAGTGTTTCTTTAGACTCAAGAACTCGAAACGACTCTAATAATTCGACATTCGATACTTGATTTATATTTAAACTATTTTCTGTTCAAATCGTAGTTGAAGA
The DNA here is from genome assembly GCA_022545495.1 of Chrysanthemum lavandulifolium. Taxonomy (NCBI): domain Eukaryota; kingdom Viridiplantae; phylum Streptophyta; class Magnoliopsida; order Asterales; family Asteraceae; genus Chrysanthemum; species Chrysanthemum lavandulifolium. The sequence goes on from CM040243.1 coordinate 22,871,512, forward strand.
TCATTAGGCACTGAATTGACTCAACAAATAAATGAATTTTGTAGTTACACAAGTTATTGTAAAAAAGAACTAAAGGCACCTACATATATAAACCACAAGGACAAAACATGTAACTAATGCTTTTATAAATGAGGAAAATAATTTCAAGATTCATTCATTAGCTGACAAAAAATGAATATCTCAAATTACATACTCACTCTTTTTATTTTGTTTATCTATGTTTCATCATTGGCAGTTGCCAACTCTAATTGTGCCGGCGGTCCGTCATGTCGCAAGAAGCAGACATGTTGTAACAAAGGTCCATATAAAGGGTGTTGCCCTTATTCAAATGCAGTGTGCTGCACGGGAACCAAATATTGTTGCCCACATGGTTACAAATGTTGTGGCAAGGGAACCAATATATACTGTTGCCTAAGTAGTTACACTTGCAACCTTAAAGCTAGAAATTGCATAAAGGTACAATTTGTTTTTTATTATCAAGCACTATACCCTTTTTGTTATGCTATCGAGCACTTTTAGTGGCATTAAGATCTTTATTCAAATAAAACTGATGTTTCATAAAAAAAATAAAAAATAAAAAGTGATAATAATAATAATAATAATAATAATTAGTATTATTATTATTATTATTATTATTGTTATTATTATTATTTGGAATAGTAAGAGTATGTGGACAACTATTATTATATTCGCTTGGAAATATAGATAGAAAGTTGATCATATGTAATAGTTACTCTCTAATATTCATGCTTATGCCTAACTTTGTCCCTGTCTTCATGAATTGTTACTCCATTTTCTTATATAACTTTGTGTTTTGTACACTTTTTCTTGAACGGATGAGATATTTTTTTGGGTAAAAGGTCAAAGACTCGTTAATATATTACTCCAAAAAACGTTTAAGTATAGTGGATATGGGTGAATCCCATATCTCAGCCCGTTACATAGGCAGAAAGCTTATAAAACAAGATACTTCTTATTCTCTATACAAGAAAATAAACCACTACTCAAAAGATAACATTAGACTCCTATAGAAACAAAATTACTTCCTACCAAGGCCTTGGAGCTTGATACCATACGTGTCATAATAAGCATCCAAATTTCCTAAAAGATCGTAAACGTGATCCGCATAGTCATCATAATCATAGTCATCATAATCATCTTCACGATCATGACCACCACCAAATAGGTTCATGGACTCATCAAAAGTGTTCACAACCTCCTCTTCATAACTATCAGAGTCAACAATCTCTCTCACCTTAGAGAATGGGTTAACCCTCTTAGTAGAAGAAGTAGACGGAAATCATTTTTATTACCTGGATCAACCTTTTTAATAGGATTACCATCATCATCAACAAGAGTAGCTTTCCCATCAATAAGAAGCTTTTCAAACTCCCAAATTTTCTCAACAATAGGGGTAGGACCAACCTCGTTAGCTTCCATTGAATCACTCACAAGCGGTGATACATTACCGGTCTTAAGAGACCCAACCTCCTTTGCTTCCATTGTACTACCAGAATCCACTACATCAGTATGAGTGCCACATTCATCAGTATCGATCATATTAAGTGCAGCAAAAGGATTAGATGTAGTAATCTTCGTCCCACTCGTACTAGCCACTTCAGTGGCTTTCCTTTTTGTATTATCCACCTTCTTGGGTTCACCAGGAGGCGCTTTAGGTTGATACCTAAACTTAGGACCCACACAAGGTTTAGTAAAACCTCCCTTACCTAGAACACTTGTACCACCATTCCTACCCTTATTCTTGTTATTGACAGTTTGAACGGGTTAGATATATATCACTTATAAAGTGATTCTTTTTTCTTTTATTTATTTATTCCTTCAAAACTTATTATTCTATGTGTTGTATATAGTATGTGACTGATGCCTTGGGAGAAGTGCTGACAATGAAGCAACAATCGGCTATACTCACGATACAACAACAAGAGACGACTCATGAAGAAAAACCCGTGGAAAACCGGCCTCCCGCCAAGTGAAAGAAGAACTCGCTTGTGTTGCATGCTTTACAACACCAGAGGCGACATGCATATATGGTTGTGTCCTAGTTGATTGTAAGCTGGACCTCGTTGATGTGATTTTGATTTGCAGGATCTCAAGTTATGACGTGTTTCAGTAATTTGTTCACTTTCATGAATATGTATTACTGTTTGGACTTATTATCGTTTGTACATATGTACGTATAACGTATTGTTCTTTGTCAATTTGGTTTGCATTAATGTTTGAATCAAATTTAAAGGCAATTATGATATAATACCAGAAATGATTATTTTCGGGTCTGATCACTTTGATGTCAAGCTATACATCTAGAGGTCTTGAAATGCTTAAAGCGAGTAAGTCAAGTGTGGCATAATTTATCATGACACTGTAATTAAACAGAAGTTTAGATTAGTTTATGGTATATAAAGTTTATCTTTGTAAGAACCTCTTAACAAAGCTTCACACTCAGTTAATTCAACTTATTATTCCTGAAATGATAAAATTGCTAGCCTATTCGATCTTTGTTAAAAACATTTCTAATCGTAAAGCTATTGATATCTGAATGGTTAATAGTATTCAATATGGCTTTAAAAAAATTAAAAATAAAAGTAGTGTTTGATCTATATGCAAATATACATTTGAAGATTAATTATGTTAAGTATGTTAATGAAAATTTAAAACCGTTAAAAGTCGGGTTGATGGGTGTTGGTCTATTTGTCGACCCGAGCTCATGGGCAAGAATATGGTAACATCAGCAACAATGGGTCACATCGTAGCACAATTGTACTCTAATTAGGATTCCTTAGTTCTAGTGATAAGGATTATCTTATTGAATTAGAATTGTAATTTGATAAGGATTGGTGAGCATGTATCAATCCCTATATAATCATAACTCACGAGCTCGTGGCAAGGTGTGAACATCAAAGTTTTGAGCTTATTTTCTTTGTTAATGGAGAGCGATTTCGACTTTTGTGTGTTCTTGATTTCGCGATTATTAACCCGTGATCTTGAATTGTATCACAAAGACAGTTCACCATAACGGGTCGGAAGGAGATCAAACACCAGCCACACCGTAACTTATAATGTATGCGCAAGAAAAGATGGTGGAAGAGAGGCCGACCACCCATCGCCGTCGCAAATTCTAAAGTCGCTTCAAGGTCCGATGTTAACACCACCAACTATAACATCCGGCAATAATAATTAAAGCAAAGATTCGAGTCCATGGAATACCGATGCGCTGAACCAAAGGAGGGAACACCACCGATGATAAGCAAGATCATATGGCAAGTATGCTATTTTTTCGTGCAATTCAAGAAGAACTTGTTTTTCATGTCACAATTCAACAACCAAAGAAACTGGGAGCTAAGACCGT